>CM045764.1:617209-1140911 GCA_025200525.1 Camellia lanceoleosa
ATCACAAAAAAGACACACACACACACACACACACAAAAGGTGTGTTGTACATTGCTAAATTAACTATTAGTTACATTTTCTTATGCGAGGCATGGTACTTACATCATATGCCATTGCAGCATTCATTAGGTTATGCTTTGTGCTCCCCACACCCTACCTGCTTTGTTTATCTGCCCTATTGAATTGTCTATTCCAGTAGTGGTTTAGTTGGACTGCCTTGCAAGTTTAGAGAAGAGAAAGTGTAAGTTTAGAGAAGAGAAAGAGATAGGGAATGAGTGAGACCTCATTCTCTTTTATATTAAGAATAAAGCATAATCACATAGTGCTATAAGGCATTAATTACGGCCAGCTCATTACAGCCCATTACATCAATCAAGGAATAAAACAAATCAGAATAAAATATGTGAATATAATTTTCTTATTCTAACACTCCCTTTCAATTTGATGCGAATATATCTCTCATACCCGACTTGTTGAGAATGTCATGAAATGGTTTGCTCCCTATTCTTTTGGTAAGAACATACGCTAGTTGATCTTTTAGTCTTCGCAAATGGAGTACATATGAATTGCCACTAGTCGTTTTTCCTTGATGAAGCGCCTATCAACCTCCACATGCTTGGTTCTATCATGTTGAATTGGGTTATGAGTTATGTTGATCATTTGCTTTGTTGTCACGATGCAATCTCATGGAATCAATCTAATGGATCGCTAAGTCTTCCAACAATAGTCTAATCCATAGCAACTCACATACACCCTGTGCCATAGATTACGGCCTAAGTACTAGATCTATAACCACATTTTGTTTCTTACTTTGCCATGTGATGAAGTTGCTTCCAACAAATGTGCAATATCGAGGTTGATTGTCATCGATGGCAGTCTAGCCCAATCGCATTAGTAAATGCCTCCATACCGAGATATCCATGTTTAGAGAAATAGAGACCCTTTGTAGTAGAAGTCTTGGTACCTCGGAATTCTCCTCGTCTTTAAGTTGGAAGTTCTGAGCATGCATAAAGCTGGCTAACTATACTTCTTGCCAATGGCAATGTTTAGACGCAAGTGAGATAAGTATATGAGCTTGCCCACTAGCCTCTAAGTATCTTCTTTGGCTCTCCTCTTGATCCTCAATTTTGGCTCGGTTCTAGAGGTGTATCACATGGTTTACCTCCAAACATCATAGTTTCCTTTAGCAAGTCAAGTACATACTTCCTTTGGCATATGAAGATGTCAACCTTAGACCGAGTTACTTGATGTCTAGAAATACTTCAAATTACCCAAGTCTTTGATTTCAAACTCCTTGGCTAAGTATTCCTTCAACCTAGGGATCTCTTCAATATCATCCCATGTCGAACATGATTATCAACATAAACAATAAGAGCTGTGGTCTTACCACGAGAGTGTTTCACAAATAGATGTGATCGACTTGACTTTGCTTGAACCCATATCTCGGCATAACCGAGCAAACCTTTAAAACCAAGCCCTAGGAGATTGCTTTAGCCCGTAAAGTGACTTAGACTGCACACTTTATTTTGGACTTAGCATCCTCAAAATCGGGGAGGAATATCCATATATACCTCTTCTTCTAGGTCTCTCCATGAAGGAAGGCATTCTTCATATCAAACTGATGAAGTGGTCAATCCAAATTTGTTGCAAGAGAGATTAGCATTCTCATAGAGTTTATCTTAGCAACGGGTGTAAATGTTTCTTGGTAATCTACCTCATAAGTCTGAGTGAAGCCCTTAGCAATTAGTCTTGCTTTGTACCGTTCTATGAAACCGTCTGCTTACTGTTTTACAGTGTGCACCTACTTACACCCAACTAGATTTTTTCCTCTAGGTAACTTCACTAACTTCCAAGTGCCATTCTTGCTGAGAGCTCTCATCTCCTCCATCATGGCATGTTTCTATTCAGGAATAGAAAGGGCATTTTGAAAGTTGTTAGGCAGACTCACAGAAGAAATCTTAGATAGAAAGGCTTTATATGAGGGAGACATATTAGAATAAGAGACATGATTAGTAATAGGATGTTGAGTACATAACCTAACCCCCGTCCTATTAACAATGGGAACATTAAGATCTAAAAACTCAGGAATAGAAGCATTAGAATTACCTAGACTCTCAGGAGAGAGGGATGACTCTGGACACTCATCTGGAGAAGAAGTTGGCAGTAGAGGAGAGGAAGTAATCTCTTGCATCTAGGTGACTTTCTTTCTATCCTTGCCCTTGACATAAACTTTGTTTGCTTCCTTTTCTACAACAACTGCGGGCTCATCATCCTCTATCTGTTTAACCACTGGCGGTAGTGAAACATGAATCTCTTCACATCAAGGCTCCTCCTAAAGGGATGATTGTGACACTGGGGAGGTTAGAAAGTAAGACTGAGACTCAAAGAAGGTGACATCTATAAAGACGAACCATTTGCGAGTAGGAGGATAATAACACTTGTAACCCTTTTGAGTGGCAGAATAACCCAGAAAAACACACTTAAGAGACTTAGGATCCAATTTACTATGGTGGGGTGAATGATTATGGACAAAACAAACACAACCAAAGGTCTTAGGTGGAATGGAGAACCCAGAAGAGGTGGATCAGAACAAAACTTGAAGAGGCGTTTGTGTTTGAAGGACTTGGGTAGAAAGACTTAATCAAATAAGCTGCAGTGAGAACAGTTTCCCTCCAATAAGATTCAGGAATACGCATTTCAAAAGATAGACAATGGGCCACATCAAGAAGATGGTGATTTTTTCGTTCGGCCACACCATTTTGTTGAAGGGTATTAGTGCATGAAGTTTGATGAACAATGCCATGAGTGATGAAATAACTGGCAAGACTAGAGTCAATATATTTCCCCCCATTACCAGAACGCAAAATTTTGACAATCGCTCCAAACTGAGTGCACACCATTTTATGAAAGTTTTGAAATATAGAAAACACCTCACTTTTATCTTTCATTAGATATACCCAAGTGGCTCTAGAACAGTCATCTATGAAAGTAACAAACCATTTGTAACCTTTTAAAGACACAAAATGTAAAGGACCCCATACATTAGAATGAATTAAAGCAAATGAAACTGAACTTTTATTTATAGAAAGAGCAAAAGAAGTTCTGTGTTGTTTTCCAAGTTGACAAGACTCGCACTGAAAATCAGACAAATTATTTTTCTCAAAAACAAAAGAAAATAAATACTTAAGTAGTAAAAATGAGGGATATCCTAAACGACAGTGCCATAGCCAAAGGTCTTTCTTGGTGGATGGTAACTGAATAGATGAATGAGCCAGCTTGTTTGTCTGATCCAAAATGTAGTGACCATGTTCCGCTCTACCACTGCAAATCTTCTTCCTCGTAATAAGGTCTTGAAAAGGACAATGATTAGGAAAAAACATTACACTAAAATTAGAGATTCTGGTAATCTGACTCAAAGATAAAAGATTAATACTAAAATTAGGAACATGGAGATGAGAAAATAAAGGAAGGGAAGAGGTGGCATGAATTAAACCTTTTCTTGACACGAGATGAAATGGTACCATCGACAATATGCACTTTTTTCCTAACTTGAGGAGGGTTATACTCACGAGAACAAATGAGATGAACTAGACATATAGTCGGAGCACCAAAATCAATAATCCATGGCACGGTCGTATGAGATAGCAATGCCGTGAGGAGGAAGCCAACTTACAGATTGGTAAAGAAGAGGATACACTGTGGTGGAAGTGGATGTAACGGTCTAGCAAGCTATCTCAAAATTTGAGGCGGAATAAACCCGAAACATTAGCGATAGGTGAGACAATGGAGATGAAGATGGTGGCTCAACCGTGTTTGAAGATGTGCGAGCATTGGCCCTCGGCCTCTAGTGACAGACCTACCCCTCGGTCGTCTCCTCGGCCACGGAAGGAGTCCTGAGCTTCCAACAAGTCTCTCGTGTGTCGAGGTTTGTGGTAGTAGTCACGAAAAAAGATTATCTATCTCGAGAGAAAGGATGAGAACCACGAGTCTGGCGCTCTCCATCACGGTCACGAAATCAAGGCGGCGATCGGTAGTAGCCGAAGGAAGCATCGCATAGCGGTGACTCTCATTACGCACAAAACATAAGCTTCCTAGAGAGAAAGAAGCACGTCCATGCCAAGTACTTTGCTCCTAAGCTGAATCATACTCACATTGAGGCCTTCTAAGAACTTGAAGATCCACTCTTCTGCCACAAATTTCAGGGAACCAGCAGAATCAGTGGGACAGACAGGCTTGTAATCATGAAGGTGATGAAGCCGCTTTCACCCATTGCTAAAGAAGGTAAAATATTAGAGGATAGTCATCTCACTTGTACCGACCTTTTAATGGAGCTACGTAACTCGAAAGCCTGTGAGAAGTTTCCCTTCTTGGAGTAAGTAGTAGCTACAGCCTCCCAAATATCCTGAGCAGTGTCCATAGACAAGTAGCCCTCTCCAGTCTCTGGTACCACAGAATGTATCAACCATTACATGATGAGAGAGTTCGTGATCTTTCACTGATCATAACTAGGATTCGTGGTACTGGGTGCCTATACCCTTCCATCAACATACCCCATCTTCCCTTTGCTCTTCAAAAAAATAGTCAGACTCTGTGACCAGGCTAGATAATTCTGACCATCGAATAAAAAGGTGGTGATTTTTAGGTCAAGGTTGAGGTTATCAGTCATAGTAGGAGGTATACTGGAACTCTCGCTCTGAGGTGGCTGAGAAATTGTGGACTCACTAAGGAAATCTGCCATGGATACTCTCCTATGTAACTCTCAAACACAATGTCAATCACAAACCCGGAAGATTATAGTGGAAGGAAAGACACAACTACCATTATGAAAGCATAACAAATTAAGAACTCACATAGAATTTTTTTTCTTTGAAGAAAAGAGAGAAGAAGGTTTTATGGATGTATATACCACAACAAGAGCGTAGCCCATTCGTTAGACACCAGTCAACTAACCAGGAGACAAAGAAGCCAATGGACTGAACTAGGAGTTGACTGTAAGTGGTCTACGGAGCCTCCAAGAGTGCCGATAGACCTATAAAGGACAGGCTAGGGCTGCCTCAGGCCTAGAAGGACAGAGAAGGCTTGGCTGCCTGGTAGAGACCCCGACCTTGACTTAAGCGGGTTAGGGCTGAATGGCCAAGAACTTCCTTCGGTTGGCTTGGGTAGGGAGTCGGCTGTCCTGAACGATGGTTTGGGTGGCCTAGGCTGTCCTTCGGTGGAAGCAAAGTGGCTGTGATTGGTGTTAGGTTTCTCATGTTATGGCTTTGATACCATGTAAGTTTAGAGAAAAGAAAGTGTAAGTTTAGAGAAGAGAAAGAGATAGGGAATTAGTGAGACCTCATCCCCTTTTATATTGAGAATAAAACATAATTACAAGAGTGCCATAAGACATGAATTACGGGCCAGCTCATGACAGCCCATTACATCAATCAAGGAATAAAAACAAATCAGAATAAAATATGTGAATATAATTTCCTTATTCTAACATGCCTCTTTAACCACGAGCAGATAGAGACCTTCATATTTGCAGCTTGCTGTATTTGGTAGTCAAATATGAGTTGCAATATTGATATTCCTTGGGATTCTATATGTTGACTAGGGTTGTTGCTTATCCACTAATTCCACTTTACTAATGTAGTTTATAATTATTTATTTCAAAAGGCAGATTCAACCAATAAGCTGCGTGCAGCATGGATATTTCTGTGTAATTGTTTATCCTAATGCTCTTTAATGGTAGTTGTATAAAACATATAGTCTCTTTTTTTATTATTGAAAACATTCTTAATAGCTATGTGTGCCCCATGCATGACCTCATAAGCATATCTCATAGAAGGCTTTCATCTCCATCAACAATATGTAAGAATTGCATGAGTGGATCAACGATCTTAACAATGATTAAGCAATCATTCAGAACTTCTTATCTAGAATGACAGAAACAACTTCTTTTGCTCTCTTCTCTTTTGCATACCTTGATTAATTTGCTTTTTGTATATGTCTTGTGTCCGTATTCCTGCTGCTTAGATGAGATGAGATAAATACTGGTGGGCCTTGTCTTCTAGCCTTCTAGGTAGAAGGTGGTGTTGTCATTTTGAAAATTTATATTACTGTTTCCTTATTTCTTGATTAGCGTCGTATGTTAAGAATTTTATTTGTGATAATTATACTGCTCTATGTCTACTCAAAGTACAACTTTTTTTATTTTTATTTTTTGGCTATCATTTCTTTTGTTGTATGCAGTGATCGTAGAGGTGGAGGAGGTGACTTTGTTGCAGGTTTCCTTGTGGGAAGTGCATTGTTTGGAACTCTAGCATATGTTTTTGCTCCCCAGGTGATTATATAGCTTAGCTTCCATTAAGCTTTAATCTGTTGTCTCCACCAATTAGCACCCAGCTATTCCTATGTAATAAAGTAATAGTCTACAGGTGTGAGAGTTCAATTTGTGACTCTACAAGAACGACACTGTTTTTTCCCTTGTCAATTATGTGAAAGAATGTTCTATTTATTCCAAAAAAAAAAAAAAGAAAGTGAAAGATTGTTCATGTTGAGAATAAGTTGCCACATGCCTTTATTCTGAATACAGGTAACTTGAGTTGACAGTTTACACACCTACATGTACTATGATATGTTTGGGAGTATTAGGTTCAGGTTTGGATAGCGAACAACCCCCCTTTCTCTTCGTTGTCTCAGACCCACCCTGTAGTACTAGGATTTTTGCATATAGAAATCAAAGAATGAGGGTTTTTTGTGTTTTTTATTCCAAGACACATCTGTTGAGAGATCAGGGGAATAATTGTTGCAATTCTGTACTTTATGATCTCTTCAAAGTAGACTCGCCTGGTTTTGCATATTGGATGAGGATTCAGGAGTGATTAGTTTTCACGTTTGTATCCTGGCTTCAATTTCCTTGTCAAGAAAATCGGATAAATGAATCTAGATCATTCCTCTATTCTTTACATCTCTTCCAGTGATCAATGTCTTCTTGTAGGAAAATAAACTTGTTTTTAGTAATTTTGGAGTTGCTATATAAGTTCATGCATGTAGTTGTGTGTTAGAAACTTTAGTGGTATTTTGTGATATGTTCATGTTTTTTGTGGTTACATAGTCTGGTGGAGAAATGACTCTTAATATTGTGTTGAATAGTGTTAATGTTAGAATCTAAAGAGTTGTTTTAGAACTACATATATATATATATATATATATTTGTAATCTAGTTATTTGAAGTATGTGTGTAGTATGAATTAAAAGATTTCCTTCTCCAATTGTCTTCCAAAATTGTTTGAGTGATTGTTGGGTAGCCATTTTCCAACACTTCTTACATATAATACTCAATTGCTTTCAAATTATGTTAGTGATGATTAATTTTTTATTTGCACCTTGAAGCATTTTGACCTATGAAGCACAACACTTCAAAACAAGTGCTGTATTGATATCGGATGCTGGGACACATATGGGATGTGCCACGTGGCGTATCCCTTTATTTAATTAATTTATTTTCTAGGGACACACCAACTATTTTTTCCCCAATTTTCTTTAGTGCTTTTGATGGATGTTGGATGTTGAATGTTTATTACTTTTTGCTCTGATTTAAATACTTACTAGATGATGGGTTATTTACATGTAGACCATTTAAACTATTGAGAAGTGTCATTTTGACCTCCTAAACTATGAAAATGTACAAATGGACCCCCTAAATTATTGAGAAGTATCACTTTAACCCCCTAAACTATAAAAGCGTACAAATAGATTCTCTAAACTATTGGCGTGTTTCACTTTGACCCCTTCTGTTACTGCACTGTGAGTTAAACCAAGCTTTTACATTTTTGAGATGAAAATACCCTTTAACACTCTATATAACACACCCAACAACAAAACCAAACCAAACCAAACAAAGTTTTAAGTCCCATCAAATGGGGTCGGTTACATAAATCATTCTTCTTCACTCGACTCTATCTAAGGCCATCTCGTTAGTCAAATTAAAGAGATTCATATCTTTATTTACTACACTAGTCACGTCAATTTAGGTTTGTCCCTTTCCCTAACATTTCCATCTACTGTCATTGTATTGTATCTCTTCACTACTGTCTCTGTTAGTCTCTGTTGTATATGACCAAACCATCTCAATCTATTCTTTGTCAACTTATCTTCTTCAGTACTACTCTTACCCATTCTCGAATATACTTATTCCTAATTTTGCCTTTTCTAATCTTGTTACACATCCGCTTTAGCATCCTCATCTTAGCAACACTTATCTCATCTTTGTTGCCCAACATTCCGTCTCATACAATATCTTTGGTCTAATAACTGTTCTATGGAACTTCCTTTTTAGTTTAGTGGGTACTCGTTTATCGCACAGTACCCCAGACGTACTCCTCCACTTAAGCCATCTCCTTTTAATTTTATGGACCACATCCGCTCCAATCTCTCTAGCCATTGTCATAATCGATCCTAAATAACGAAATGTTCACTTTTCGGTAATTCTTGGTTCTCAATTTTCACTTCTTCTCTGTTTCTATTGTTACTTTTACTAACATTACACTCTATGTACTCTATCTTAGTTCTACTTATCCTAAATTCTTTAGATTCAAATGATTCTCTCAAAGTGCTTTCTCTAGTCTTATTCACTAACACGATATTATCTGCAAAAAACATACACTATAGCACATCATTTTGAATATTTCTCGTCAATTCATCCTTAACTAAAGTAAAAAAGTTAAGGACTTAAGGTTGATCCTTGGTGTAACCCTCTAGTAATTAAAAATTCATTTGTCTCTCCAGCAGGTGATCTAATATGGTCACCACACCTTCATACATATCTCTAATCATATTGACGTAACCTTTTGTCACCTCTTTCTTTTCTAACATCTACCAGACTATATCTATGTTTTCTTAAGACACTCTATCATATGTTTTCTCAAGATTGATAAAAACCATATGAATGTTTCTTTTCTTTTCTCTATACTTTTTCATTATTCTCCTTAAAAGATAGATCGCTTCCATTGTTGACCTATCAGCTATAAACCCAAATTGATTCTCTAACACCTCTGTTATATCTCGCAATCGACGTTCCATCACTCTCTCCCACACTTTTATTGTATAACACATTAGCTTGATTTCTCTATAGTTGTTGCAGTTCTGAATATCTCCTTTATTCTTATAGATTGGCACTAAAATACTCTTTCTCCACTCCTCTGGCATTTTCGTAGTCAACAAAATCTTACTAGATAACCTAGTCAACTAAGCAACCCTCTTCTTACCCAAACATTTTTAAGCTTCAACAGGGATATCATCGGGTCCTAAAGCCTTATTCGATTTTATTTTCTTAAGTGCAAGCTCCACTTCAAAGTTCCTAATCCTACGATAGAACCTGTAGTCCTGATTTTTTTTTTTTATTACTGCCTACTTCCTCCCCTTTTGACCTATCTCTATGTTCCTCATTTAACAACTTCTCAAAATAGTTCTTTCATCTCTCCTTAATCTCTTCATCCTTCACTAACACTTTAGAGTCCTCACTCTTGATGCTCTTAACCTGATTAAAATCCCTTGTTTTCCTCTCTTATCTTAGCGAGTTGTATATCCCCTTCTTTCTCTGCTAACTATCTAGTCTAGTGTATAGGTCATTATAGGCCTTTAATGAAAGTACTTCTATTTCTGTTTTTCCTTTTTCTCTTGTGCATACGGATGTTTGGGGACCCTCTCATGTTCTTACTAAAAGGGATTCTGCATGTGTCTTTTGTGGATGATTGCACCCGCTATACTTGGGTTTATCTTATGACTCATAAATTTGACTTCTACCAAATATACCGTACATTTTAGTCTATAAGCGCTACACAGTTTGGGTCTACCATTAAATTATTACGGTTTGACTTAGGTGGGGAATATTTTAAAACTGAGTTTTGTGAGTGTCTGGCAAATTTGGATACTATTCACCAAACCTCATGTACTGATACACCCGCTCAAAATGGTCGTGTGAAGCTTAAACATCGTCATCTTCTTGAGGCATCTATATCTCTCCTTCCTTTGCCTTCATTCTAGCTCTCTTTTAGGCCATTCTTACAGCTACTTTTCTTTTCAACCGTATGCCTATCCCTTTACTATCTGATCGTTCTTCTTATGAGGCTTTGTTTTCCCACCGTCTTAGTTATTCTCTCCTTCGTGTTTTTGGGTCTGCGCATTTTGTCTTTCTTCCTCCGAAAGATAGGACAAAACTTAGTGCCCAGTTTGTCCTGTGTGTCTTTTTGGGTTATAGTCTTATTCAGAAAGGTTTTCGCTGTCACGATCTTGTTTCCCGTCGCCTTTACATCTCCCGTCATGTTGCCTTTCTGGAATGTCGCTTACTTTTAGCTTCTGCCTCTCACTACTCCAATTTCTAAAGAGGATTTGGTTCACATTGATTTGTTTCCTTCTGAGGTCCCTCCTGATGAGTACATCTCTATTATTTTTCATGAGCTTGTTCCTTCTTCTCCTCCTAACACCCCTCATACTGAGTCCCTCTCCAATGTACCTTATGAGTTTGTTTCTTCCTCTCCCTCTTCTCTCCCGTCTGCTCCTTCTCCTCATCCGGTGTTAGTCTATTCTTGTTGCAAGGCTCTCCCTCCACCAATTGTTTCTCCTTCTTGTTGCTCTTCCTACTTACAGCCTTAATCTTGCTCTCCGTAAGTATAAACTTGGTTTTCTAACACATGTTTTCCTCCTTCATATTGTACATTTTATGCATTATTCACTCTTTTTAAAACCACAGTCTTACAAGGAGGCTTATGCGGATCTTAATTGGATTCAAACTATGGAGGATGAGTTGTCTGCCTTGCAGAAGACAAGTACTTGGGAACTGGTTTTTTTGTCTGCTGGCAAGAATATGATTGGTTGCAAATAGGTCTATAAAGTCAAGACTCATTTTGATGGTTCCCTTGAGTGCTATGAAGCTCGCCTAGTCGCCAAAGGTTTTTCACAGGAGTATAGTATTGATTATGAGGAGACCTTTGCACTTATTGCCAAGATGACTTCTATCTGTACTTTGATTTACATTGTTCTTTGTTCGTCATTGGCTTCTTTATCAGATGGATGTTAAGAATGCTTTTCTTAATGGCCATCTCACTGAGGAGGTATACATGTGTCCTCTCTCGGGCCTTTATCATTCCTCTGGACAGGTTTGTCGTCTTCAGCGTGCTTTGTATGGTTTGAAGCAATCTCCTCGTACTTGGTATGATTGCTTTCAGACGGCTGTTACTGAGCTTGGGTTTGACTCTGCCTTGTTTCTCTTCTATACCTCTGTTGGTTTTGTTACTTTATTACTGTATGTGGATTATATGATCATCATTGATTCTGACTCTTCTGCTATCTCTAAGGTCAAGTAACATATTTTCCGCACTTTCGAAATGAAGGATCTGGGACTCTTGCGGTATTTTCTTGATATTGAGGTGACTTCTTCTTCCAAGAGCTACTTTCTGTTTCAAGCCAAGTATGCCAATGAGGTTATTTATTGTGCCGGTCTTACTGACACTAAGATTTTTGATTTCCCCATTGAGCTTCATGTGAAGCTCAACACTACTAATATAGCTTCCTTCTGGATGATCCTACTTTATATCGCGAGCTTGTGGGTTGTGTAGTCTATTTGATGGTTACTCGCCTTGATCTTGCCTATGCTCCTTCCTCTACACATTGGGCTGCTTTGGTTCGGATTCTTCACTATCTTCGCGATACTATCTTTCAAGGCATGCTGTTATCTTCTACTTCTCCTTTGGAGTTAGTGGCCTATGCTGATGCTAATTGGGATGGTAATGTTACCGATCGTAAGTCTACTTGATTTTTGTATGTTTCTTGGCGATTCCTTGATCTCTTGAAAAAAGAAACAAAGCTGTTGTTGTCCGATCTCTTGCGGTAGTACCGTGCTATAGCTCATGCTACTGCGGAAGTTGTTTGGCTTCGTTATCTTTTTTCTGACTTGGGCATCCTTCTTCTCCGACTGACCTCTATTATGACAACCACAGTGTTATTCAGATTGCATTGAGATTGATTGTCACTTTGTCTGTCAGTATCTGCAGTCTAGCTCTATCTTGCTTTCTTTCTTCTCTTCAGCTCTGCAACTTGCTGAGTTCTTTACCAAGACTCACACACTGCATTGTTTCAATTTCTTCTTAGCAAACTCTCAGCGTTTTCTGCTACAACACCTTGAGTTTGAGTGGATGTGTGAGAATATTGTGTATATGTGGTAGTGTATTGTGTATATATTTTGAGAGATTGTGAGAGATTGGGTGAATATTTTCACTTCCTTTTTAGTCTTGGGGTTAGGAGTACTATATAATCAGATGTGTCCTTTGTATTACGATACAATTGAATATACAGAAGAATTACACACTGTCTGAAGTTCCTTTCATAATTATTGGACTAAAATGTGAAACTTCATCCCTCTCTCTAGTTCTGCATCTAAAGTGTTTAGGTCTATGCTCTATTTCATTTGGGATTGTGATTTGTGGTTTATGCTTTAATGGGACTTATGGTTTGCTCCAACTCCCCAAACACCCCACCCCCTAACTGTATTTTTAGATCAGAAGATCATTGCTAAATGAAGATGAATATGGTTTCCGGAGGGCCAGGCGACCAATATATTATGATGAAGGTTTAGAGGTGATTAATTGCTATTGGCTCTGCACTAAAGTTCTCCTGATTGAAATATGGATTACATTGCTATAATTTTTTTTTTCCTGAAATGCAGAAAACCAGGCAGACCTTGAATGCAAAGATTAGCCAACTCAATTCTGCCATTGACAACGTGTCTTCGCGGTTGAGAGGTGGCAATAATATGCCTGCTGTGCCAATTACAAGTGACCCAGAAGAAGCTACCATGTAAGATCTGCTTCTGTTTGTTGCGTGATAATAAAAAACTGAGGTTCATTTCAACTAGTTGAATTCGTACTTGGGTGAGGCAAAATTCATTGAAAATTTCATAAATATATATGCGTGAGGAGCTGGTTCAAGTCATAGGAATCAGCCTCTTCATAAACAAATGAGGGCAAGGCTGCCTACTTACTACCTCTCCCAGACCCTGCTCTAAGGGGAACCTTGTGTGCACTGGGTATGATTCTTATGACCTAGGTCAACAACAATATGTTTGCTTTAAGTTGTGTTGGTTTCTTCTTAAATTTTAAGATATTGAAACTCTGCATATTTGAAGCTGCGAAGTATTGTTTTAGGTATAATACAAAGTGGGAGATTGGTCACCATTTTCTTCTCGAGGCTAGTTTCAGAAACTTTGAGAAATAGCTTTGTATCTTCTTGCTGCTTTTCACAGATTGGAAACCGTGTTTATTGGCTTTATTGATCTTTTTCATAGTTGTAAATGTAATTGCTTCATGGACATTTTCCGAAGGGGCTTATTTCATTTAGTCATGTCCAAAAGTGGGCTGAGGGGCCAATGCAGATGGCAGGGAACCTTTTCCTAACAGGCATTGGATACATTAGGCAACATGTCAAGATGATTGCGATGGAGAGATGTGTGGAGTTCCAAATGGAATTAAATTTTAGTTGGAATTTGCAAACAATTTAGGATTGCATAATAGGCACATCCTCCCCTTAGATCCTCTTATATGCTAACTGTCTGCCCACAACATTCTTGACACCAAAACCTTTTGTGCTCCCCTGGCTCCACAGTTCTCTATTTATCCCAGAAATTTGTCTGTACAGCTAAAAATCTACGTGGCATTGATTGCTAATTGAAGGTTTCCTTTTTTTTTTTTTTTGTGTGTGGTGAGTAAGCATTTTATTGCCAAAAAAGAGAGAAGATATACAACAAAACTCAGGACTTAAGTCCGAAAAGGACATACAAGGACATGGCCAAAAGGCCACAACCTCACAAAGAGGCAACACTAAAACTGACCGAGCCTAAAAAGAAAGGCACCCACAATCCCAAGAGGGTAGGCCCTTAGTTGCAAGAATCGTGCAACCAGGTGGCGATTTTGAGTATGAATCGTGATTCCGCGTTTCCTAGAAAGAAACGTGTAAGAATCGCGTTTTTGTGGAGCGAGAAACGTGATTCAGTCCAAGAGAGAGAGAAACCTGGTCTCGCCGTCGACTTTGACCTTCGCCCTAGCCCTAGCCCTAGCCTTCGCCTTCGCCTTCGACTTCGATTTCGACTTCGACTTCGACATTGACATTGACCTTCGCTCTCGCCTTTGATCTGCTCGCGATTGCCTTCGTCTTTGCCTTCTCTCTCTCTCACTCGCGCTCTCTCTCTCTCTCTGGCCTTCTCACGATCTATATAATATAAGTAATATATATATATATATATAAGTTAATATAAGATCAAACATATATAAGATTATATAAATATATATGAGTATATATTATACGTATTAATAAAAAAGCACAAACACATATGTAAAATAAAATTAAAAAAAATTAACAATAGTACATTATTTAAAAAATATAATAAATAAATAAAATAATTAATGTGTATTAAAATAAAAATATTTATAAAAAAACTTTTAATATGTATTAAAATATATATATATATATATATATTCCTGCTCCCCGAGGCGCTCCCAACCTAAGAAACTTCTATTGGCTCGCGCTTCCTCGCTCCCGCTCCCGTTTTGTGCAACTAAGGGTAGGCCAAAGGAGAACAAAAGTCCTCACACACCAAGAGGAGGAAACACTAAAGGCAACAAAACCAAAGATAATATCACCACTCAAACAACACTAGAGGAAAACTACACATCACCTTGTCGTAGGAAGTTTGTGGTTGCAGATCTTTTCCTTGAGCTTGTTTTGGTTTTAATTTCTAGTGGAGGGCGTGCTCCCCAACTGCCCTACGGCCACATTCTTATTTGAAAGGACACACACCTCATTTGGCTCCTTTGGAAAAGAGGACACACCCCCTTTCCCACTTGGTTTTCTTGGGAAGACAAGTTGTTCTTATCTTGCTATTTGAATAATCTTTTAAAACATTTTCTTCCTTTGGCACACACAAGAATAGTACCTTAAACTAAATTGTGGATGAAAATCACACTCTTCTCTTCAATAGAGCTAGCCTGCTCTACATCTTTGCTCTTTTTTCTCAACACTCCAATTATTATCCTTGGGCTCAACTCTACTCTCCATTCCTGTCTTGAATTGGAATTATTTGGCTTTTCATTTGACACATGTTTTGGTTTGTACTCTTCCAAGTGCTTTTATGCCAATATGTTCTCTCTCCAAGATTTGATAGGCAAGCAAACATGGGGATTGGAAATTTTGATTTTTTTCTTCTTGGAATCCAGGGATTCTAAAATGCACATGCGATCATAAATTCAGACATTTGAAAAGAATCCCACATTAAAGGTAGTGTCATGGTGTGATCATGTGATCGCTTTTAGATCCTGGAAGTATCTGCATCCCTATTTCCTATGAGATGGTCATGTGGTGGGAGTTATTGTTCGTAACTTTATCCTCCATCCATCGTCATGATCATGGTCATGGTCATGGTCATGGTCATCATCAATTATCTCTCCTTTCAATTTGTTCACCAGCGCTATCTTTTTTATGTACTTCTGAAAAAGTTTGGATGGTTTTTCACTAATTCTGATATCTTTTTGAGGGAAGCAAAGCTGTCTTTCGTTTGGTAAATTGCTGTTTAGCTCTTTTTTGAGAACGATAAACACAACGAAACCTACAAGTGAATCTGTGTATGAGAGAGTACCTGATGACAGACCCACAAGTGAGTCTATCTGATGAATATGCAATTGAAATACCTGGGCAAAGTTAAAGTGATTATATTTTATTTTATCTTGACGAAAAAACTAAAGTTGAACTAGAGCTTTGGATACAGGATAGATTGAATTGCTTGTGCTTTGAAAATATTAGAAATTTTACATGTTGAAAGAACAATAAAATTGAGTAATCACATGATGCTGAAATTCCATTATTTTGAAAACTTGTAATAAATGATGCGGAAAAAAAACGGTATAGTATATATTTAATATGGAATCTTTAGCATATTCAATTTATGCAGCTGCTGCATAAGTAGTCAATCCAAAGGTGCTGCTGACTACATACATATATAGTAGTCAAGCTTATTACTGTCGCTGACACACATACTAGGAGTTCTGGCTTGAGATTAGTTAAAAGTTGATCACAACTTTAACAGTCTGGTTTCTTCAACACCTCAAATACGCTGCTTATATCTTCCAGTTGAACTTCATGAGTCAAGAGCTCATCCATATTATCGATTTCCTGCAAGGAAAAAACAAAACGAAAAAACATTCAGTTTTTTTTCCCCCTTCTCAATAGGTCATTGAAAAATTATTTTTGATAGCTATAGAATTTGAACCCTGGCATGTTTGGATTGTTTTCGAGAAGGGAATATGGGTTGTGAGAGGAAAGTGGACTCACAATGTGAGCACTGTTTTTTTCTCTAATAATCAAGAGGAAGTGAAGATCACTCTTCCTTTTCCATGGTTAGTTGTTGTTTAACCAAACAAGAAGAGTGACACCTTCACTCTCTTCCCTTCTCCTTCTGTTCCTTCCCCTCATATTCTACTATGTTTTCCTTTACTCGTCCTCTTGTGTATCTAAACAAAGTGTTAATTTTTTTCATTAACCGATAAAGTTAGCATTCAGTTAGATTCAACAAACCTGTATATCTGGATCAACCAGTGAATTATAGTAATTTGAGTTACTTGGCAAATTAAAGACTTGTTCAATATGTAAGCAACACAACACTGGTAATAAACACTAAACAGGAATGTATTACATACGTACATACCTTGTTTATGCATTTGTCAACTATTACAGGGAGATCGGACTGAACTTTTATCCCACCAAAAACAGAATACTTCAATGCCCTGCCCGAAAGGAGGGGCATGAAGTTGATTTCCACACTTTTATGAGTTCCTGCCCCAAGTCATAGTGCTATCCCCACCCTGATCTCGTTCACAACCACCACCAACATCAAACAAAAAAAAGTAAAAAAGAAAAAAGAATTAAGCTGAACAATCATTGAAAGGAAGGCTTGAAAACAGTTGAAAACTTTTATCATTAACTAGTAAGCTCAAAATTGTTGAGATAATTTGTGCGTTATATATGTATAGATATTAGTATGTATTTGTGTTTACGAATATATGAATATGTGTAGGATTTTATATAATGATACGGTTTTATGGATTCCACGGTCTCATTGACCAAGGCTCCAACTCCAGTGCACTCGAAACAGTAGTCCACACCCAATCCTCCTGTCAACTCTGTAACCAGTTCTGAAATAGAATTTTTTGAATGCTCACTGGGATTTATGAAATCAGTCATTCCAAAGGCCACTCCCTTTTCGCGTTTTTTGTTGTTTGTGTCCTCCAATTATTCTGCCTGCTCCTTGCGTCTGAGCCCTGCTCATGGTTTTAAAAACGGACCAGGCTGGCGGTTCAAACACCTTTCTCTTTTTCTTTCCTTTCCAAATCCTCTCTAAATCTCCCAACCAAACACGTTAGAGAGAGAGAGAGGGTTTACCCAACACCTTCATGTCCGAGAACTCGAGGAACAAAGGCTGGAAAAGGAAAGGGAAAATGGGATGATCAGCTGAGACAATGGGGAAATGTGTGGAAAATTTACAGAGCATTAATTAGAAGGAAGTGGTAGTGTGTACTAACGACTGGAAAGCCATTGCAGCATAGGATATCGGTGTGGCAGAGACTGGCACATAGCATTTTAACTTGTGAGTTGGCTTTCGACATCACTGGAAAATGGTCAAGGACGGACAAACTTGGAGGTCGTCCTCGTCGTCCCTCACTGTGGGTTTCAGAGTTCGGCTCTGGAGGAGAACTATGTGTTCTCTGCATGTATTGCATATATATATATATATATAATGATATAAACATAAAATTTAGACTTGTTTTATTTTATTTTTTTTATGTAGAATAATGTGGTTGAATGTAAACATTTGTTTCATTTTTATTTACAAGAATAATATTGTTACATTATTCTTGTGATTTTTTATTGTTTTTTTTTGGGTATTAATTTTGTGTAAGCATAATATTTTTTTGTATATCTATCTATACTATTATATAAAGTATATGACACTTTTTTTTCTTTCCAACATTACTCATTTAATTATCCTTATTTTAATCAATAATACTATATCCCCTCTAAGTTATTACTTCTAAATGACCCCTAATGACGTGGCATTGAAGCTAAATTTTACATGATGGAATATTTAATAAATCAAAATTTAACACTTGTTAAACACATCATTAGAAATGATTTTTAGAGATAATAAATTAGGTGTCCTTCAACATTTTTCTATTTTAATTGTTACTATATCCCTTTTAGATCTAATTGTGAACTTATTATTTCTCATGACTTGTTTGTGTGTGCTCACACTTTTAGTAAAATTATGGCTTGTTTTGAGAAATAAGTTAAAAATCGAATTTTTGACTTTTTTTTTTAAATATAAAAAAAAATGTTTAAAAATTAGAAAGTTAATGTTACTTAAAATAGGTTAAAAAAATAAAAAAATAATTTTTAACTAAGTTCTCAAAACAAGTCCATATATTTATCCACAAAATAGAGGCTCTATTCACCCCAAATGAAACAAAATTTATTTTATTATTTTTTTTGGAACGTCTTCATAATAATTGGAAGTATTTTGGTAACTTGAAGGATTGTTTATATAAATTTTTTTTTTAAAAAAAAAATTATTGGTACGGAAAAAGGTATTGAAATGACACTAAACAGAGCAAAAATCATGTGAGTACTGAGTTTATAAAAACAAATGATAAAATGATATTAAAAAAAAAAAAAGAAAAAGAAAAATGTTTGGGGATCTTAATTTTTGTGGCTCAAAATTGTCAAAATGACGTCGTTTTGACAATTTTGATGTTGTTTTGTATTCAAAATGACGTCGTTTTGACAATTTTGATGTTGTTTTGTATTCAAAACGACGTCGTTTTGACAATTTTGATGTTGTATAAACGACGTCGTTTTGACAAATTTGAACTATTTAAGCTACAAAAATTAAGGCCTTCTACCATTGCTGAAAAAAAAAAACAGGAGAAGGATCATGATTTTATCATTTTGCATACGCTACCAAGATTTCCTCAAGAATCTCGTGGACAATAATAGTCCATCAAATAAATAAGTATATAATTTATAAATATTGTGACAGTGATATCAAACTAGACACACAAGAAATGTAATAATTAATAATTAATTTAATTGTATTAGTTTAATGAATCTCACCATGAATTAAGGATAGAATTTGTAACACGACATGATAATACGACTCGAATTGTACACGAAATTAGTAGATTATAGTTCATCATTTCTTCATAAGAATACATATATGACACGATCCGATAATACGAATATTAAACATGTTGCATTAGCGTCAAATATATATAATACGAAATTAATATAGATAACTCTATAATGAAAACTTAGTTACATAATTTAATATTATTTTTGCTAAGGAGTATCATGACATTTTTAATCTCTTACATAATTATGTCCAATTTATTAAAAGTATGTAAAATATGATTTTAAATTTAATTTATGTTTTGTTTTTGCTTTTAATTGAACTTAATGTATTTTTGTCTATTATTTGAGTAAATCTAGTAAAAAATATAATAATAAAATATAATTTTTATAAATTAAGAAAATCAAATTAAGTTGAAATCAAATATTTTTTATAAATAATTTCATTTAATAGAGATTAGTTTTATTAAATTTAACTTGTGAAAAAAATTTAATTTTTTTAATACATTTGATATTTTTCATTAATAGTAAAATTTTTGACATGACACGTTAATACGATCTGAACGGACATGGACAAAAATTATATGGTACAATAATACGAAATAATAAGCGGGTTAGGTTAGTGTTGAAGTCATTCTAATACCAACCGAGATGACATGACACGAAGGCGACCCAATACCACATGGCCTTTTACCTTTACCATGAATGATAAATACCTTTTGTATGAAAAAATCTTTATATTATTGTAGTTATATAACTCTATATGATAAAATTATGATATTTTCAAAGTACCATATAACATTATCTATCGATAATCTTAACAATGAAAAATTGCAATACAAACTAATGTTTTATTTTATTCCTTTGGAATGAGATAAAATGAAAGCGGAATGATCATTTCTTAATTGCTCTATGAAATGATCATTACCTTCTAATGATAAATAATGATTCCATTTCTAATTTATTTATTTTTAGTCAAACAAATATGAGAATGAATATTTTGATCAAATAATCATTACATTCTACTCTATTCTAGTGAACCAAACATAAATAATTTTGTTTTTCAACTATTAACAAAGATGAGCCAATTTAGTCGGTAAAATTTTTCATTGCATCATTAATTTGAAACACTATCTTGTTTGGTTTGTCTTTGAGAGACGATTTTTAAGAATTTTTTTTTAAAAAAAAATTTGTTTGGTTGAAATTTAAAAAAAAAAAAAAATTTAAATCACTTTTCTCTCTACTACACATATTAATCAATTTTTTTTTTTCTCTTCTTTCTTCTTCTCACATCTTACTCATCAATCAATTACTTTTCTTTTATACCTATTTATTAATAGTTTAGATTTAGAGCACTAAATCAGCAGCTCTAAAAGCACTACTAATGAGCTAGCAAGTGCAAGAAAAAAAAAAAAACCAAAAAAACAAAGGCCAACTATTACATCAATAGTGGGGTTCACATGATGCCATGTCATTAGTGGTGTTGAATTAGTAGTATGAAGCATTTTTCATTTATTAAACTACAAAAATAAATAAATAAATAAATAAATAAAATTAAGTCATCCCAAATTCTAAAATTATTTTCAAAACATACAATCAAACAAAATTTTAATTTTATAAACTCTTTCTAAAAAATTATTTTTCAAAATTATTTCACAAATATAAACCAAACATGGCGTATGTAAACAATGTCACAATACTATGTGGTGTTTTGAGAAGTTGGTAAAATGTTGACTTTTTGGCTTTCTGATTTTTTCACTTTTTGGCTTTTTTGGCAAAAAATTAAGTTGTTTTAAGTAAAAAAAACTGATTTTTTTGACTAAAAAAATTAAAAAATTAAAAAAATTAACTTTTTACCATTATTCCCAAAAGAGCCAATGTGGTATTTTGAACGACTAAATAATTACCCATCAATAAGTTCGGCAAATTCCCTTTGTACACGAGTAAAATTGACAGAATAACTTGGGAATAGCTAGGGCAACTTGTAATTAATTAGTAGAGTAGGGAAATGGTAGCTCACAATCACTACATTGTATTAGGTACATGATGTACACTGTGCACCTAACATGTGTCTATAATACATGTATATATATAGATAAATTACACTAATATCCCGTGAGGTCTATTTAATATAGGTCTTTTTTTTATATTTGAAAAATTACAACTTACTCTTCTGTTAAATTAAAATGACATATTTACCTCTTAATCTTTATATATATAAAATAACAAAATAACACTGATATTTTATTTATATCATTTCAAGAGAAATAATAATAATTTTCTTTGGTTTAACTCACACAAAATTTTTTTATTTTTTTATTTTTCGTATTTTTTTACTGATTTTTTTAATATTTTAAGCAATTTTTTTATTTTTATTTTTTAGATACACCTGATCTAAGTATACTTAAGAAGTATAATATTTTGCATTTTTTTTTAAATTTACAAAATACAAAAAAAAAAATATAAAAATACAAAAAATTAGTAGTACTGTAATAAATGTGAATGATGATGTTTGGTAATATTGCAATAAATGTGGGTGAAT
The DNA here is from genome assembly GCA_025200525.1 of Camellia lanceoleosa. Lineage (NCBI taxonomy): Eukaryota > Viridiplantae > Streptophyta > Magnoliopsida > Ericales > Theaceae > Camellia > Camellia lanceoleosa. The sequence continues at coordinate 638,961 of CM045764.1, forward strand.
AGACGAGAAATAAAAATGATGGTGGAAATAAAAATGAAAAATTCTATTAATATATAAAAATTTATACAAAAAATATCATAAAAATATTGTGATAGTATAAATATAAATTATGTTTATGGGTATTTTGTTTTAAAGGGAAAGGTCACCATTAAGTTATACCATTGTATTTGAAAATTTTATATAAAATTTATATTTGTATATCATGACTCAATAAGAATATGTTTAGATAGAATTTAATAATGAAAAGTTATAGAATGTAGTCATGATGATAGGAAGAAGAAATGGTAAGAAAAAGAGCAAAATGGTTATTTAGAAAATTTTAGGGTATGACATCAGCAATTTAGGAGGTAATTTGTAATGAGATTATAAATCTCAGGGAGAAGAATGTAATTTTTTAAACGTGAAGGGAATCTGTATTAAATAGAAACCTCAGGGAATGTCAATGTAATTTACCCTATATATATAACAAAATTTTATAATACACACTTCAAAAAAACAAGTGTATTATATTTGTTGTTATGACTTTTATGTTCGTTGATTATAGTCAGATAACTGTTTGTTATGACTTGGTAATAATTTATTATAGTATTAATTATGACTTATTATTTTAGTTATATAATCATAATTTTTTTTATTATACCTCAAGCGATATTTGATTATAATCTCTACTTTGTGTTTCATTTAGTTATGATACTTGTGATATTAACATCACAAATTATCATAACTTATGTATGATAAATTCCTAAGAAAAGGTGTGAATCATAGAAGATTCCTTGTATATAATGTCCATTAAGGTGGTAGTAAAGTAGGAGGGTTGTAATTTTGGCCCGGTTATTTCGGCTTATGTCAAGCCTCGTGGGCTCTTGCCAAAATCGGTAGCCCATGGGCCAAAAAACTAGGCCCAAGCCCATGACTATTCGGGCTTTGGGCGGGCCAGTGGGCCGAGCCGCTGGCTTGGGCCTCAATATTTTTTTTAATTTTTTTTAATTTTTTTTACCAAAATTTTATTATTTTTTATTAAAAATAACCTTTGGGTCTTAGGTAGGCAGTAGTCGGGCTTTTGAATGGGCCTTGAGCGGGCCAATGGGCCGAGCCATGGGTTGGGCCAAACGGGCCGGGCTAGGCTTCAAAACGATGGCCCAGGTCTAGGCCCAAAGCCTCGGGCTAGGCTTGGGCCTAGGCCTAAACGAGCCAGGCCCACCTCGGGCCGCGAACAGGCTTCAGGCCGCCCACGAGCCATTTTTACACCCCTAGGTATAAACAAGAAGACGATGAAGATGAAATCAAAACCACGGTATCCACATATTATTATTAAGATTTGACTTATTTCAATTAAATTTTTAACTGATTTAAATAATTAAAAAAAAAATTCAATAAAAGTCATTAAACGGAAGTTTCTTACCAATAAGTGTCTATGAAAATATGGCCTAATTGAATTTTTTCAAAAACACTTACCGATAAGAATCTTCCGTTTAATCACTCTTACTAGTCAGAATCTTTCGTTCAATGATTCTTCTGAGGATCTCAAGCTATGCGATTAGGTTGAATTTTAATTGAAACAAGCCATTCCCTTATTATTATTATTATTATTGTTGGCATCCTTAAGAAGCTGGCCTAGTGGATGTAGTCTGGAGTCTAAGGATGTGCTTTCTCCAGCTCTCAAATTTAATTCTCATTAGGTGTTATCAACTCCTTAGAGCCACGCTAGTGGACTACACTGAGATTTTTCAATCCACGTGAAGGAGGTATTGTACATGAGTTTCGAAATTAATCGAGATGCGTATAAATTGACTCGAATACCTAATTATTAAAATTTATTATTATTATTATTGACGACATATTATTATTAAAATTTATGATGAAAAAGTATGTTGTAATTTTATTCAAGCTACACACGGATCTCAGCCATCTGTTTTTTATTTAAGCTACGCACGGATCTCAATTACCCAGCTAGACAAATAAATGGACAATTTTACATTCTAGTCTATACTATATATTAAGGTCTTGTTTGGGAACATGTTAATTTAATAATTTTTTAGTTATTTAGTTAAAAAGGTAGGTAAAAAAAACTTATATGTTTGAGATAATTTTTTGGCTAATTACGAAAAGATGTACAAAAAATAGAGAGAAAAGAGAATCTTTGACTTTTTGGTATGAATTGTTGACTTTTTAGTTAATTTAGTAACTTTTTGGCTAATTGACTAAAAAGGTAAGTCCCCAAACGGGGCCTAAGTAAAAGGAGGTTTTTAGCCACAAATTTTGTGAGAGTTCCAATCTCCCAATCTAAATTTCTTAATTTTTTTATTGAAAAAAAAAATCTTAACATTTATTAACTTCTCTCAACTCCCAAGTCTTACTCTCATAATAATACACTTTAATGCATTAAGAACAAGTATAAAAAAAAATTCTTTGAAATCCAACACATATGAATTCTTTGAAAAGTATCAACACATATGATTATTATCCCTCATAATAACGCTTTAATACATTAAGAACAAGTATAAAAAAAATTTATTGAAAAGTCCAACACACATGATTATTATCAAAATATTAAATTTTAATATAATATAATAAAAAAAAAGATATTTAATTTCTTAAAAAGTCTAACACATATGATTATTATCAAAATATTAAACTTTAATATAATATAAAAAAGAAAAAAAAGAAGACATTTTAAAAAAAAAATTTTAAAATCACAATTCATATATATAGATAATTAAACACAATTTGTGCATAGCACGGGTGATATACTAGTTTTTATAATACAAATACAAGTACAAAAATGCTTTCCCAAATAAGCGCCCATTATTATTTTCATAATTTCAAAAAAAATAATGGTATACAAATATAAAATTCATAAAAGAATTTAATATAAAATCTTGTGTCTTAATGTAGACCTTCACTTAAAAAATATATATATATAAAAAATAATAATAATAATAATAATGTGGACCTTCACTTTAATGAGTGTTTTTTTATTTATTTAAGTATTATATAATATACATCATTCTAGAAATGTTTTCTCTATGATACAAAAAAGAACAATAATAAAAAAATAAATAAAAACCCGACCCAAACATGCTTGTTATAGTCTGATTATTAATACAATACACAAAACCAAAAAAATAAAAGAAAGAAAGTAAGAAAAGAAAACCTAATAAACATATTCTTATTAATACACATACGGTGAAACATTTATGGGAGAGAGCTCAAAAACTTGATGAGAACCTTTACACAATCTGGCTGCTTCATTAGGTGAAATGCTTTGTTTATTTCATCAAGTGAAATTTGGTGAGTCAAAAGCTCATCCAGCTTGAGTTCCTGTAGAAATTTGCAAACACTTTGTTAGGTCTTTCCTTGTGGCTTGTACCAATCATCAATAAATTTTATTTTAGGCTATGCTTGAATGACTGGAATATCGAAAGAAATGAGAATCTCATTACTAGTAATAAAATTCTTGTGTCAATGTTATTCAAGTATTTTGTTTCGCTGAGAATTCTCAATGGAAAAATAATTAAATTTTAAATATTTTGAGCTTAATTATTAGTATTATTATTTTTCACTCTAAGGCTCGTTGATAACTTGAGCAAAGGAGCATATAAGGTAGTTATCCCATATGCAGTTTGGAGAGTAAGGTAGGTGTTGTTTTGTCAACAAATGAGGGGTTATATTGTTTAGGTGACAGTAGTTTACACTAACTAGCCAACCTACAATAGAGATTGTTTCACACATATGGGAGGGATAGAAAAATGGTTAGGACATGCGCCTACTGTAAATCCCGTGTGTATTACATCTTCAGCCAAAATGGTACTAGAATTTAGGTACTTCATGTATTTATATATAAGGTCCTCAACTCTCTATAATTGCAAGTTAAGTCTCTAGAGCTCAACCATAAATAGGAACTATTGATTTCATAGTTTAAGAACAATAGAAATTGTACAAGGAGGAAATATTTGTAGCCTTCTGTACTTGTTCCATCCAAGCTTTGTGTCGCTTCGAACGATGTCATTCAGCCTGCAAGCACAACGACGGGGAGCTACCCGGCGGGTGTGTTGCCAGAAAATCCCTTTGATGGTCAAATTAACCCTTAGAAAGAGAAGAAAGACTAAGCAATGATAGCTTTGAGTAAAGAGAAAATTACAGACTTTTTGCACAGAGGCGCGCCGCACGGCTTATATAATTTGTGCACGCACTACCTTGCTCATCCTTTCTTGGATGTGGGGATGTACTATCCTCTCTTTGCCTTACACGTGTGTGCGTCAATATTGCCAAACAGCATCGACAAAACAACCAATTGGTATTGACGCGAACTATTGGCGGGTTTTCCTCATCGCACTGCAATTGGGCCACATAGTATATGGTCGAGCTACGTTCAACCGAGCTAATTTTAACCAGTTAAGCCCCAGGCCGCTTCATGTCCAAGCTAAGTATTCTACTAGCACAATCCGCTGTGTTCTATTCGGTTAAACGTTGTTTACTCATTGCTCGGACAAACTCTGCACGACCCTTTGCCTTGACTAAGATTCTCAGCTCTATCTAGAGTCACCCTCATCATCTTGGTCCAGTCACTTTTCACTGTGCATACATAGCTTAGTCGAGTTCTTTCACCCGGCCTATGTCCGATGTGTGGACTTATCTCGGCCCATAGTCCAAGCTCATTCAGCTTGGCTCGACACCCATTTCATGTTAACTCGGTGGCACAGTAAAAGGTCCACATGGAATTTAGGTCGACCTATTTGTTCGGCACAAATTTTCCTCTCAATTGCCCCTCAATTACATCTGTTTTAGTATGATCCAAATTACCTTATCGTGCTGAACTAAATTCATGGTCCGATTAAGAGAAACATCCTCGTTCTAGCTTAGCCCGGCTCATCTCTGAGGCGCGGGCTTAGTTCGGTTGCGATTCTTTGCCTTTCTGCTTAGTTCACCGAATTGATGTTGTTGCTCAATTTGGTGTGCTTCAGTTGGGTTTGGTTGCTAGTTTGGCCAAGCAGCTTGGTGGTGCTTCGGTTTGGTCTTCTGCCCGGTCAGAGTGTTCATGGATCTACAATCCTCGTTGTCTGGCCATCTCGGAAGGCCAACTTTGTTGGGCCGAAGTAAGATTGATGTCCTTGGTGGCTTGGGCGAGGTCTGAAGTACCTCGGCCTAACCGATTGGTCGAACTTCTTGGGCCAGGTTCTTGCGAAGCTGAGCTCGAATCTGGTTCAGTTATCCCATGGTTGAGCTTGGTTGATTGTTTCGCCCATGAGTGCAATTTGCATTCTTCTTGGCTTGGTTGGGCTACTTTATGCATCCAAATTCTCAACTTGATTGATGTATTATCTCTTGCTCGCCCCAACTCACGTTCGACGATGTAGGAGTTCATCTTATAAGTTGTCCATATTGACCGATTCACTAGCTTGGTCAGTACCCTCTTGATTAGTTTACAAATTGGTTCACTAACGTACACAGGCTCGGTCAAAAGAACCAAGAGTTTTTGTTGCTCGAGGTTGTTACTTGGTTTCATCTCTTCAGCACCATGCCCGATTAGTCCCTAGTTTAATCTTTGACATCATGAGTCATTTTTTATTCGTTTTGTTTGGCTGGTCGTGAGAATGGGCCGAACACTAGCTTGGTGATGTTCACACCACCTCGGTCTAACCCATAAACCATTGCATGTCTACCATGAGCTCTATTTGACCATCGTCGTCAATCCTTAGCTCAGTCGAGCTGGATGTTAGGCTTCAATTCTCTGAGGGAATATTTGAAGTATTTGTTTGGGCCCATAACTTGGAGGATAAATTGTTCTTGGCTAAGAATAGAATGGTTGATTACGTATCTTGATCTTAGTGATTGGTTGGTAGAATTGTGCAAACAGAACTTATTCTAACTCTTTTACTCTTTAGCTCAATTGGTGCAATTAGCAATCTCTCAACTCGGTTGGCATTAATTTGATTTACTTCGCCATAATCTCAATCATGAGTTATTGCTTGGTCATGAACTACTCTGGCTTGACTCTTGATGTCATGGGCTCGCCTTTACTAGGCTTAACTCTAGCGACCTTGCAAACGGACCTTACAAATGGACTTTGCTAGGCTTGGCTCTTGCAACCTTACAAATAGACCTTGCTAGGCTTAACTCTAGTAACCTTGTAAACGGACCATGCAAACAAACCTTGCACACGGACCATACAAATGGGCCTTGCAAATGGACTTTTAACAAGTTGGACTGGGCAAATGGTGCTTGGACGTCTACTGAGCAAACGGAGCTCGGATGTCGACCTTGTAAAAGACATGCAAGTGTCAGCCAAAAAAATGATGCATGATGTTGACCTCACAGTATAGACAAATATCAAGTTATTGAGATCAACCCTACAATTTTCCCCTTAGTCTGGATCCTGCCTTAAACTTACAAAGGCAAAGTAGTGATCCAAGCTAAATAGATTGCCCTTGGACCGTGTCCACTACTCGGTTAGAATTATCTTTGACTGAACAAATCATCAGTTTTTCGCCGAAAGTTGGCGAGCAAAATCAGCTCAGCAATTTCTTGGCAAGCAAAGTCGCTTAGCAACTTCTCTGGCGACCAAAATCAGCGCAACTTCTTGGCAAGCAAAATCAGCTTAGTTGGGTGGTTTACTTCTCGGCGAGCAAAATTGCTCGATAACTTCCTTGGTGAGAAAAAACAGTGCAACTTCTTGGTAAGCAAAATCTGCTTAGCTCGGCGATTTATTTCTCGACGAGCAAAATCAGTTCGGCAACTTACTATTTGATGAGCAAAATTAGCTCGATAAGGAATTCTAAAGTTGGCGAGCAAAATCAGCTCGACAACTTGCTTCTTAATAAGAAAAATCAACTCGACAAGGAATTCTAAAGTTGGCGAGCAAAATCAGCTAGACAACTTGCTTCTTGGTGAGCAAAATCAGTTTGGCAATAAATTTTAAAGTTGGCAAGCAAAATCAACTCGATATTTACTTTTTGGCGAGCAAAATCTGCTTGGTAAGGAACTCTAAGGTTGCTGAGAAAAATTAGCTCGGTAACTTACTTTTTGGCAAGTATAATCAGCTCGGCAAGGAATTTCAACGTTGGCGAGCAAAGTTAGCTCGACAACTTACTTCTTGGTGAGCAAAATCATATCAGCGAGACTTCTTGGCAAGCAAAATTTGCTCAACAAGGAATTGTAAAGTTGGCGAGCAAAATCAGCTCAGCAACTTGCTTCTTGGTAAGCAAAATCAGCTTAGCGAGATTTCTTGGTGAGCAAAATTAGCTCGACAATGAATTTCAAAGTTGGCAAGCAAAGTCAACTCGATAAGACTTATTGGCAAGCAAAATATACTCAGCCAAGAATTTTAAAATTGGCAAGTAAAATCAACTCGGCAAGGCTTTTTGGTGAGCAAAATCATATTGGCAATGAATTCTAAAGTCGGCAAGCAAAATCAATTCAACAAAGAATTCTAAAGTTGGTGAGTAAAATCTGCTTGGCAAGATTTCTTAACAAATAAAATCATCTCGGTAAGAAATTCTAAAGTAGGCAAGCAAAGTGAGCTCGGCAAGACTTCTTGGCGAGCAAAGTCAGTTCGGTAAGACTTCTTAGCAAACAAAATCAGCTCGGCAAGACTTCTTGGAGAGCAAAATCATCTCAGCCAAAAATTCTAAAGTTAGCAGAGCAAAGTCAGCTCGGCAAGACTTCTTGACAAGCGAAATCAACTCGGTAAGACTTCTTGGCGAGCAAAATCATGTTGTGAAGGAATTCTGAAGTTGGCGAGCCAAATCAATGCAACAACTTCTTCTAGGCCAGCAAATCAGCTCGGCAAGACTTCTTGGCAAGCAAAATCAGCTCGACAAAGAATTCTAAAGTTGGAAAAAACACCAACTTTCATCTTGCCAAGCAAAATCAGCCTGGCAAGGAATTCTAAAGTTGATCAAAACCATCAACAAACCTTTTACTGAGCAAAATCTACTCGGAAAGGAATTCCAAAGTTGAACAAAATACCAACTTTCATCTTACCGAGCAAAATCAGCCCTTCACGGAATTTCAAAGTTGAATAAAACACCAACTTTCATCTTCTTGAAAGCAAAATCGAAGGCAAGGAATTCCAAAGTTGATCAAAACCATCAATAAACCTCTTTTTGAGCAAAATCTGTTCGATAAGGAATTCTAATCTTTTCTTCAAAATAATCGTTAGTTGCATCTTGGACCGCGCTAAATCTGTTCAGCGGGGCAAAAATACAGTAATTTTTAATAAAACGGTCTACTTGTTTCATTACATCAATAGTGGAAAGGATTACAAAAATAAAACTTCAGATTAACGGTGTTCCACATTCTGGGAATAGATCGGCTATTTATATCCTGCGATTTTGGTGCCCCTTTTCCTCAGCCTTCTTATTGACGTCTTCCAAAACCGATCTCCCTAGTTCTCTTCAATTGATGACTCTTCGAGGAAGGACATCTTTGATTGCCAAGCCATATGGCAAGGTCTGTTCTTAAGAAGCCACCTCGACCTATTCATCAATGTAACGATCCAAATGCCCTGTAGCCACCAATTCTTCTAAGTGTAGTTTGAGCGGCATGCAATCTTCTGTTTGGTGCCCTCTCTCATCATGAAAAGTGCAACAGTATCTCAGATTAAACCCTTTATGGGCATCCCCCAACTTGGCCGGCTACCGGACGTATTCCTCGTCACGGATTTCACTCAATATGAGATATATTGGTAACTTGAATATCGTAGTGATGTCAGTCCGGGCTTTTAACTTTCTCTTAGTATCATTCTCCACGTCACATGGGTTGTTAGCCCGGTCATTGTTACGACTCTTGTTCTGGCTATTTCAATTTGCATCGTGGTTTTGATATTTTCCTCGGTTGTCTTCCTGTCCAACCGAGTGGACTTTTCCAGCTACTCTCTTTGCCCGCCACTATTAGATTTGTCTTCACAGTGGCCGTGGCCGTGCCATCTTCAACTCAGATGTGTTCGTTGATCCTTTGCATGAGCAATTCCATAGTTATAGGCTAATTCATCGTGAGTAAGTCCCTCAGTCTATATCCAACTGGAAGACCGCCCTTGTTGTAGTGATCCTGATTTTGACCCGTCTCTTTGTGGTGTTCCGGGCTCAGGTTGGTATGGTTTTGAACGGTGTTATGTATCTTAGTTCCCTGTATTCCCCTTATTTTGGTTATTGGGTTGTAGCAGTGTTTGAAACAGGTAATATCTCATGTTTTTATCGGGTTGTAGCGTATTTTTCATGTTTTGTCACTTATTGACTATATCGAGATCATTGCCGATCGGCTGCGGTCGAAGCGGCGTCCCTTGGCGGTCCGGCGGCGTCTGGCGGGTTAAGGCGGCCCGAATCAAAAATGCAAAATGCATTCGAAGTTGCTTGTCCGCTCGAGCGGCCGTTTATGCGCTCGAACGAAGAATGTTTAGTTCCAGAAGTTTGACCTATCTACAAAAGTACTGGGAAGGTGTATTTGATGCTCGAGCGGGGTTTTTCACGCTCGAGCGGACCATGTTATATCAATTTGTGAATCTGATATTTCAAATCACTTTTTTAGTCCTCTCTCTCTCTAAAACTCTCCAGAATTCCAGATCGGGAGCTTCTCTCTCTTGAAGTCATCTTCTCTCTTTGATTTTTCCAAATCCATTGGGATTTAGACCTAAGTTCTTCACCAAAGTTGGTTATCATCTCGAGGGCTTCTTTGTATGTGGTGAAGATCGAGTTTAGGCATCGTTGATTTTGGGGTTTCATCTCAATTCTTCTTCAATACTTTAGGTAGGGATTTTCTTAGAGTTATATATATATTTTTGCAAGATCTAGATGATTTTTGAAATCATCCTTCGGTAGTTTTGAAAATTGATTGTTGATTCAAGAAATTGAGTGATTTTGAAAGTGGATTTGTTTCTTGTTCTTTTAAAATGATCTTATGGGTTTTGATCTTCGTTGATTGAAGAAAAGATAATTTTGAAAAGTTTTCTTTCAAAAGATTTGAGTTGTATAGTTTTTGTAAGAAAACCTAGAAATTAGGAATTTTTAAAAGAGATTGAAAATTCACGAATGATATTATTATATTTATTTTGTGTGTCAAAATAAATGGATGTTTGGAAAATTTCTTATTTATATTTATATAAATGATGAATTTCAGGGAATATGAGAATTGTTGTTCATTTTGAAAATTATTGTTCAAAACATTGAAATAGTCTTGAAATGACTAATTGTTGAGGATACTTGAGAAGAGGGAATTGCGTCATTCCTTGGATGATTAATTGGAATAAAAGTATTTATATTCATATTGTGAAATTGGTATATCAATTCATTTGATTACATTAAACTTTGAAAGTTGATTTGAAAACTTGCATTGAGAAAAAAAATGTTGAGAAACAAGTTTTCATGGAATGGTTTTGGGGTAAATACGTTGGTAGGTCTTGATAGGTGGTGTAGATGATATTGAATAAGTTGGCTTGAGAGTTCGGAGTGAAAGACCGAAAACCTGCGTGAATTGGTGTCAAGCCTTCCGGTTAATACCGATAAAAATGACAATTTGGTATTACTCATATAGTCTACTTGCAGACACCGACCTAGGGATTACCAAAGTTGTATTTACCGCCCCTTGAATTAAATTGTTAAGTTTTGAACAATGGACATTTCATGGCATCATTGAGCATGATGGTTTTCAAAAGATGAAGATATGATTTATTTGCAAAAATACATAGCATGACATGTGCAATTCATCTCTTAAGACTTGTATAAAATGTATATACTTTGTTAAGGATTTCCTACTGGACTTTATGCTCACCCTACGAGATTTTTTGCAGGAAAAGATGTGGTGATTCCGCCTAACTAAAGGAGATGAAATATGTGTTGAGAGTACAAGGCTCTCATTTTGCTGTAACTCTGTTTGTAAGCCAAGGGCTGTATTTGTGTGGGTTTGAATAACCATTTTGTGTAACTAGACTTAAGCCTTGGAAACTTGTAAACCTTTGGGGTATCTATTTGTTTATGTTATTTTGATTTGAAGTGAATGTATTATCGCTTGAAGACTATTTGTATCATGTAATGCAAGTGTGGGGATTTATTTTCAGTTTTACTTTAAAGAACCATGGTTATCGTATTATCATTTGGGTATAAAAATTGGGGCATTACACTTGTACTGAATGATTGCCAAGTTGGTGGCGCATTCATGTATCTTGTTGAATGTCTTCCAATACTTAGCATTGTATGCTTTCAAGGTGCTGCTCAGCTCCATTTTCACTCCTAAGAGGTGATTGACTTCTTTGGGCATTTTTGTGTGTCTTAAATTTGGTGACAAATGCCTCTGCTTCTTCTTGCCACCTCTCAATACTTTCTTCCAACAGCCTCTCGAACTATTTTAGGCGCAATTTGCCTAAACTCGATGGGAAAATAAGGCACATCAACGCATCGTTCCGTCTGTGCCCAGCCATAACTTGTCTGAAGTGGCTCATGTGTACATATGGATCAGTTTTTCTGTCATAGAGCGTAAAATTTAGCTGGTGGAAACCAGCGGAAAGCGGCGTGTTCTCTATCTCAAGAAAAAAATGAGTAGAGCTCAGCCTTACCAAATCCCTATCTAGCGGCATGTGCGCCGCCAAGCGTAGCGGCAGCATTATGACATCTTCACTGGTATGACCTCTGGGAGCCAATTGCCATAGCGCCGATACCATTTGAGCCTCCCGTCGGCGCACTCGCTCCTCCAATACATCCATCAAATCTCTCGATCAATTGGAATACGAGTATCTCGATGTCATCAATGGACATAAGGGACAATAGTTATTGTCTCGAATGCGAGACACCTCTACCAATACATTGGAGTCATCGGCTCTGAAACTCTTCAAGATGGAAACTGAAGAAGTTTGTCGTCTACTCCGACTGCCAGAACGATGGGACTGCACATGCTCATTGTGGTTTCTTACCCCAGTAATGCCCTTTCCTTTCAGCTGGCACTTCATGGCCTCCGTCACCATTTTTCTGATGATGACGTCTTGGTCCCTCAGCTTGCTCTCCAAGTGCTGAGTATGCGACTTCCGTTGTCGTCGTCGTCTTTCAAGGCTCTAGAAATGCCTTGAACTCCTTGCGCACTTGTCTCGCGCATCTTCGTGTAACCCGCGGGTGGAGGTCTCCAGTTCAACCATGGTTTAAACAGCAGGTAAGTTGTCACTCCTCCGAACAGACTTTGGCATGATGCCATCGACGGCGAACAATGAAATGTCGTCGTTGTTCGCCATAGAAAGTGATCAGAAAAGCTTGGAAGACAAGGTTTTCATATGTCGAAATTCCCACAGATGATGCCAATTGTACGAGAATGAAATATTCATCGCCTTCCGTACTCCTTGTGTCCAAGCACTATGTCGCTCTGAACGATGTCATTATTTCCTGCAAGCACAATGACGATGAGCTACCCGGTAGGTGTGTTGCTAGAAAAACCCCTTCAACAGTCAAGTTAGCACTCTTAAAGAGAGAAGAAAGACTAAGCAAGGATAACTCTGAGTAAAGAGAAAATTGCAGACCTTTTGCATGAAGGCGTCGGATGACTTATATAGTTTGTGCGCGCACTACCTTGCTCGTCCTTTCTTCGATGTGGGGATGTACTATCCTCTCTTCGCCTTACACGTGTATGCATCAACATTGCCAAGCAGTATCGACAAAACAGCCGAATGGTATTGACGCGTACTATTAGTGGGTTTTCCTTCTTGCACTCTCATTGGGCCACGTAGTATACGGTTGCTGAGCTACCTTCAACCGAGCTAATTTCAATTGGTTAAGCCTCAGGCCGCTTCATGTCCAAGCTAGCTCTGGCTGGTTGGCTCCTGAAGAATTCTACTAGTACGATCCGTTGTGTTCTGCTCGGTCAAGTGTTGTTTACTCATTGCTCGGACAAACTCCGCGTGACCTTTCGTCTTGACTAAGATTTTCAGCTCGGTCAAGAGTTGTCCTCGTCATCTTAGCTCGGTCACTCTCCACTGTGCATACTTAGCTTGGTCGAGATCTTTCGCCCGGTCTATGTCCGATGTGTGGACTTATCTCGACCCATAGTCCAAGCTCATTTAGCTTGGCCCAACGCCCATTTCATATTAACTCGGTGGCACGGTCAAAGGCCCACATGGAATTTAGGTCGGCCCATATATTCGGTACAAATTTTCCTCTCAGAAACTTAGAGAAGTCTTAGAGAAAAATATAGAGCGAGTGTTCTAGAGAAATATAAAATGAGTTTTATCTTGTATAAAAATTAGGTATACAATGACTTAGGTATATATATATATGTGGGTGTATTGGGTTTAAGGGTGTAAGAGACAAATTGAGTCCATTTGTAAACTTGTTTATTTCATAGTAAAGTATTATTACTTACTGTCTTGTCTTTGTATTGGGTATAAGGCCGAATCATGTAAATTGTTTGTATTTTGATGTGTACTTGTTTTTATTTCCCATTTATTATTTTTGGTTACTTTCATAGCCCAAATCACCATTGTTTCATACCCCACATCTTCTAGACAAAATTCAATCTCTCTAAACACTAGTTCTCTACATTCCTATGCATTACTCTTTTCTTGGATTCTTCACTTTAGCATTGGATGGCCTTTTCCGACCAAATTAACCCCAGCCATGCAGCACTCACGGTGTCTTTGTCACTCAAGTTGCAATTCCTAGATTGCCCGAATCATTTGCATCATTCAAGGAGCTCCGACTCTTCTAGTGCAGAATTCATTCATGCACATATATATATATATATATACATATTTAAGAAGACACAGAGGAAGATATAGATAGTACCTTATTTATGCATTTGTGAAGAATGAAGGGAAGGTCAGATTTGACTTTAATGCCACCAAAAATAGAACCCTTGAGAGTCCTACCACACAAGAGGGGAACTAAGTCGATCTCCCCGCTTTTTTCATTTCCTGAACCAATGGCTACTGCTGTCCCTATTCCCTGTGATTGCATTTGCATGCATGTGATCATTCATTCATTCATAAACATAAACCAAAACCAAAACCAAAACCAAACAAAGTATTACTACTAATTAATACTGTACGAGCTAGCAAGTAAGTATATATGAAGCCTCACCTCCTCAATTAGGTAGCTAGGGATCATATCAATTTACATTTACAGGTGTGAAGAGTGTATGACTGAGAGAGGTTAATAAAAAAGGAATGTGAATATTATCATTTTGAACAAACCATTTTGAAGAGTGGAAACAACCAACCACTTTGAGACATTGTAAAACACAAGGGCTGTACCAGAAACAAAGCATTTTGGAGAGCAGAGAAATTTGTAAAATATAACAGAACATAACAGAATAGTTGAGTAGTAGTAGGGAGGTAGTTTTAGCAGCAATAGGGCTTACCAGTTTAGTGGATAGAAGAGCCTGGTTGACCAAGGATGGGACACCGGTACACTCGAAGCAGTAGTCCACCCCCATACCACCTGTCAACTCTTTTACCATTTCTGAAATACTAGCTTTATTATGATTATTGTTATTATTGTTACCATTATGTTGTTCATGATCATCAGGTTCAGATTTAGATCCAGAAGAATCTGAATCTGTAGTGGTGGTGCTGGGGTTTATGAAGTCGGTGATTCCAAACACCAGCCCTTTTTCTCGCTTTCTTTCATTTATGTCTACCCCTATTATTCTCCCTGCCCCTTGCATTCTTGCTCCCTCTACCACCTGCAAGGCAAATTTGTTTTTTCATTTTTATTTTTTATTTTCAGAGTGAATGATTGGGTGGAATATAAATAAATAAATAAATAAACTATTGGGTTTTGTCATTGCTGTATTTCGTCATGATTCAACAACACATCAAATATGTATGTATATAATACTCCCAAACTGAAGATGTAAAATCATGTCTGATTATTCACCCAAAAAAAAAAATCATGTTTGATTGCTGGATTAAGTTGACTGGATTGAGTGATGGATTGTTGTGGTATTAAGTTAGAGATGTTAAGATTGTTGTGCCTTCCCATTGAATTGTTAATCCAATAGCTGTGGGCTTTGGAAATTAAGTATTTTAGTCAAAAAAAAGTCAAAAAATTACTATAAATTATCACATCGCTCTATCTATTTTTTTACACATCTTTTTATAAAAAGTTAAAAAATTATTAAAATAATATATTGTCAAACAAGGAATGAGTAAAAAGAGTAATAATATTACCCCAAGTCCAACAGCACCAAGACCAAAGACAGCAACGGTGGAGCCCTTAAAAATGACGACTTGCTTAAAGGTAGCCCCAAAACCAGTAGAATAGCCACAGGACAAGAAGCTGGCATGTGGGAGAGGAATCCTGGGATCAAGCTTCACAACGTAATGAACATCGATGACTATGTATTCGCACCACGTGGAACATGTGAAGTGGTGGTAGATTCTGATCATCTGCTTCTGGTCTGGGTCTCCTGCTGCTGCTGCTGCCGCTGTGGTGGTGGTGGTGGTGGACTTGGACAACCTTGATGTTCCATCGGGCATTAAGCCATCGAAGGGTAAAGGGTGGGTGAGGCATAAGTTGGAGTTGGTTACGGAGCTGCTGCAATTCGCGCATTCACCGCACTCCCCTATGTACGTCGGCATCACTGTATCTCCTTCTTTCACCTCCGTCACTCCTTCTCCAACGCTCTCCACTATGCTGTATATCATTACCATCCGCAACAATTACACCTATTTTTTTGGATTCTTCCAAATTAATTATTACTACTACTACTTGTTATTATGAAATATTCCTAGTTTACAAAATTGGAATCATGATGAGAGACTCGTTAAATATGTGAATTTCACCTCATGTGAAAAGATTGTGCTCGACTCTATAATTAAATTTTGTGCACATAAAAGAATTGTATTATTATTCACAACCACATTTGTTTGATTTGATGCACATATAGAAGAAATTTATGGTATGCACCCTTAAAAATAAAAATTAAAAATTGTAAGAAAGTTACTATTTTAAGTTAAGAATGTTTGTAGTATATGTTATGCCTCTTTGGGGTAAAAATTAGAATTGGTAAATTTGTGGTTTGTAATCTTAAAATGAAAGTTACACATCATTGTAATTATGTTATAAATGACCTGGTGTAAATTTTATGTATAATTCATGATGAAAAATGTTATAAAAGGCTACCTGGGCTAGGTAGCTTTTTTGAATATGCACAGTACAGGAGCATCTGTCCAAACGCATACATTTCGCGGCCCAAACACTTAAAAAGATTATATAAGTATGGAAAATGTCTCGTAGTTCAAATTTTATGGCTCAAAAGTGACTCAAATGGCCAAAACGACGTCGTTTTGGCCATTTTATATTGTTATACTCAAAACAGCGTCGTTTGACTATTTTATGTTGTTACGTACTCAGCAGCGTCGTTTTGGTCATTTGAGCCACTTTTGAGCCACAAAATTTGAGCTACATAGCATTGTTGTATAAGTATATATGTATGTAAATGTTAAGTTTTTGTTTGGAAATAATTAATTTAATTTGATTTTTTAGCTATTTAGTTAAATTAGTTTTGTTTAAGAAAATTTTTTGACTTTTTTTTGTTTGGATGTAATGGTTGTGAGTAAGGGTCATCAATGGGATGGGTCGGACTTACTCGACTTGTAACTGTTATGTCCATGTCTCATATATTAATGGATTTTTCAGATTTTGGCCAATCAATGAGTTGGTATGAATTGGACTTATTTAAAAAAATTAAAACCACGTCTCACTCATAAACTCAAATCTTACGGATCAAAATCAAACTGAACTGAGTTACACATTTTTTATTAGACTTGTACTATTAAATTCTACATATTTATTTTTTCGTTTTTAATCATTTATATGATCTAATTGATTAATACTATTAAAACAATCAAATTAAAGTATAAATTTATCAAATTAACAAATTATGACAATATTATATGTAATAAGTTGAGAGTTAGGAAGATATCATCGGCCACTGTCAAATTTAATTAACAAATAGTGTTTTCTATATTTTTTTAAAGTACAATTTACAAGAATAATATGAGCTGTCAAATGTATTTTTTTTTAATAAATAGAACAGTATAAATTTTAATGGATTAAAATTGAATTCAACAGTGTTATTTTTTAAAATAATATATATATATATATATTTTTTAAGAGATAGTTTGAATAGGGATAATAGGATGGTTGGGTTGAACTTACCCATGTAGGCTTGTACAGACCGGGTTGGACTTGGATTTCAAAACTTTATCCAAAGCCCTAAATCATCCTCCATGCGATGAAATAGGTTGGGCAATCAAGTGGGTTGAGAAAAATCATTGAACGGATTGAATGGGTTAGGTAATACTAGATTTTTTGCCTGCGAGTCATTTAATGACTCCTAATTGTGAGAAAAAAAGTAAAATAATTATAATTTAAATGTGAAATTTTATTTTATTAACTTATTTAATTTATTTTATTTTTTTTGTACTTATTTAATTAATTTAACTCTTACGGTCTAAAAAAGACTGGCCCAAAATAATAAAGAAATGTTGGGCCCCCTTATATTGTTCATTTAACAAGAAAAAAAAAGAGGCTACATTTAAACATTGACGGTTTGACCAGTAAGTGTTGTTTTATAGTACTTTCGACTAGTAGTTGGGACAAGTGAAAAAAAGAAAAGAAAAAGACATTTTGTTTGATGGAAAATAGGTGGGAGTTCTAATTAGAGTTACCACTAATGATGTGGTAGTGAATTTCACCTACTATCACAGTATGTATTGTGTCTTTTTTTTTTTTTTTTTGGTCACCTCAATAATGATGGGTTTAGAGTCACTAAATTAGTGATCTTTAGCACAACTGTTGGTTTGATAGAGTTGTTAGTTGGTATGATATTGTATTTGAGAGAGAGAGAGAGAGATTACCCAACACCTTCATGTCCAGGAATTCGAGGAAACAAAGGCTGAAAAAAAAAAAAAAAAAAAATAGAATCATATTATATATATATAAAAAGAGATCCAAAAATTTTATCAGATGTCTTACATAAATGTGAGACTCACATGGGACTCACATTGAGTCTCACACCCATATGAGATATTTGATAAAAACTTTGATAAAATTTTTGAGTTCTATGATAGCATGGTAATTAATAGCAATTATGTGACAATAAAAAATAAATAAAAAAAAAAAAAAAAAAAAGAGAGGAAAAGGGGAGTGGAAGAAGAAAAGTAGAGAAGTACTGACGAGTGGATGGCCATTGCAGCAAAGGAGATCAGTGTGGCAAAGGCTGGCGAACAGCATCTTAACCCTGACTTCAGATGATTTTGGAGGATCCACTTGTATCTCTTCCACCTTCACTCCTTCCCCTTTTCCCCACACCACTGCCCCTGCCCACCCACCATTTCCCAATTCCCAATATCCATCCATACATACATACATACATACATAACCAATTCCCAATATTAATTCATCTCTATAATCATACTAATACCATCAATCAATCTATGATAATCATCATCAACTTACATGCGAATTAAAAGGAGTGCTAAAGGAATAAATTTTGTAATACATTTCTGTATATGCTTATGATCTATATATATATATATACATATGAATAAAAAAAACAACATCTTAATTAATTTACATATGTATAACCTTATTATGCCCTACCTTTGCATGTAATGATCTTTGAATTTGAGGTGCTCTTAGTAGCCATAATATGTGGTTGATTGGGAAATGTGGTTATATGCCCCTCCTCCGCTCCTACCTCCAACCTCAGCTCTGCCAAAACCTTATTGTTGGGTGGGTGGGATTGTGGCTTTTCTTTCACTGGCTTCTGTAACTACCCCTCAACCTATATTGGCCAATTTCAACCCACAATACAAATTTTAAGCACATATATAGACATCCACACTTGATATGATTAGCTAATTAGTTGAGGGAAATTTATGAGATGCCCTTCTTTTCTCCATTTTGATGATCTAGTTCTTTCGTTTTGTTGTATTTACATGTATAGATTAGGAAAGAATAAATAAATAAATAAATTGATCAAATAATCGTTATCATATGATTTCATCAACTTTACTTTTTAAAAAATAAACAGTCTAATTTCAAAATTATATTATTCATTTCTTTTTGAGATTTTTATTGATAAATCTCATTTAAAAGTGTTCTAACCTACAAAGTCTATGAAGAAATTTTTTAACCCACTTAGTCTCATATATTTATACTTTTATTTCATAAAGTTTTTTTTTCTTGATTTATACTATTTTCTTAGACTCTTATGCCCTTATATTTAATATTGGTAATTAATGTTGATAGTTAATGTTGGGGGATAAGAGAGAAGGAAAATGACCAATGCATAAGAAATTTTATACACAAATTAAATAGAATAATGCTTGGGACCCCCTTTTGGGGGTCACCCCCTCACCCCCTTTTGCCACGTGGCGGGTGGTGATTGGAGGAGAAGGAAAAAAAAGAAAAAGAAAAAGAAAATGTAACCAATGAGAAAGAGAGGGGGTCAAAGGGGGTGGGGGAAAAAGGGGGAATGAATCATTGTTGAATTAAATAACATTGATGTTATTATTTATATTATTATATAATGTGAATATATTTTTAATTGACAACACATTAAAAATAATATGAACATTCTTTTTCTCATCTGATGTGAACGTTTACAACACCTTTCCGAAAAATTCTCTTTCATCTAATACAGTGATGTGAACGTTCACAACATGTGAACCTTCTTATTTTTAATTGACAACATATTAAAAATAACATTTATTATATTTTTAATTGACAACACATTCTTATTCACAACATGTGAACATTCTCTCTCATCTAATGTAGTAATGTGAACGTTCACATTCATATGTTTTAATATGAATATTCACATCATGTAATTGACAACACAATGACAAAAATTCATTTGAAATTAATGTGAATATAATGATGTGAATATTCATTTCAATTATATGATGTAAATATTCACATAATGTAATTGACAACACAATGACAAAAATTTATTTCAAATTAATATGAATATAATGACAGTCAACATCCTAATACACGAGAACTACCAAAACATAATGACAATCAACATTAATAGGGGTAGGAGAGATTGAGGGTGTTTTAGTCTTCTTACCTCAAATAGGATCTAATGGAATAGTAAAATATAATATGGGTTGGATGGAATAAAACTCTTAGAAAGAGGATTTATCAAAAAAGGTCCATTTCTTTTTTTTTTTTAAAAATAAATATGATTAGATTATTTGGCTATGATTATACATTCACGGGCTTACAAAATAAATAATTTGGATTATCAAAGTGAGACTTGTGATGAACTCACATATCAAGAAAATAGTGTCTCCAAATTTAGACTCAAGATTTTTTTTTTCTTTCAAAATTTATTAGACATGCATATATAATAATAATAATGTTAGAACTCATAAAAGAAATATCATAAAAAGCCTTCATGAGGAATCTCCATCCTTGAATTAGTTTGTAATATTTTATTGTATATTATGCAATCACCCTTGAATTAGTTTCATAAATTTTTTATGATACGTATTTCATAGTGTGTAGCATTACTCATATAATTAAGGGCACTCAAACTATAAGTCTAATTTCAAAAAAGGAAAATGTTTTGTGGCACTAAATTGGGAGCACTAATGCCCCTAATTTCCATTTCAAGTAACTGTTTTGTTTTGTTTTTTTTTTTTTTTACCTTATATGAAAATTAGAAACATTAGTGCCTCCAATTTAGTACCACAAATCAAAACCCTTTCAAAAAATTTGGGGCAATAACCCAAAGTACTACTGTTTTGGAGTCAAACGAACAACAACAATTTGAAAGACTATTACGTGGTTGTCTACTATATTACTCTTTCTTAGTTGTCTACATCACCTATATATCCACTTATTTATTTATGTGTCACTTAGATATTCCTATATCATCCTTCTTTATGTTCACATATCATTTATTTACCCACTAAATCTATCTATTTATCCATATCACCATTACCATCAGTTGTCACTAGCAGCCACCATCCTCCTCCGGTGACTTTTTGAAGTTTGACTGATTTTTTGACAACTGGCCAGCAATGATTTGGCGGTCTTGCGACATTGGGGTAAAAACTCAAAAAAAAAACCTTTCAAAACAATAATTTGTTCTTCTCGCCCAACAAATTCATCTATATCTATAAAGCAATTCTTGAATCTAATGTCATATAAAAAATAAAATAAAATAAAATAAAGATTTTTACCAATTTTCCTATGATTAATTAAATAGTTATATAAAATATATAGAAAGTCTTATTATTTAAAAATTGATTGCTTTGGGAATTTCACATCTTGACCAAATTTATAAGGGCATCCACAATGGATGTGTTAAAGTGTGTTATATAATAAAAAGTATTAAAAGTGGGATCTAAAAATGTGTGTTAAGAGTTTATTAATTTGATGAGTAAATAGTGAATGAATGGTGATATAATAGATGCGTTAAGGGATATGTTAAAAATATATATATATATATATATATGTATATAATAAATAAAATAAATAAATAATTTAGTTTAATCAAAAATTTCAAGCCCAAAATTAAATTTCAAGTCTAAAAAAAAATCCCAACAAGTAAAGAAAAAAAAAAAAAAATTGCCGTTGACCGGTCAACTAGTAATACCAAATTTTTTTTTTTTTCTTAAAGAATTTGGAGCCAAGCGTCCGGGGAGACTTCCGGTCTTACATCCGGGGGACGTCCTCCACTCACATTCGCTCTCTCCTTTATTGGCTAAAACGCTCGCTACAGTTAACACACATATTAACATATGATACTAACACACAGTACTAACACACACGTTAACAGTTCTATTGCAGTCCCAAACAACACCCTCAGCTAGCCAAAACTTGGTACCTGACACTAACACACAGCTTAGTGTGTCAATTGTGGATGCTCTAAGGTAGTGCAATTTGAGTAGGTTCAATTCGTACTCAACTCAAATATATTTGGAGTTTAAGTAACTTATTATTTTTTAATTTGGTGCAAATTTAGGTAAAAATTTAAAAATTCAAATTAAATTCGAGTTAGCTTGAGCTTAGACCGTGACAATTTGAGCAATCCAAAAATTATGTATATAAATTACTAACAATTGAGTGATAAAATTGTTTACATCCATAAGACTATATTCACTATATATTATACACAAATAATATAATATAAAATTCTATCATTTTATTTTCTTTTACTTAAAAATGACAAAGATCACTATAATGGTGTAATTGTTTCTCCATTTTCATCCCTCTTTTCTCTGCCTCTCTCTTTTCTCTGTCTCTGTAGCATTAGACAGTTTATTTATTTTGATGTTGTTAATAATTTTATCAAAAATTTATTAATAAAATCTAACTTTAACAAATTAATAAGTCCAATTATCCCTCGAAGCAATTCGGACTAGATCCAAATTCAATTTCTCGCGATGGGATTGGGCTTGAACTGGTAAGTTTAATCTCTCCACCAAACTCAACTCCCTCGAATGAATTGCATCTTTATTGAGGGAGGTGAGTGGTTATGCACATTACATGTGGAAGTTTGCTGTACCTACCGAAATTAACAACCAACGTACGTACAGGGCCGGCCCTGGGCATGGCCAACAAGGTCATGATTTAGCATCCTTCAAAATAGATTTAAATTTTTTTTTTTCTATTATAGTTTAATATAATATATTAGATATGTTTTAAGTTTAAAAAAAAATTAAAAAAGGCTTAAACTAACTTAAAATAAATTGATCCATTAAAAAATTGAAAGGCCTATTCAAAAAAATTAACATTGTTATCCATTGAAAATAAACCCAAAAAAGATTCTCCTATTATAGTTTATTATAATGTATTAGATATATTTTAAATCTAAAAAAAATTAAGAAAGACCCAAACTAAAAATAAATTGACCCATTAAAAAATTGAAAGGTCCATTTAAAATAATTAGCATTGTTATTCATTGAAAATAATTTTGCAAAAAAACTAGATTATGCAAGTATGATTAATTTATTTGCTTCTAAAAATGCAAGAAGAGCGAGGATTAAGCAACACTTATTAATTATTGTGATGTAATACTAAGTATTTTTTGTGATTTTAACACAATTTTTTTGTCTTTTATCTTCATTTTTTTTTTCATTTTTTTTTCATTCAATGAAAAAAAAAATGTGAAGGGCCTCAAAAATTTATTAATTGATTATTGGCTTTAGGCCCCAGAAATCTCAGGGCCGAACCTACGTACATACACATAAGTAGAGACGGATTTGTTTGGGATGTGTTATATAAATGTATTTTTTGATTAAAAAAGTAGAGAAAAAAAAATGTATATTTAGAATAATTTTTTAACTTTTTACGAAAAGATGAGTAATAAAATTAAAACGACTATTCTACTCTTATTGACTATTTGACTTTTAGATAGTTAAATTTAAAGAATAAAATAATAATTTTACTTTCTAGACTTCCCTTCACAAGTTTCTTCCAAATAATATGAATTTTTAACTTTTTTTAATAATTTTTTAATTTTTCTGACTTTTGTAAAATATTCGAAAGAATCCGTGTAAACGTATATTTAAAAGTATAATTTTTTTAATATAATATCTAATATCTTTAAAATATCCGTAACGCTAAATCCAAAAGAGAAAGAAATAGAGCTATCTTACAAACATAAACACAAACACGACTCTCGTGGAGACCCAACCAAATAAATAATCATTGTTAGGAACGTATAAGATAAGGACAGAGAAAGCATACCCAATCAATTGGGATCAAAGATAAAATGAAGACAAATCACTAAAAGTTATGATGCCTTTTTTTTTTAATTTTGTTTTGTTTTGTTTTATTTTGTTTTGTTTTGTTTTTCATGGCATTGAGTAGGAGATTAACAGATTAATAAAGAAAAAATTAATGATAAATTCAATCTAAAAAAATTATAAACTATTAGATTCAGTGTATATATATATATATTTGTTAATCAGAGATCCACATTTCGTAAAATAATTTGGTGAAAAGACTTTAAGAATATTTTGTTTTTAATTTTATTTCTTGACTTTTTTTATCTGTTTGACTTTTTATTGATTATCTGTTCAAATTTATATCTATTTGTTCAAATTTTCCGTCTATCTATTCAAAAATTTTAACTATATGTTCAATTTTTTCTCTAAATTCTATCTATATGTTCAATTTTTCCTTCAATTCTATCTATCTGTTTAATTTTTTTCCTAAATTCTACTATACTCCAAGGATCACTATTTATTTTGACAAATTGTTACACCAATATGTTCTTCACTCATTACATTTTCCTACCAACCAATCTTCGACTCACTTGTAAACACCATCTTATTATTCATATCCATAACCATACTAACATCAGTTCTTCCATGAATATCAAGCATTAAACCCATTACTATCAAGCCTTTTATGTGTGCTCTATATGTGTTGTTTTGTTCTAGTCCTATTCAAGACTCTTTCACACAACATTAGTGTCAAAATGACACTCTTTTCAATCTAAAGAGATGAATTCAACAAATAACAATCACTTACATAATTGAATCCAAATTGGTCCCATTAATTTATTTTTAAAACAACAATTAAGCAAACAATAAATATAACATTTCCACAAATTCATCAAATTACATGTATAAAATCACTTGTTTTCACAGATTAGAAAGAGAAGATATGAGATTGAAGAGAGAAGATATGAGTTTGAGATCATGCAATGTAACGCCTTAATTTCCGGACCGTTAATAAATCAAATTAACCTCAAATTTAAAATATAATAACCTCAAAAATATAAATTGGCTCCAAAATAATTACACAAATGTCTATAATTTATAATTTATACAAATCTCCAAAAATAATATATAGTGGTGGGCCCAAAAATCTTTAACTCAATAATCCTTTAAATGTTTCAACTCCAATCGCCACTAGATTTGCTCCACACCTGAAAAATAAATTAATTCGAAAAGTATACGATATGACAGAAATAACAAGGCTCGAATAGAGAATAAATCATCAGGGATCCAACAATTTATGACATGGCACAAACGATTCGATTTGAGATACCAAACAATTTACCAAATTGCACAGACAAGTCAAGTCGACATATGAGAATTTATCTAGGACCACATACCCGGTCCTACTCAGTATATAACTAGTGATCCACCTCACCCATCTCACCCAAGTATAACCGCTTATCTGGGCTATTGGTCCAAGCTATTAGCAAGGTCTGCTCAATCCATGTACGGAGTATTTCCACGTCATTTAGCCAGATAAATCAACACTAACTACATAAAACAACTTCACAGAATTTATCAAATGACTAGAATAATCAAACGTATCAACAAGAATGATTTCACAGAATTAATATATGACCATGATAATCAAGAGGAGTACAAATGTGAAGTGATTAAGATAAAAACTCTTTGCAAAGAAATTTAGAGGAAGCATATTGTAGACCACCTGAACTATCTCAAAACAATTCCACACCAATGCTTTTAATCATCTACTATATCACCATAAATCTTCAAAGGTTGTGGATCGGAAAGGCATGTAAAGTTTAACAAAATCTACAACTCTCCTCTTAAATAAAATACTAACTCTCACTCTAAATACTCTTAATCTAAAACTCTAAATTTTGATCATAAAGAAAGAGAGAGAGATACGGATGGACCAAGAAAAAGAACCATAAAAAGAAGTTGAGAGGATGAGTTCAAATTTATAGGCAAAATAAAGAATAGCCTCCAAGTAAACTTGAAGGGAAAGAAAGGTAGAGTAGCCTCCAAGTAAACTTGGAGAGAAAGAAAGATAATTGTCTTGGAAGCAAAAAAAGATTGCTTGGAGGGAAAGAAAAGAACATTTGCTTGGAGGGAAAGAAAAGAACCTTTGCTTGGAGTCCAAGCAAACTAAAATAAATAAAAGAGATGAATAATGATAAAAATGAAACGGAGGTAAAAAGCGGCTATGGTGATGTTGCTGTCGATGGTAGTGGAGGAGAGAGAGAGAGAGAGAGAGAGAGAGAGAACTCAATCGGTAAGGGCGACTCTGGCTCCGTCGCCATAGAAGACCGGCAGTAATGATAGGAGGGAGAAAGACCGACGGGTGCGAAAAAGATAGAGAGAGAGAAAGAGAGAGAGAGGTTAGATGAGAGAGACTGTGTAAGAGATTGAGAGAGACGTGAGATTCTAATCGGGTATATGACATATATATATATATATATATAAGGGTAATTTGGACATTTTGCACTAACATGTCTTTATGGACAAGGTTTTTTTTGGCCTGGATCTTTGGACGAAGAAAGATTGATTTTGAATTTTTGGACGGAAAGCCTTTTCATAAATTAAATTAATATTGAATGATAAGATAATTTTATTATTATTATTTGTAAGATGTTAACATGTTATTAAAATTAGATTAATATAAGATGGGGCTTGCTAAGGGTGTTCGCAGTTCGGTTATGGTAGGAAAACTTCCAATTTGTCATTCGTCTGCCAAATTGGCAAATTGAAAAAAATCAATCTGCATCCGTTCACCGAATTGACGGATGCGGATTGGCAAATGGATGCGAATCAGTTTGACAGTTTAAACTTTTACAAATTTTAAACATAATACAATAACTTGTCAACATTTTTTTTGGACAACAATCCTGAGAGGGTAAGTTATGTGAATAAATTGGGCCGAGCTAGATCCATCTATCTTTAACGCATTGGGTTAAGCTATGGGTTGCGGTAAAAGTTAGAGATAGCTCGGTCCTGGGTCATTTGGGAACCAGGTTAGATAGAGGCGTCAACAGGGGTCTGACCTGGCTATCTAAAAACTAAGCTTGGTAGCGTGCCGTGGTATTAACAAGGAACATGCCGAGCTACTTTAGCTCGGCGAGTGCCATCTTATAATAGGGGCTACTAGTGGTGCTTGAAGCAGCATCGAGCTGTGTAAGCTCAGTTGAGTGAGCTTCTAGCCGAGGTAAGGGTTACCACCATTTTACTTGGATAGCAGTAAGTAAGGTGTTATTATGATCAACATTATCCCTGGGAGTGTGATTCCTAAGAGGACTCTGCTAGGGAGAATTAAGAGTTTTACTAGGATTGTGCTAGGCAGAATCTATAAAAGCTCATAGCAAGACCTATGTAGAGGTATCACAATTCTTATTCTTAAATACATATAGCTTATTGTCTATTGTCTAGTTGCTGACTTAGGCATCAGAGAGGTTTTCGGCACACACCCGCCAGCTAATTCACATTTATGTTTTCAAGTAATAAAGCGACGACGTTTGGAGGAGTACAAACTTGATCAACAGGATTATACGATAAGATTATTTCATGCTCGTATAATTGGCGCCGTCTGTGGGAAAACAGAGAGAACAAACCTTTTGATTGAGTTTCCTCTTCAATTAAATTCAATGGCGCACAATGAAGACTTGCCATATTCTGCTATTGATGGTCAAACCCTGGAAGGAGACGGGAGACGTAAAGGTTTACCTTTTATCTTGCCTATGACAGAATTGGATCCCCAGCGATGGAACCCACGGAGAGACACACGAGAAAGACGGGGCTCGAGTCCTCGTCGCCCTCAGAGCCTTGACAGACAGAGGCGGATGATGGATCCTCAGGTTCTGGAGGATCGCGTAAGGGAGCAAAACGAATTGATAAGAAGGACGGCGACAGACATAGAGGCAATGAAGCGCTAGATAAAAGACAAAAGGGTGGCAAAAGAAGAGAAGTGCAAAGACAACACGCACTCTTGCCACTCAGAAGATCGTGACAGACAAGTCACACCGTCACAAGCTGAAAGTAGAAGCCTCAGGATAGGCAACACACAATCAAGGACTTCTAGGACTCGTTTCTCTAGGCCTAAGAGAACGAGGACTGAAAGGTCTTGGACCGCGGGAAGCAGTTATCGGCCCTCGTATTCGCACCAAACGACATCTAGACACACAGAGTTGCTTAGGTCGGTAGACTTGTGAATAGTACTAGAGGAAAGGGCTTGAAAGAGGAAGGACACCCAAGCTCGCGACCCTCGTAGGGTCTCAGCTCTACAACGGCTGGCTTTTAGGACACATGGGAGTGTCGAGGTCAGGATGCCAGTACTATGTTTTGCTTATGAACCAGCAGATAAAGTGTTAGCAAGGTTGCAGAGCTCACTGTTTGTTCCAGCAATTGAGAACGCATCATTACCCTTAGGCTTCCATCAGCCTAAATTCATAACTTATGAAGGGAAGTCGGACCCCTATATGCACTTGAGCCACTTTTGCCAGGTTATGGCCATATATCGACGAAACAAGGCACTAATGTGTATCATGTTTCCTTCTAGCCTAGGTGACCTGGGTTTGCATGGTTTGAGAGGTTGCCAGAAGGCAGCATAACTTCGTGGGCGCAATTTGCAGATGTATTTGTGACCAGATTCAGAACAAACACCAAGACACTGATGGAGATTGACCAGCTACTCTCCATAGACATGAGTGAGAAGGAAACATTGAAGTCTTACAATAACCGGTATTGGGAGACTTTTAATAAGATTGGAGATTGCCCCACGAACCTCGCTATTGCACAGTATAAATGGGGTTTTCTGATAGACAATAAGTTGAGGGATTCAATGACGATGACGTCACCCCTCACAATGGAGGCCCTAATGGAAAGAGTGCATTAGCACATCCAGGTAGAAGAAGATGACGCTCACGCCAAAGTGAAAACTCGTACAACCGCGATGTCAGACAGAAAACCTGCGGCAAAAGTCAACACAGTCGGCTGAGAAGAACGACCAAACAAAAATGGTAGGAGTAGGAGAGAGGACTCCCAAGCAAGGCAGTTGAGAGTCTGAATCGCCATCACCACGGTGTTCAATAAACCTATCTACCGGATTCTTAGCGAGATACACGACGAACCCTTCATTCGGCGGCTAGTCAAGTTGGGAGAAGTGTAGAGGGGCTACGACGATAGGTACTGTTGCACTTTCCATGATGAAAAGGGGCACCGAACTGAAAACTGTATGCCATTAAGGTAACATCTGGAAGAGTTAGTGGCCGTAGGCCACCTGGACCAATATATTGAGGACAGAGCACAGCTAGCCCCCCGAGATCGCAACAAGCCAGATGGTACGCCAGCTGACAGTCCACCCAAGGCGTAATCAATGTGATACATGGAATCATCGAGCCTTACGAGTAAGTGAACTTAGAGGGATGATCAAAAAGGCTGAGCACATGAAAGAGGTACTGAGTGCACAACCCACTATAAAAAAGGAAAAAATGGAGGCTACAAATGTCATCACTTTTTCTGACAAGGACTTAGCAAGGTTGCAAAGCCCTCACAATGATGCACTAGTGGTGACTTTGCATGTCAAGAATTTTGACATCAAACGGATCTAGATTGACCAAGACAGTTCATGCGAGATAATGTACTATAAGACCTTCAAGCAACTCAAGTTAGAGGACAAAGATCTGGCACTCGCGATATCCCCTCTGGTCGGCTTCAACTCGATGCCAGAATAGCCAATAGGCAAGATAATTCAACCAGTTAAAGTAAGAACAATGACAAAACAAGTGAAATTTTGGGTATTGAAAGTCCCATCCACTTACAACATAATTTTAGGAAGAGCATGGTTGCATGTCATGCGAGCGGTAGCATCGACCTACCACCAGGTGTTATGGTTTCCTAACGAAGCTGGAATGATTAAAGAAATCTTAGGAGACCAAATCATGTCCAAGCAATGCTTCGTAATAGTAAACGGCAGTCGGGTTACAAAAGGGTTCGTGTAAATGGTAGAGGAGCTAGAATGCGACGAGCTATTCGTAGACGTCGACAAGGCAGCTGAATAGAAGGCAGTGGAGGACTTGGTAGAAGTAAGGATAGATGAAAAAAAACCCGGAGAGGTTTTTTTTGCTCGGTTCGTCTCTATCCAGCACCGAGAGAATAAAGGTCATGGAATTTTTGACCTCTAACATCGAAGTGTTTGCTTGGACGCCGTATGACATGCCTAGCATGGACCCCAACTTCATCTGCCATCAACTCAATGTCCACCAAACTGCTACACCAATTATGCAACGAGCTCGCCGATTGGCTCTCCACTACGTAGAGATAGTGGCAAAAGAAACCCACTGGAAGTAGGGGCAATCACAGAAGTACACTATTCCAGGTGGATTTCCAACATAGTAGTGGTACCAAAAAAGAACGGCAAATGACGCGTTTGCGTGGACTACAAGACAGTCAATAAAGCATGCTCGAAAGACAGCTTTCATCTACCACGAATAGACTAACTGGTGGACCTAATTGCAGGACATAACTGACTTAGCTTTCTTGACGCGTATCGCGGTTACCATCAGATCGCTATATATGAGCCGAACCAGGAGGACACGTCGTTTACAATACTTAGGGAATTATACTGCTACAAGGTCATGCCCTTTGGCCTAAAAAATGCGAGGGCAACATTCCAACGGATGATCACCAAAATGTTTGAGCCATTGTTAGGCAGAACAATGGAAGCTTACATAGACGATATAGTAGTCAAAAGTAAGAATGAGGGGGACCATCTTAAGGACCTAGCTGAGATATTTCAAATTTTGAAGACCCACGAACTGCAACTGAACGCATCCAAGTGCGCATTTGGTGTAGGGTTAGAAAATTCCTTGGCTTTCTAGTGACCAACCGAGGTATAGAAGCGGATCCATCTCAGATCAAAGCCATTCAAGATCTCGAGAGGCCCAACACAATCAAAGAGGTGTAGCATCTCGCTGGCCTAGCGGCTGCACTTAACCAATTCATAAGTCTATCATTAGATAAGTGTCAATTGCTCTTCCAAGCACTAAAGGCCAAGTTTGAGTAGGATGCCGAGTGCGACCGCGCTTTGGAAAGCTTGAAAGAGTACATGACCTCTCCTCCGTTATTGGTAACCCCAGTACTAGGAGAGGAACTCTTTTTATACTTAGCAGTTTTCCAGCATGCAGTTAGCACAATGTTGGTACGAGTCAAGAGAATACAACACTTGCCTATCTTTTGTGTTAGCAAGACACTGCTGGGTGTCGAAACAAGGTACCTGCCATTGGAGAAGTTGGCCTTAGCTTTGATGATGGCTTCCAAAAATTGTCTCACTATTTCCACGCCCACACTGTCATTATTTTAACAGCTTTTCTATTAAACGCCTTGTTTGAGAGGGTGGATTTTTCTAGACAAATTTTGAAATGGGCAGTGGCGTTAGGGTAGTTCGACATTAAGTTTCGGCCAAGAACCGCAATAAAAGTGCAAGCTTTGGTGGACTTCGTGAATGAATTTTCCCCAAGAAGTCATCACATTTGCCTGGTCGACTTAACCGGGAAAAGAGGGGAAGGTGCTGCAAGGATAGCGCGACCCCCACAGTAGGACACTCAACTACATGACAAACCATTCAGCCTTACAGAAAGGGAAGAAGGAGCAACTTGCAGTACGACAAGCAAAAACCCGACTGAAAATCTAGTCCTAAGGCAACCAGACAGTGAAAACTAGATCATAACAATGACCAGCAACTTAGAAGAAGACAGCATCGGCAGCGATGCCCCCAATCCTAAGGTGTCATCAAATCCCTCAACTTGCTGGAAGTTATTTGTAGGAGAGATGTGGAAGCTCTTCGTAGATGGAGCATCCAACAGGCACGGTGCAGGACTCGGCATAGTTCTCATCTCACCAGATGGCTTGACCATTGAATAGGCAATCAACCTTGGCTTTCCAGCATCCAACAACGAGGCGGAGTACGAAGCCTTATTAGCAAGTTTAAAGTCAGCATTTCGCATCGAGGCCACCGAGCTAATAGTATACAGTGACTCCCAACTTGTAGTCAACCAAATTCCGGGCGACTACAAGGCAAAGGATGAAAGAATGGCTAAGTACCAAGAGTTGGTTAGAAAGGAGATCATGAAATTTGAAGTGGTGAGGATAAAACAAATTGGCCGAGAGGAAAATTGTAAAGTAGATGAGCTGGCCGGTTTCGCGTCAACGACAGATACGTCTATCCCATATCCATTATTAATAGACTTCCGGCCAAGACCAAGTATTGAAGAACCGGAAGCAGCCGAAGCAAGCTGCACTGATATAGGTCCTTCCTGGATGGACCCCATCATAGTGTTTTTAAAAGACGGCATTTTACCTGAAGAAAAGAAGGAAGCCAACAACATTCGCGCCAAATCACAGTGGTTTTGGCTTTTCCTATCCTGAGCATTGTATAAGAAATCCTTCACAGCACCATACTCGATGTGTGTCTATCACAGCAAGGTCGAGGCATTTTTTTTTGAAATTCACGAAGGCATGTGTGGGAGTCATCAAGAAGGGCAATCACTGGCTTACCAAGCTATCTTCCAAGGGTATTGGCGGCCGTGCATGCAAGAAGACGCAGAGAAATATGTCAAGAAGTGTGAGAAATGTCAGAAATTCGCACACCAAATACATCAACCAGCCAGAAAACTCCTACCTTTGACTAGCCCTTAGCCTTTTGCAATGTGGGGCCTGGATATAGTGGGACCACTCCCAACCGCACCAAGTAACAGAAAGTTCTTTCTCGTGACAATAGACTATTTTACAAAGTGGGTGGAAGCGGAAGCACTCGCATCCATAAAAGAAAAAGTCGTCAAGTAGTTTGTCTGGAAAAAACATCATAACCCGGTTTGGCATCCCCAAGGCGTTGATATCTGACAACGGCACTCAATTTGATGGAAGAATCTTTAGGGGTTTTTGTGAAGAATACAAGATAGAATTTTATAACTCTACGTCGGCGTACCCCCAAGCCAATAGCAGGCTGAAACTTCCAATAAAGTAGTCTTGGATGAACTGAAAAAGAGGCTTGAAAAAGCAAAAGGCAAATGGGCTGAGGAGCTTCCCCATGTCTTATGGGCCTACCAAACCACACCTCGGTGGTCGACTGGCGAACACCTTTTTCTTTGGCCTATGGCATGAAGGCTATAATCCCTCTAGAAGTTGGCCTTCCCACCATTAGAAGCGAAAATTTTGATTCGGGCTTGAATGGAGAAGCCCTAGCCCTAGAATTAGACCTAGCAGAAGAGAGAAGAGAAAGGGCATTGGTGCACATTGCATCAAATCAACAGGAGTTGTCCAGGAAATGTAATAAAACGGTGCACCCGAGGCAATCCAAGATTAGAGATTAGGTACTACGCAAAATAATGGGCAACACTTTGGTGCCTGGAGATGGTAAATTAGGACCTAATTGGGAAGGATCGTATAAAGTGGTTGGTTTGGCAGGCAAAGGGGAATATCACCTAGAAGATGTGGACGACAGAGCTATTCTACGGCTAATCTCAAAGTATTTTATATTTAATTTTTTCACTTGTAATTTTTCTTTTTCAATAAAACAAGTAAACAGCTTTTCAGTAAAAAAATCTTTCCTTTGTAAAAATTGTTTGTACCCATTGACTGGGGGGTAATCAGGAAGGTTGGTAGGTTTGACCAACAATTTTTTCCTTCAGCCGAGATAAGGATTTCGGCTCAAGAAGGTTGGCAGGTTTGACCAACAGTTTTTTTTCCTTTAGCTGATATAAGGATCTAAGCTTAAAGAAGGTTGACAAGTTTGACCAACAGTTTTTTTCTTTAACCGAGATAAGGATCTAGGCTTAAAGAAGGTTAGCAGGTTTGACCAACATTTTCTTTTCTTCAACTGAGATAAGGATTTTGGCTCAAGAAGGTTGGTAGGTTTGAACAACAGTTTTTTTTTTTTTTTTTTCCCCTTCAGTCGAGATAAGGATCTAGGCTTAAAGAAGGTTGGCGGGTTTGACCAACTGTTTTTTCCTTTAGCCGAGATAAGGATCTAGGCTTAAAGAAGGTTGGTAGGTTTAACCAACATTTTCTTTTTTTCAGCCGAGATAAGGATTTCGGCTCAAGAAGGTTGGCAAGTTTGACGAACAGTTTTTTTTTCATTTAGCCGAGATAAAGACCTAGGCTTAAAGAAGGTTGGCAGGTTTGACCAACACTTTCTTTTTTTTCAGCCGAGATAATGATCTAGGCTCAAGAAGGTTGGCGGGTTTAACCAACACTTTCTTTTCTTCAGCCGAGATAAGGATCTAGGCTCAAGAAGGTTGGCAGGTTTGACCAACACTTTTTTCAGCCAAGATAAGGATTTCGGCTCAAGAAAGTTGGCAGGTTTGACCAACAGTTTTTTTTGCCTTTAGCTGGGATAAGGATCTAGGCTTAAAGAAGGTTGGTAGGTTTAACCAACACTCTTTTACTTCCTTTAGCCGAGATAAAGATCTAGGCTTAGGAAAGGTTGACAGGATTGACTAACACTTTTGCACTCTTTAGTCGAGCTATACATTTAGGTTAAAAAAGATTGGTACGTCTGAGAATTTTTCTTTTTTTAACCAAGGCAATACTCTCTGCAATAAACTCGGTTGAAGAAGTCTACAGTTTTTCCCATGGTGTTCATCAGTCGAGATAATTTTGTCGGCCAAGAAAAGGTGGGCAGGTGTAACGACCCCATCACATATAATGATTAGTACTTGATTAATTAAGAGGATTTGAAATTTAATTGCCGAGTATTATAATTTAATTTGGGATTTATGAGAATTGTGGGATCTGACTCGTATATGATTTTATTAAAGATCTATTTTGGAATTAGAAATTAAGGGTCCAAATAGCTTAAGGAAGTGAACTTAAGAAGTTGAATCAATTTAATCTTAATTATGGACCCATTTGGGAGTTTAATTAAATATTCGATTCAAATTTATAAAATTGAGATTTGATTAATTGGGTCCAAATCGGAGTTAATTAAGTTATACGAATTAGGAATTAAGATTTCTGTGAATTAAATTTATTTATGAGGTGTTCAATTTGAATATGTAATTTATTGATGAAATTTTGAGTCTAATCAGAAATTGAAGGATTAAATGATCTAAGAAATCAAAATTGAGAATGAAAATAAGTTTAATTTAATATTTGGAACATTTTAGGAGTTCGATTAAAAATCTTATTCAAATTGATAAATTTAGTTATAATTAATTGGACTCTAAAGGAAGTCAATTAGACTAATTAAAATGTGGGATTTGTGATTAGTTAGGATTAATTAATTATGTGCTACCCAAGTATTAATTATAATTAGACTAAGTGGTATTTAATTAAGCTAATTAAAATGCTAATTGATCCTATTCAACTAATTAGCACGTTGGTATGTTGGAGAGGTTCTAGAATAAAAATCTGAGATTTGTTGACAAGCTTTTATACATGAGGAGAGAGAGTAAGTTTTGTTTTGTGCTGGAACTTTAAGCTCAAAAAAAAACGAAAAGAGGTGCAAGTGTGCTCTGTTTTGTAGCGGAGAGAGAGAGAGAGACCAAAAGAGAGAGAGGGAGTCTTGCTGGAAGAACAAAAAAAAAAAAAGAAGAAAAGAAAGAAATGTTCAAGAATATTTAAAGAAATGCTCAAGTTTTTGGAAGAAACCCAAGGAGAATTAGAAGGGATTTAACTAAGGTATGGAATTTATGTCAATTTGTGTAGAATTTTTACATTATACTTAAAATTAAGGATGAAATTGGAATCAATAGTAAGAAGATGAAGAAAAATTAGCTTAAGTATAAGATTATGGAAATTAATTTGAAATGGGTTACATGAATGTGGATGGTTATAGAAAATAAATTAGAAATTAATTATTGGGGGTTTGATGTTGTGATTTTACATGAAACAAAGCTTCATTGTTACATGTATGAATAAATTTTACAAGTTTAATACTCTAATGATACATACATCATGAATTTTGAAGGAATTAAAAATAAAGCTTTCTAAATCAATCATACATTGTTAAGATTTAGGTTTGCATGTAACATCAAGTTAGGACCAAGAGTATGAATTATGATTTCTTAAATTTGTTAACTTGAGTTCAATTTCATGTAAATAGAAGAAGTTAGCAAAATGATGAAGAAATGGAGTTATGTTCAATTTATGAAAAATTAGACATTGATTCGATTTTGATCCCCAACTCATGCATGCAATATAATGAAAGAGTTTTATTCAAAATTTAAATATATGTTATGGAACATCTATGATTATGAATTAAATTGAGGTTAAAATAAATTGAGTTAAGCTTGAGATTAAGGAAATGAGTTTGGGAAAATTTATCAAGTTTAATTTGTGTTATTCCTCATGAATTTGGACTTCATCATTACATGCATCATGAATTAAGAAAGTTATGGAATTAATCTCATGGATTTTGTAAGAAATAAGGTTTTAAGTAAGAAATTAAGTAGACTCATAGTTGTGGAAATTAATTTGGAAAATTAATTGTTTTGATTTGATTTTTGTAGTATTTTCTTGTAATACATGAGTTTTAACGGAATTGAGCCATTCAAGTTCATATTTTGAAGAGACAAAGGAAATGTTTTAAGAAAATCAAGTTTATGGAAATTTGGAATTAATCCTAAAGTTTTGATTTTATAATTAGATTTTTATTTAATCCATGCATGTGATGTAATTTAAGAATTTTATTCAATTTAGATACATTTTAGAACACCCATGATTATAAATTAAGTTTTTGGTTAAAAATTGAGTTAAGTTGAATTTCTAAGAAATTGATTTGTGTAATTCATAGTTAAGTTGATTTTATTATTAATAATAAAATTGGATCCATTTGTATTACATACATCATGGAATTTCAAGAGGTTGGGAAGTCTAATTTATATTTTAGAATTGTGGGTTGATGTAAAGAAGATGAGTTAAAACTAAATTTGAACAATTAGAGCATAATTTTGAATGAATGATTTCTAATTGAAAGTGTTTACTAAATTATACAATGGTTCTCCATTTTTGTGTATCAAAAATACATGTTTTGAGGCTTTGAATATCAAATTTGAACTTCAATTGCAATTCTAGAATTCTAGAATTTACGCTATCTGCTCGAGCGAGGAAAGTCTCGCTCGAGTGTGAAAATCGAGCTCCTAGAAGTTTTTCAAATTTTACAATCCGCTCCACCGACCAAAGTGGCGCTCGAGCGGAGACCCCTTTTCAGCATATTTTAGAAAATTGCATTTAGTTCACATTTTATTCTCATCGCTTTCTAAAGCATTCTAGACATGATTTATGACTCAATAAAGATTAATAAACTACCAATCAACATAGATTAGTTAGTTAAATAATGAATCATTGATCTAGTGGTAATTATTTAAGAAGCCAAGTAAAAGATCAATCTATTTGGAAAAGAAAGGCTTAGTAATGAAAGAATATGTGAAATAATAACCCGGTTTATTTGAATGAGAAAGAATAAGCGTAGTAGAACTTCGGACTATTTAGACGGAAAAAGATTAGAAAAGTCGAGTTTGATCAAGGGAGTAATATTGTATTTCAATGTGTGTATGTTATGTACTTGTGTAGGTCACGCGCCATTGTCTGCCTAATTTATCTGATATGTCCAGTCTGTCTGATTTGCTTCTGCAGCTACCTGTGAGTAATAACATAGTAAAGCTATCTTCAACCTTATTTATTTTCTGTATGATGAAATAAGAATTGTTTTCTGAAATGTTATGTTCTGTATAATGAATGATTGTCCAATTTCTGATATGTATTCGTGACATCCTTAGTATCATGTGATATGTGTTGGCTGTTACTTGGTAACGGAGGTTCCATCATGAAACTTAATCTATCTGCACTCTGTTACCTGTACCGGAGGCTCCATCATGGGGC
The DNA here is from genome assembly GCA_025200525.1 of Camellia lanceoleosa. Classification (NCBI taxonomy): domain Eukaryota; kingdom Viridiplantae; phylum Streptophyta; class Magnoliopsida; order Ericales; family Theaceae; genus Camellia; species Camellia lanceoleosa. The sequence goes on from CM045764.1 coordinate 676,519, forward strand.
TCAGCGTGTTTATTCTCTGTTACTCAGATCCGGAGGTTCCTTTATGGAACTGGTTATTCGTAACCCTCACGTGTTCGCAGATTCGTATCTCTGCTCATTAGCGCTTATGGATGTATCACGTATACTTACGCATGACTTATGATTTCTGTATATGATTTGGAAAAATTATAAATTTGATATGAAATTGAATTATGAATTCTGAATCAATACGGACTCATTCATTAAAACCCTTTACTCTCTTATTATTCACTGGGCTCTAGCTTACTGCATTATTTATGTATGTAGGTGATCAGGCGCGTGACCAGGCTTAGAGGTATCTGCCTAGAATCTGTTTTTGTCAGCCAACCTATATGCCTCCCATGGAGGTCCCAGATATGTCAAGTGATTATCGCTATGTGATTTAAAGTTTAAGTTCTGTTTTTTTTGTTTGGTTATGTAATAACCCGACCTTCGTACATGTCTTATGATATACTTTCAGTCCCTTATTCTGTGCATTTAAATGCTTAATGTAAAGTTTCATAAGAAATTAAGTCTAAGCACATGGATCTTATGATTTGGAACCATATCTGTTTAGTAAGGAAAGCATCTGTCACAATTAAAAATGTTTGAATTAGAAATGGAGAGCCTTAGAGACTTGATAATCTGAAATTGATTTTATAATTGGAATTAGCACAATTTTTAGGTAATAATAAGCAATTTTGTAGAAATTTGGTTTGGAACGATTAAATTGACTAATTTTTGTCCTATTCAACTTTTTCCTTTTCTATTATATCTATATGCGCCTCTTTGAATAAGGAACTTAGAACCTTATAAAAATATCTCTTGAGAGGAATTAGAGAGGAAAAAGGGTTTAAAGAAAAGAGGTGAAAGTCTTCAAGATCAAAGAGTGGGGAAGTAAGAAGAATTCAAGAGTATCAAGCTTAAAGGCATAATCCGTGAGGGGCAAGCACTCCGCTAAAGCATTGTGAGTAGTAGTACGGTGGTCGTACACTTAATTATTGTTAATGATTTTCATTGTTAACATTCCGTTCCTTGCAAGTAATTATGTTAACAATATGTTGATTGGAAAATTTAAGGGCATTATTGAGCGGTATGTTCTGTTATTGTTGATAATGAATACTAACATTCTGTTATCTGCAAGATAGCTATATTGATTTACGAAGAACAAATGGAACGTATGAGCATTATAGAACTACGGTACCCACGTATCTCTGGAATCGTTCAATCTGTAAAATGTGCTTACCTTTTGCTAATAATTATCAGCAACGTTCTGTTAAACTTAAATTAACTCATGTGAATGATGCAACGGTTACCATTAGTACTCTGTTAATTGTAGGTCAACTATGTTAACGTATATGAACTATTAAACAAGTGTGTATGCTTCTGATTAATAGTTAATAGCAACATTCTATTCTCCTTAATAGTTAATATCAACATTCCATTTTCCTCAAGTAGACCACGTTATTTCTTAATGAATAAAGAGAATTTATGTTCATTCTTGAATAACGGATTCTGTGTAAATATGAGAGCATATTGTTTTGTTATTAGTAGGTTATAAGTTATCAAGTGTGGACACCTCCGAAGAATCAGGATAATTGGAAAAGCTATGTGTATCCATATGAATCTGAAGTTATTTTGTTGTGTTACATATGAACCTGAGGTTGTTTAGACTCTACGACATAAATGCAAAAGTTTAACATCATTATGTGACCTACGTTAGAATGTGAATTATTTTGTCTTTGTTAAGAGTACGGTAGTGACATGATATGATAAGAAATGCTCTATTTTCTGATCTGTTACGTTTCGAATCAATGAATGGTTGTCCATATATATGTATAAAGTATGCATGGCATCCTTAGCACAAGGCCCTTACCCGGGGGCAATAATACCGTGGTTTTATGGCCCTTGCCCGGGGGTAATAATACTGTGGTTCAAGTATGTTATAAGTTCCCAGTACCGGAGGTTCCTTTATGGAACTAACAAGTATGCTCTATATTGATTTATTAGCGCTATTGGATGTACCATGTATAATCAAGCATGAACTCTGATTTCTATTTATGATTCAAGCATAATACATAATTAAGAATATATATGAATTTATTTCCGTTTATGATATGACATGATATGAATTTTTTGGTCTATAAGACCTATTGATTTTTGGTATGGAACAAAGTGCTGCCCGGAACTAAGTGCCACATTGTGAGCCACCTTCAGAATCCGTGTGAGACACCTCTTGAGTCCATACATATATGAACTAGGCTCAAAGCCAATCTAGGCCTATGGCTATTCTGTATGATCTATTAGGCCAGAGGCCATTCTGTATTCTGGTATGAAACAAAGTGTTGTACGGAACTAAGTGCTGCAATGCGAGTCACCTCTAGAATCCGTACGAGACACCTCTTGAATTCATACATGCATGAAAGGGCTTAATGCCATTCTGTTAAGGGCTTCATGCCATTCTGTTAGGGGCTTCATGCCACTTTGCTTAAGGGCTTCATGCCATTTTATTAAGGGTTTAAAGCCATTCTGTTTAAAATTGGGCCTAAGGCCGTTCCAAAATTGGTACAGAAACAAATTAACCATACGATCTCTTTAATTATAAATGCATGGATAGGTATTAGAATTCAAGTTGAGCATCAAATCGTTTATGTGCTATTATTCACTGAGCTTGGCTCACTTTATGTTATGTCTGTTTCTAGAGGCACTCAACCTGGAGGTCAATCTTAACCCATGGCATCCATTCCTCTTGTGTCAACCTCAGAGTGTCCAGGAACCTAAGTGAAGGCAGCTCATCTTATGTATATGTATATGTACATAGCTAGATTTTTAGATGCATGTCACTATATGTTTATTTGCATTATGTTTTGTTACTGATCCTGGCATAGTAGTGATAGCTCAATGGATGTTTTGTATGTTATTATATGATATTAAATGCTTCCGTTCAGGCTCCATATGTTGTATATGTCGTATTATCCGTCCGTTTCTGAAGTAGTCATGCCTAAACTTTTAGGGGCGAGTTTGGGACGTGACATGTTAAGCAAGTCTTGTGTATTTTGAAAAAAGGGCTAAGTCCTTTTTGTCTGATCTGTATATATATTATGACGTAGGGATAATGTGTATATATGTATATAAAAAGTTTAAAAAAATTTCTGTCTCATATAAGTCTGCACAGCTCAATGGACGTTGTAGATTTGTTTTCGCTAGCCCCTGATATTATGTTAATCTGTCTTAGAGGCCTTCGGTAATCCTAGGATTACTGGCCGGTTACGATGCTAAACCTATAGGGGCAGGTTTGGGTCGTAACAGTAGGGTAAGGTAAAACCGAGCTAACTAGGCTGGCTAGTCATACAGAAAGGATGGGACACTACAATACAGGAAAATGGCAATAAACCGAGCAAGTAGAAAAAAAAAAAGTTCCATTCATTGGAAAGCAATTACAAAAGATGGGACATATAGCTCGGTTACATTTCATTAAAAAAAAAAAAAACAGTTTTCCTGGTCAAGCAAACAAGTCATCGAGGTCAGTGTCCACGTCACCCCAGACTTCACCGCTGGGCAGGACGGTTTCAGCACCCCGTCAACCGTGCTAGGCACAGTTTGGCTGAGCAAATCCATCCAAGCAAGTAGGGAAGGCTGAAGATCGAGGTCAATGTTGGTAGGAGGGGCATTAACTGGATCAGGGGTCTCCTCTTTCTCCTCCCCCTCTTGAAGAAACTTTTGTTGGACCGCGTTGGCGTAGTAGGCCATGTAGCTTGGTATGAAGTAAGGAGAAGGGTTCAGAAAAATTTCGGAGTCATACCCCTAACCGAGCTTAGCAGCCGCGGCCTTCCACCCACATTTGAAGAAAATATCTTTTGCTACTTTGCACTACTGGACATAGGCTTCTTTCCCCGCCTTGTAACCTCAGTCTTCAGCATCCTCCGTTTTCTTCTTCCACTCCTGGATCTCGGCGCTCTTTTTCTTTTACAGTTTGGCCAACTCACGCAAATAACGATCTTTTTTCTCGGCCAAGGCTTTTTGCTTGTCAGCCTTGGCTGTGTGAACTAGCTCGGCCAGTCGCTTATTCTTCGCAACCACCACGGCCAGTTTTGCCTTTACCTCTTTCAGCTCGATCGTATTGGCGTTTGAATCAGCCACGGCCGACCGCGCTGTGTTTCATAGTTTAAGCACACGTTTGTGCGCTACATGGTTTTTATGCAATGCCTTTGGTTTAAATGAAGGGGTGTGAGGCTGCAAATCGAGCAAATAAATAGACTTAAGATAGCAAGTATAGGACTTACTAGTACCATGGACTTTAAAGCTGACCGAATGGCCTTTAGTTCGGTCAAGTGATCGTGGTGCTCCATGTCAGCTGGCAGACAGAGGCTTTTGGAAAGGTTGAACGCGAGCACGTGGTCCTTCTCAGCAACCACCGAGTCATTGGTGGACACAACATGGTTTTGTAGGACATTGTTGGAGCCCATTCCAAATGGCTCGCTCGGTCAGATCGGGTAGGGTCAGGGTTCAACACCTTAGGATCAGGAAGCATAATCTCTTCCTTATCCACCAAATGTTGTGGTTTGGTCGACGAGATGCGCGCGCATTTATTTGGCCGAGACGTGGTTTCCCTGGTGGTTGAAAGGGCAACCACGGTTTCGTGTGATTGACCAGAGGAAGCTTGTTTAGTTTGGATTTTGACGGAAGTTTGTTTGGTTATAAGAGCTCGTACGACCCTCCTTTTAGCCATTCCTTGCTTTTCGGTAAGGAGAATGAGGTTGATCTGAGGTAAGATGGGATTCAGTTCGGGTAAAAACTCAAGCAGGAAGTCTGCGACTCTGCTTTTTCTCTTGCCACTATAGTGGTATGTCGGTACTACTCCTAAAATCTCGGTCCAGTCACGGTGGCGGTACCATAAGGAAGCTCGTAGTGCAACTTGGTTAGCGTAAGCGTAGTCTGTTTTTAACTAGTTCAGATCTGCAAAAGAAAAAAAGAAAAAGCAAGTATTAGCACAGCTGCAGAATGGTATTAATTATTACAATAACCGAACTACACTCACCAAGGCTTCCTTTATTCCAGTTGATGTTATAGCTCAGTATTTAGGCTTCCTGATCCTCAAAATTACCAGAGACCCAGAGAAAATTGTCGTCGTTCAGGTTCTTGTCTGGCGTACACTTAATGATTTTCTCTCGACCTTTTCTGATACATAGGTATTGGACCCAACCATCGGCATTTTGACCGAGCAAGTATTGATGAAATAACTCGACCAATCCGAGGTTGAGGCCGAGCCGACGGTTTGGCTCGGCAACTCCATTAATTATCCTGTACGTGTTTGTGGATAATTGGGTGGGACACAATCTGGTTTGCCTAAGAAACTCGCAAATAAGGGGCTAGATAGGGAATCTGAGCCCGACCTCTACAATGGATATAAGTGTAAAAGGGACAAAGCCCGGTTTGCCCCAGGGCGTGGTGTTTAGTTCGACTAGCTCGAATTGTACATCGTCAGGGATGTTGTATTCCCTTCGGAACTCGGCTATGGCACCGGGCGAACTCACAAGAAACCGGTATTTGCCCATAGGGGTGTCTTTAGGTTGTTTATAAAAATCTGCTCGGTTCCTTAGCTCGGCGTTGTAGTGAATGGTGTGCCTAGATAAAACCTAGTCAAAGTCAACATAGTGAAGAAACATAGAATGTGTTATGGCCAGCTAGTGACCAGGCTAAGGCATCAGTGTAAATTAGTTTGTTCGGCTAAAAAGTGAGGCAGGGCACTAGTCTCATCGTGGGGAAAGATGAGATTTTAGCACGGTCGTGGTTAGATATTCCCTTAGTTCGGTGATACACATCTAAATGAGCACAAACAAGTTTGTAGCTCAGTTTTAGTATGATTCTGGATAACCAAAATTTTTGTTGGATTTCAGTTCCAGGTAGGGGGTATTTTTCCCTAAGGAGTAAACTTGTGGGAGTTAAATACAGTTCTAAGTTTGTTTTTGTACGTAACAAATGCAAAAACGTTACAGATACTATTGAAGTGTTATCAATGAATTTATAGTGCAAGAACATGGAGAGTCACATAGAGCACATAGGAGAGCAGGTGACTTACCAGTTTTTTAATGAAGAAAACAACGGTGATGGGTAAAAAGAGTTCCAGCAATGGTGCTTGGGGCACGATTTAAATGATGATGATGATGCCAAGGCTCGAAGAACTCAAAAAATGCAGGGTTAGAGTGCTGGTCGCAAGGAATTTTTGGCTGGAAGATGAACAATAAACGATGACTATTCAAGAAAAGAAGGCTACGTTTATAATGGAAGCAAAACGGCAAGCCTTTTCCAAATTTCTTGGTAAATGTGAGACGGTTGTTGCAGTATGGAGGAGCAATAGGTGTATACCATGTGTCTCAGTAAGGACATGATGTCAGAAACATTGGACGACGGGCTGTACGACTGGCATGATTCTAAACGACCGAGCTACCTATTGGGTTGAATATTTTACCTCGGCTAGACTAATTATTTTAGTTTGGTTGAATTTCTTGCATTTAGCTCGACTTTGAAAAAGTAATCCCAATTATGCTGTGTAGATGGAATTAAGGGGCAATTGATAGGGTAATTTATGTGAATAAATTGGGCTGAGCTAGATCCATCTATCTTTAACGCATTGGGCCGAGCTACAGGTTGCGGTGAAAGTTATAGACAGCTCGGTCTTGGGTCATCTGGGAACTAGGTTGGACAGAAACGTCAGCAGGGATCTAACCTGGCTATCTAAAAACTAGGCTTGGTAGCGAGCTGTGGTATTAACAAGGAACAAGCCGAGCTAATTTAGCTCGGCGGGTGCCATCTTATAATAAGGGCTACCAGTGGTGCTTGAAGTGGCACCGAGCTGTGTAAGCTCGGTTGAGTGAGCTTTTATCCGAGGTAAGGGTTACCACCATTTTACTTGGATGGCAGTAAGTAAGGTGTTATCAGGATCAGCATTATCCTTAGGAGTGTGATTCCAATGAGGACTTTGCTAGGGAAAAGTAAGAGTCCTACTAGGATTATGTCAGGCAGAATCTATAAAAGCACATAGCAAGACCTATGTAGAGGTATCACAATTCTTATTCTCAAATACACAGAGCTTATTGTCTATTGCCTAGTTGCTGACTTAGGCATCGGAGAGGTTTTCGGCACACACCCGCCAGCTAGCTCACGTTTGTGTTTTCAGGTAGTAAAGCGACGACGTTTGGAGGAGTGCAAACTTGATTAACAAGATTATACAAGAAGATTATTTCGTGCTCGTACAAATCCAATTCAACATAGCCAAAAGATTATCAAGTAAATTGTCAAATACCATTAATAAATACATACAAAAAAATCATGCATTATCAAAACTATTTCACTACTTTTTTTTAATTCAAAAACTATTTAATTTGATTTTTTTTTAAAATGACAAAATTAGGATTTATATTTTCTACACAAAAATATCAAATATTAACACCTGCCATTTGATAAAAGAATTTCCAAATTGAAAACACAATAGAATATCTAAACACTTTTTTAATTAAAAACACAAACAGAATATCTAAACAAATTGAAAATACAATATCTTACAAATTACTACGGATACTCGTGTTTTGGCGATTCGGTGCAGCCAAAAGAACCTCAAATTTGCCATCCGCTCGTCATCACACATCCATTCAAAATGCGACGAATTGATTCATTTCGATCAATTTGGGCGGATTAAAATATCTGCGGAGCACTCCTAAGGCTTACAATGCACCCATTAATTGGAAAAGGGATAAACGCAAGAATTCGCTAGCATTTTATGGTAAACACTATGCTGCTACGATAATTAAATTTTGAATATCATTATGTCTAGATAATTTTATATGTACTCTATTACAAAAATATATTATTTTATCATAAAATTTTGTAATATTAACAATGAAATATATAATTTCACCATAAATTGGTACAACATAATTTTTAAAATTTTGTGGTTGATATTATAAAAAATTGTGACTTAGTTGCAATATTTTTTTTTACGCCAAATTGTAACAAAATTAAATTGCATATTTTGTAGTAGGCTGCATAATTTCCCTTATATTTATTGTAAGAGCCGTGTTAACAAGTGTTGTTAAAACAAACACACACACCCAAAAAAAAAAAAGTAAAAGAAGAAGAAGAGAGAATAACACAATGCATTTTTCACTACGGCCTTTTTTGGCAAAGAGATTAAAAGTAGCTTTTTTGACTTTTTAACTTTTTTAGATCACATCACCTATCTAATTTTTTTATACATTTTTTTCAAAAAAATTTTAAAAAATCAAAAAAAAAAAAAAAAATCCCAACTTTTAACCTATTTCCCAAAACAAACATTATTGCTAACATTTAATATGCAATATATTAATCCATATCTATATATTATATACAAAAAATGGGATTTCTAACCCACAAGCCTTGTGCGAGCTCTAATATCCTAATATTATTTTTCTAATTTTTTGATTTAAAAAAAAAAAAACCTCAGCATTTATTGACGTCTCCTAACCCACAAGCCTTTTTGACTTCTCCCATATTTACTGTCACACCCTTTTCAACTTCTCCCATACACTATGGTTAGTGATGTGATTGTTAAATTATTTTTATAAAAAATCTTTAAAAAATACTTTGTATATTAAAAAAAATTTAAAACAAATATAAATTCTTATTAAAAAATAACATGTTGCAATTATGAAAAAAAAAAAATTACACTCTGCATTTCATTAATAATACTTAAAAAATGTACTAAGTGTTTGTGTAAAGGCTTGGCACGTGTCCACTATCAAATTATCAAGTGAATATAGATGAAACCAAATAATTCAGCTTTAATGGCTAACAAATATTAAAAGTCCGACTATTGAAGCCTAATAACTATTAATTAATAGAATTCAGCAATTGAAAGGTCTCAAACCACATCTCTTTGTGTTCTCAAATGTTCCATTTTTTTGGTTCATGCAATCATTCTAATATTGATATAGAATTGGATGTGCGGAAGAGTGAGAGACATTAAAATTATATATTGAGTTATGTAATTGTTGTGATGAAAAATAAAGGCTGTATTCCCCTGCTATGGTGATTTATCTGGCTATATCTCCAATTAAAACGTCGGATGTGCTTCTATATCATCATTGAACGTTACTTTCATTTTTTTTAAAAAACTTTGTCTCACAATTATTTGTGTTTTGTGTGGGTGTTGATTTTTGACCACGCAACCAAACGGGGAACTCAGTTGGAGAGCACCAGCATAATAGATTAAGCCCAACAACCTACATAAGAAGATGAGAATCTGGCAGTGGTTCGTCCACCCAGGGGCACTCCGACGATTAAGTCAGTAATCGCTATCTCTCAGAGATAGCAAATAATATTTAAACTCACAAGAAGGAACCTCCCTTAAACCAATGAGGGTGCCTTGCTTTTATAACCAGAAGTGACTTGATCCCACTAGAAGCCCCACTTCTATGGACTCAGGCTCAATGCTCATTCTAGACCCTCATCTAGATAGAGATAAACTCTTCTTGAGCCCTATCTTTGTCTAGACTAAGATCCTCCTCTGTTCTAGGACTTTTGTCTCTTATCTGCTTATCTTGGATTCTGGTATCTCCGCAGACAACCTCGGCCTAGTTGAGATCATCTCGGTGCATGACCAAGCCATGTGGCACCTCGACTGACACTTCGGCGTCACCTTAGCTACGTGTTGTCATTCACAAAATATGTCCCCATAACTACCCCTAGGTTTTATTATCTCGGCAACCTGAGATGATGGAATCTACATCGTTTGTCCATATAGCATGTCAGCTAATAATCTATTCATTTCTCCAACTAAGATTATGACTCGTCAGCTTCAAGTAACCAAGACTCTGCTGTCCATTCTATCAAGGACCAAGAACCAAGTTCTTTGAGCATCTCAACCGAGATCGCCCCTCTGGCCGAGGTCATGGCCTCATTATTTCAAGAGCTCTAACTGCGCATGAGTTATCACGCACAATTTCTTCAACCGTTTCCTCTATATGTCCCTTCCTCACTAGGTTGTACCTGACACGCGCTATCAGATCGCGTCATTTCTGCTCACGTCGCCTGACAGGCACATTGCCCAAGGTCTTCATTACGTTTTGCCGCCTTTTTATATTTTTGACAAAACTCTTTCTCTTCTCTCTCCGTCTTTTCATTTTTGCAATCACAACCTCTCTCTACTCTTAGACCTTCTCTCTCTACATTCCATCATCGTCAATCTTTTGAAGCTCTGCAACCATGCTCTGTTCATTACCTCTGGCGAAGCAGTCACTATTCTGCTCCATCTCTTGTGGTCGTCAGATTCCGGCAACACCTACTCCGGCGTTCATTTCTTCGGCCTGTGTCGGTAAGCATTTGACTTATTCTTCTTATCTTTAACTTTTTACTGTTCTCTCAATATGCTTCGTCTTCGATTTTTCCATGCACCTATACTGTATCCATTGTCATTGAGCCTGTATTTATAGTTGTGTTCTGTTTTTCTTCATTTTTCACGTTCTAAACCAATTTCTTGCTCTTGAATCTGTTTTGTGCATCATAATTTGTCCCTGAGTTCTTAGAGTATTTGTATTGCTTGTGGTTCTTGCATATTTCCTTGCACATACTCACTCAGTGTTTACGGATTTGCAATCTTTCATACTCTTGGATTGTCATCACTCCGCTTGTCACATTGTTGTTTTTCTCTGTTGCTTTCTTGATTCTGAATTATGTTCTCTTTCTTGCTTGTTTCCAGATCTTTGCCTCTGATTCTTATTCATCTTTGTAGATATAGGTTTGGGATTTTCTAGAAATCTTTGCAATTTAGGAAAACTGAAACAAAATTCTTTCCTTAGTCTTTAAAAGCCCTCACCCTAGTGCTTTTTAGGGTTTAGCCAAGGATCCAAAACCCCTGCCAGTGTCTTTTCGTTGAAATCCTTCACAAAACACTTTAAGTCGAGATCATGGATATGTTTAGGTAGAAGGTAGACATCTCGACCAAACCAGAATACTTCAGGCAGGAGTTCTCCATCCCAGCCGATGTCCAGATCAGGTTAGCTGGTAAAGAGGACTCTATTATGCCTAGTCAGGACTACATCTCATTCCAGTAGTTTCTATCATTGGGGGTGGAGTCAGGTTTTCCCTAGACATCCTCTTTAGGGAAGTCCTCTATTACTACAAGCTCAATCCCATGCAATTGGCCGTAAACTCCTTTAGAATCATTAACGACATTGTCAAGTTGGCACGCCGGCAGAATGCTAGAGTTACCTTATCCGACATCCAGTACTACTACACTATATGTGGCCTCAAGACCAACATCGTCTATACGTACTACCTCAAGTTGAGATCCATACAGTACAAGTTGATAGCCGACATTCTAAACTCCAATAAAGGCGCGGCAAATGACTACCTAATTGTCTCAAGCAATTGGGAGTTCACGCCAGATGATGAGCTCCACCTTTTTCCATTGCGCAGTGAAGTTTTTAGGGATGACAAGAGTAAGGACTTAGTCCCCCCTAAAGTCCCTTCTCTATTACGTTATTTAGCAATCTTTCTTTTACTTTGTTCTAACGTTCTCCTTTTTGCCTTTGCAGCTCTCCCTCAGCCAGAAAAGAACTTTCGCCAGTCTTATGTGCCGAGCAAAGACTTGATTCGACTTCTCGGCTTGCCAATTGAACTCTGCAAGGCCCCAATCCTTCTCAACTACATCCCGACTTACAAAAGCCCCCTGCTCGACATTCCCCGCAAAAGCAAGTCTTCTCTATCTACCACAACCCTGCCAGCTACTTCATTACCAAGGCCAGATCAGGCCTCCACATCCGATCCAGTAGAGCAGCCATTCACCTCTACCTCCTAATTGATTCCTCCATCACAACGCTAGCGTTAACGCCGAGCACCCCCTAACGCTCTAGCTAGAAGAACTCGCAGCCGCAAACACCGAAGTTCAGCCTCCTCAGCCACAGACCCCTCTAACCCTCATTTAGCCTTGCCAACGATTCATTTCAGTACTCGAGTAACTGTTGCCGCTACTGTTGAGGAGATAGGTCGACAAAAGGTGGTTGCTAATGATCTTCTTGTCGATATTCCTGGCGTGATCACTGTCCAGTCTTCTTCCTAATCCCAGCCAAAGTAGAAACCAAAAAGAGTAAAGAAGGTCAAAGCCAAGGCCACCATCACCTAGGTCCCATCTAACTTTGAAAAAGACCCAAAGGATTCAATCCCCATTTTAAAACTTGTCAAAGCCGAGAAGAGGCCTGCTAAGGCCAGAGCATCTGACGCGCAAGAAGCCGAGGTCGGAGGGTGTAGAGGGCCCAAGTGCTTCTCACTCTCATGAGCCTTGGCCTCCTGCCCTTATGGTTGGGGACCAGCCTATGTCGGTCAAAGACAGTGCCATTGATAGCATTCAAGTCACTCTGCACTGTCTACAGCCGTTCTCTTGCCATCCGACATGAATAGAATGGCCGAGATCACTGAGTATGAGAACTTCACGCTCATGATGCAACACTATATTCTGGTAAGTTCTCAACTTAGGTGTTTCTTATTTGGTTTCTTTATTTGTACTTAGTCAAAAAGTTTCTTTAACTTGCTCTTTCCCTTACAGGTCATTCAACATGCTCACTTCTTTGTGGTTAAAGCTGATGAGGTGAAAAATGAGCTAACGCGCAAGACCAAAGAGTCCACCAAACTCCTTTCTTCACTGAATCAGGCCAAGGCGAGTGTTCGCCAATTTATGGACAAGGCAAAGGCTGCCCAAGCTACACAAAATCTAGTCGAGGAAAAGGCTGAAGTTGTTGAAGCGCCCGAGGTCAAGACCCCGCCAACGACCAAGGTTGACCACTCCGACACCACTATCAAAGATTTCAGCACTTAGTTTTTTTTTCCTTCTTTCCTTTGAACTTTTTCTTTTGTAATCTTTTCGTGTCTGAACAATGTTAGCTTCATTTTCTCCGACGTGTCCTATGCTTTGTAATTGAACAAGTCTTTTCTTTAAATGAATGCACGTTTCTTTTTCTCTAAGTGTTGAATGCTTCTCTTCATGCATGCTTACTTCATTGCTTTTGAATCTTGCACGTTTCCATACTTAGAATATTTTTTGAAAATTTTCAAAGTACACCTTTACTTAGGGGTGCAACTCGGGCAGGTTCAGTCGGGTTGAAAGGTTGTCCAAGCCCAGTCCAGCCCAGCCCAAGTTATGCTGAGATCTGCCCAGGCCCACCTAAGCCCGAATTGTAACCCGAGGTTGCTTGCTCAAGCCCGACTCGAGTTAAACCCGAATTGTCCGAGTTGCCCGAATTGTATATATATATATATATATTTTGCAGCTACATTATTAAATTATTAAAATTTGACTCTATATATATATTTTTTATATATAGAAAATCATTAATACCATCAACACAAATAATTTATATAATGTAAGAGAGATGTCGCTATAGTGGTCTTTATAATTTATGAGTGAAAATAAAAAAATAAAAATAAAAGAAATAAGATTTTATGTTATTTGTATATATAATATATATTCAATATGATTTAATAATCTAAATTACTTTAATATCATCTAATGGCTAATAATTTATATATATATTTAATATTTTTATATATCTATATATATATAATTCGGGTTTCGGGTTGCTCGGGTTGTTTGATATCTTTGCCCAAGCCCGTCCAAATTTAATCTGGGCTTCTGAATTTTTGCCCAAACCCGTACTGAATTTGAAAATATCTTGTTCGAGCCCTAAAAAAATTTGGACTGGGTTCGGGTTGCTCGAGTTGAGCCCGCCGAAGTTGCATCCCTACCTTTACTAGGTTGGAACACATCCGACAAGTGTCACCTCAGATACAAACCTTTAATGTTTTCCTCGGTCAACACTTAAAAATATAAAAATATTTTTACAAGTGTTGTTTTTTTACTTGTACTTGTTGTCTTTAATCAACACTTCATTCTTTTAACCCTTCCCAGTTTTGACAAACTGTTTGGTTATATCAGGTAACAAATACCTCGGGTATCCCCTTATCTGGTTACCTCGGTTGACTCCAACTTGCAACAAGTGTCAACACTAATTCTCATTCTTGCTTCTTGCCTCCTAATGTGAACCTAAGTACCACTTATGTTCACATTATGAATGCAACTCCAATTTTTTGCCGAGGTCTTCTTCAAACAAAGATTAGCCAAGGTTTTCTACCTTGGTGTCTGTGTTAATCTAACTAGATCAAACTTAGTTCAACTTTGCCGTCATGGCAAGTACAAGTTACTTATCATATTTCTTTCAAAAACATCGCCAACTTAATTCAACTCTATCGTATGGCAAGTATAATTCAACTCTATCATATGATAAGTCTAAGTTATTCATCATGTTTCAATCGAAAACATCATCACAAGACTGCTCAGTCCTATCGTACAAATTTCAAATTCATAAAAACAAATCAAACTAGTACTTTATTAAGACGTTGGCTAATAAAATCATGACATAAATCTCAAAAAACAAAAACTAATGATAGAAAAACTTCAGATTGCAAGTGTTCCAAGGTCGTGGCAACTATTTGCCATCAGCGTCTTCAAGCCGATATGCCCTATTGACGGCAACCGAGATGATTCTATAAGGCCTCTCCCAGTTTAGGCCAAGTTTGCCCTCCCTAGGATCCTTCTTGTTGCCGACAACTTTCCTCAAGACGAGGTCACTAACCTTGAACTCTCTTAGGTTGACCTTTTTGTTGTAAGCCTTAGCAAGCTACTACTAGTATGTGTAGACACCCCATTTTTTACCGCCCTTAAGACTTGGATGCGACTGATGGTTTACATGGTGGAGAAAAGTGTGCAGGGGAAAGATTTAGTTTCTTCGGCAAGGAGAGAGTCAAAGCTCAACTTCATACCCCTTTTTGGACCAAAACAATCTTGATCAAAAGATTTTAGACCTTAAAACCCTCTCTTTCAAAACGTTTTTGAAATAAAGTTTCTACGATGTTCCAACGCTTGCATTTTGTTAAATGTTGCGCTTTTCGGTAAACTAAGCAAGGACAAAGCAGAAATGAACGAAAGAGAGATGAAATCTTTGAAAAATCTTTCAAAACACCTTACTTAGGGGTTTGAAGTTGAAGAAAAGAGGAGAAGAGGGAAGAAATCCAATTAGGGGAGAAAATGGGCATGAACTGTTAAGAGAGAGTCGAGCAGCCCTAGCCGAAACGGACCTATTCATTTTCATACTTTGAATCGAGCTATAAAGCCACCACCGTTGGAAAGAAGACTTCTGGGGCTTCATTTTTCACTCAAGAATCTTCTAAAGCCAATTCCGGATGGAGGAGATATGGTTGATTGAAGTTGGGCATCACTCCGGTTGGACCGAATCTGCGCGGCTTCACCAAAACAGGCATAACTTTTTGCATAGGAAGAATTTTAATGCAAGGTTTGCGCCATTGGAAAGATAACGTCTGGGGCTTCAATTTAGACACCTGTCCGGCCACCATTGGACTTCCCAATCACCAGATGGCGACCTTTATTTCCGGCAGATCCTTTTTTTGTCCTGAAAAACTAGGAAAAGTAGTAGGCCGACCAGAAAAGATGGCAGGCCGGCCACCTGACCCTTTTGAACTAGCCGGCTGACCAGGGGAGGTGGCCGGTCGGCCACCTGAACCTTTTGCACCTGGCCGGCCATTTTTGTCCCTTTTGGTGCATTACAGTTGTGCCAGCTGTTTTACACCAGACCCTCTGTCCGAAGGTCTGCCTTTTTGGCTCCATTTTTGAATTGTTTTTCCCCCCCCCCCCTTTTCTTTCACTCCTTCTCCTCTATAAAGCTAACACTTGAGCTTCATTTCTAGGGGGAGAAACCAGCTGAGGCACCATTATACATACAACCCTATATCTATACATTCAACCCTCCAAATCCTAAGATTCTTGCACCATTTGCACTACAACCATAGCACCACACCACCATCATCCATTTCAGAAACTTGGAGGCCATTTGCAGAGGTTGGAAGCTCATTTCCTTGGACCAAAGGTTGCTGGAGATTGGCTCTACAAGGGTAAGCTCCTATTTTCCCCATTTTTACACTATTTTGTGCTATATCTTAGCCTCTTTTGCTTACATTTTTGGGATTCAACCTAAACTTAAAATAGTCTTATTTTGAGCTCATCTTCATGTTTTATTAAGGAATTTTTTCTGTTTGAGGCCATCTGCTACCCCTTTCCTTTTATCTCTCTTTTAGGGCTATTTTTTGCATGATATATTAGCCCTATTTGTAAGCATTTTTGGGCTTCGAGCCAAACTGTAAAGTGCCTTATTTTGAGCTCCTTTTCAACTTTGTTGAAGGGATCCTCACTTTTTGAGGCCAGCTACTGCCTCTTGCTCTCTATCTTTCTTTTAGGGCCATTTTTGCATCATATTTTAGCCTTACTTGTGAGCATATTTGAGATTTTATATAAATTGTAAAGTGTCTTGTTTTGAGTCTCTCTTCAACTTTGTTGAAGGGCTCTTTGATGTTTGAGACCTTTTTCTGCCCTGTTTGTTCAATCTCTCCTTTGGGGCTTATTTTGCATGATACATTAGCCTTATTTGTGAGCCGCTTTGGACCTCGACCTAAACTAAAAAAAAGTATTTTTTTGAAATTATCTTCATGTTTGATTAAGGTCTATTCTCTGTTTGGGGTCATCTTCACCCTATGCATGCTTCATCCCTTCATGATTAGGGCCATACATGTGAGCATTTGCATTGGCCTTGTTTTGGCCTCTTAGTCACTGAAATCTAATAGATTTTTAGTGGCCTTGATGTGTTTTTGAGAGCCCAAATTAGAGGGGGGTGACCCCCTCTCTCCTTGCCTTGTTTGATGTTCTTTTTGGCCTTCCAAAGAGACCCTATCTTGTATGCTTTGAAGTCACATTTTATGGTCAATTTGGTGAGTTTTGGAGCTATCATATTTTATTTTCAGAGTTTTTTGTACCATGCTAAGTGTCCATCTTGTATGTGCTTAATAATCCCTTGCATAGCCCTCTAAAGGAGCTCATCATTTTTGTATGTGTTGGCTTCATTTCAGTGGTTATTTGGGCATATTTTGGCATGTTTTGTTCACTGATTTTGGCTGGTTTGGTGAGATTCCATATGCTTCATATACTTTCCATATAAACTATGTTTGCTAATCAAAGTTGCATGCTATTTTAGTCCATCTTGTTAGCATCCTAACTAAGAATATGCATATTTTGGGACTGCCTTGGCTCTGCCTTTATGCTTCATGATCAAATAATGCATGCTTTGTATAGCTATAGGTCAATACATGTGCCTAGTTTTGTGTCTCGGCACTCATCTCATGCATCGGGTGCCATATTTCCATATTTCGGGACTATTTAGCATCGTATTTCAGTGCTGGAATTTGCATGCTTGTATGCCATGTTTCATGCCTTGCCATGCTTTGTTAGAGTGGCATTTGTTGCCTTAGGTTCAGTCCTCGGTTTGCGTGCATGTGTGCACGCATCTCGAGTGTCTCATTTTCATCTTATGGCCGCTGATGTGAGTGTGGCTGAGGTCCACTCATGTTGGTGTAAGTCCATCATGCATTGCGTATGCCATTTCATTTCATAGCATTGCGTATGGTAGGTTACATGTTAGAGCATCGTGTATGCCATGTTACATCGTGCATTGTGTATGCCATTATATAGTATTGCGTATGCTAGGTTACATGTTAGGATTACATTCATGCATGTCATGCATATTGCATTGTGTTTGGGATAGGAGTTAGCCCAAGCACGAAAAACGAGGGACGTTTCGTGCTTCGAGTGACGGAACGTGTCTCAATTCCCGGTCACCGACACTCCGGATTATCCATGATGGAGTCTCGGTCTTGCTGTGTTTATGTGTGCATTCATTTCATATTGAGTCGTGCAATTTGACTCCTCGACCATCATGTATCGAGATGCGTGATTGGTGGCACGAGGATCGAGGACTACACTCCTTAAAGAGTAGTCAAGCATACATATGTGAAAATACATTGCCATGCCCCTTTCTTGCTCTCTGTTGCAGCAAATCAAAAATCGGCAATCTTTTGGGGCTTTGCGCAATATTAGAAACTTAATTGTAAGTGAGGCTAATTGGGGCATCATGATGGATTTCCGCAAGAAACAACGAGCATGCATCATTCATCATCCGGAACAAAGCTGAGGCGGTCCATGGGCTTGCATGCTAATTTACTACTTTCCTAGTTAATTTGTTAATTAATTAGGGTTTTGTACTTATTTGGATTGTATTATTCATTCGGGACTGTATTATTTATTTGGACCCTCTGCGCGAGGGCAATGTTGTAATAAGTGTGTGTGCGTGTGATGTATGTCTTCCAATCCCACATCTTTCTCCCTTTTATTTACCAGCTTATGATGGTTAGATTAGGGCATGTTTCAATTAGCATACAGTATGATAGCATGTTTACATTCATTCATCTGTCTTGCATGCACCGGGCTCGGCGCATCATACTAACTTCATTGTATTTCAATTCCGAGTTGAATACTTGTTAGTTGTAGCATTTCACATGCCATCTTTAGAATAGCCGAGCCTGCTATAGTTGCATTTTTGCATGTGTTGCATTAGGCATCTCTGTATAGTTAGGATCATGTATGGATTTCTAACATAGCTTTTGTTTTGGCTTGGAGTACTTGGTAAGTTTTATGCTTTAGCATCCGTGCATGTGTGTGAGTGACTGCTATGATAGCATGCTTACCATAAGGCTATATGCTTATGTGATATAACTGCCTGAATGCCTGTGAGTGAAGGTTGGGTTATTTGGATTGGAACAATGCATCGACCGTGAGTTTTAAGCCCACTAAATAGTGGCAAAACCATCTTTTCTAAGCCCACCTGAGGGTGGCAAAATCTGCATTTTAAGCCTACTTGTGAGTAGCAAACTATCTTTCAAAAACAAACATGAAATGTTTTGTTCCAATTCAGGCAACCTGGTCTATACTTGTATGCTGTACGCATCACATAGTAAATCTAGGCTAATAACCAGAATAAGAACGCATAATGTTTTCAAAACTAGATATCATGGTTAGTAGAGGCCGATCTTTGATTGGGTGAGCGGGGGTGCTCACGAAGTGACCTTCCCCAATCGTACCCAAGTTCCCGAGCCGAGGCAACTTTGGTGATGACGGACACGTGGCCTTAGGCACGAGTCAGGGTTTCCTAAATTTTCCCAAAATAAAATATTTAGGTGGCGACTCTGTATCTGGCAAAGCAGTCCATGTTTGGCACTTATTTCAAAAAAAATCTGTTTTCTCAAAACAATTTGTCGGATTTGGACTCTTTGGTTCAGATTAAGAACCATGACAATTTGAGTCCGAACTGTAGTGAGCCCAAAACGAACAGAACGAGACTCATCCCTCCCGGGGCGTTCGGGGACATCTACAGTATGCCTCCAACCTAATTGTTGCCCTCTCTCTTTTTTCTTCCAAGAAGTCCAGATCTCAGGCTAGGAATGCCTCGTTGGTCCCATTTTCCACTCCCTGGGTTCTAATTCCAGGGATGCCGACCTCCAGTGGGATAACTGCTTCAGTGCCATAAGCTATGGAAAAAGAAGACTCCCCAGTTGATCTTCTCGGCGTAGTCCGATATGCCCACAGTATATTGGGCAATTCTTCCACTCACTTTCCCTTGGTTGTTTCTAGTCTCTTCTTAATCCCATCCAAGATGATCTTGTTGAATGCTTCTGCCTGATAATTACTTTGGGGGAACTAGGAGTAGAGTAAAAGTTTTTAATTTTGTACTTTGCATAAAAGCTCTTGATTAGCTTACTATCAAACTAAGTGCCATTATCTTCTATAATGGCTTTTGGAATCCCAAACCTGGTGATTATGTTTTTCTAGATGAAGTTCTTTACATCAATATCTCAAATCTTCATGAAGGTTCAACCTCTACATATTTTGTAAAGCAGTCTATGGCCATTAGCAAAAACTTTTTCTATCTAGTTGCCTGGGGCAGTGGTCCCACCAGGTCCATGCCCCACTGGGCAAACGACCAAGGACTGGACACTGGGTTCAGATCTGCTGCAGGATGATGTATCAATGGTGTAAACCTTTGACACTTTTCACACTTCCTGACATAGACCTCAGCATCCTTTTGCATGTATAGCCACCAGTATCCCTGAGAGATGGCTCTATGGGCAAGTGACTTGCCCCCTGCATGGCTTCCACAAACTCCCTCATGGATCTCATATAAAAATTCCTCTAATTGAGAGGGATGCACACACCGGAATAGAGGTCCAGCGAAGGATCTTCTATACAGATGGCCTTCTGCTGACAGGTAGAATCTGGCCGACTTCAACATGGTTTTGTGCACCTCATTTTAGTCCTCTGGTAGTCTGCCCTCTTTAAGGAATACAACTATGGCGTCCATCCAGCTAGGACCCATTTCCACACACATTGCTCCGTACTCCGTTATCAAAGGCTCTGCACTTGGCTCTGTCAAGTAATCAACCATGATTGTCTTCGGTTCCCCTGACTTTATTGCGCTAGCCAGGTTAACCAAGGCATCAACATGACTGTTGTCATCTCAGCTAACCTACTGTAGCTGACAATCCTAGAACAATGCTAGTAGTTTGATAACCTCTTTGACATAGGCTATCATCCTTTCATCTCGGGCTGCATACTCATCCATTGCTTGATTAACAATAAGCTGGAAGTCACAGAAGACTACTACCTCATCGGCTTTCATGGCTGCTGCTAGTTTCAATCCTGCAATCAGCACCTCATACTCTGCTTCGTTGTTTGAGGCTTTGAATCCCAAACGAATAGATTGCTCTATCATTTGCCCCTCTGGCGATACCAGAACCACTCCTACCCCCACTTCTTGACAGTTTGAACTTCCATCAACAAACAGGTGGAAGGAATCGCCGATGTAGATATCACAGGGTTTTAGTTTCTTTTTTTTCTTTTGTGATGCTGGTGTGGGGTTCTTTGGCCCCAATTGGGTTTTCTCTGGTTCTCCTGGGCACCTTAAGCAGCGGCTTACTGGAGCCTGACGTGGGATAACACCAGGGGTGAACTCGGCCACAAAGTCGGTCAGGACCTGGCCTTTGATCGCTGTTCTAGGCCTAAATTCTAAGTCGTATTGGCCCAGCACCACTGCCCATTTGGCTATTCTACCTGTCAGATCTCTATGCTGCAACAGGGACTTCAAGGTGTGTTTAGTTAGCACCACAATCTTGTGGACTTGGAAATAGTGATTCAACTTTTTAGAAGCCATCGCCAAGGCCAATGCCAATTTCTCCAAGGACAGGTACCTAGTTTTTGCACTTGCTAAGGTTTTACTCACATAGTATACTACCTTTTGTTCTCCCTCCTCTTCTCGGATTACCATTACACTCACTGCATGGTCTGAAACTACCAAGTATAGGAACAATTCCTCTCAAAGTATTGGATTTGACAAAACTGGAGCTGTTGTTAGGTACCTTTTCAAGTCGACCAATGTGACTTCGCACTCTTCTATCCATAAAAAATCTATAGCCTTTCTCAACAAACTAAAAAATGGTTTACACTTATCAGAACTTCGGCTGATAAACCTGTTCAGGGCTGCCGACTTGCCAATCAATATCTAGACCTACTTGGTTGACATCGGGCTCTTTAAGTTAAGAATGGCCTTGATTTGATCTGATCTGAGCTTGCCTCAATGCCCTTTCTGGTGACCAAGTATCCCAGGAACTTACTAGACCCAACTCCAAATGCACATTTCAAAGCATTGAGTCGAAGCTGATATGTTCTTAGGATATCAAAAATTGCCTTCAAATCGGCCAGATGGTTCCCAGGCTCCTTGGTCTTCACGACCATGTCATCAATGTAGACTACTACTGCCTTCCCAATCAAATGCTTAAACATCTGCGTCACTAACCGCTGGTAGGTTGCTCCTACATTTTTTACCCAAATGGCATTACCCTATAACAATAGAGTCTTTTCGGGGTAATGAATATCGTCTTCTCTTCATCTGGGACGTATATTGCTATCCAATAGTACCCTCTGTATGCGTCCAGGAAACTCATCCTTCCATGCCCTAAAGTGGCATCTACTAATTGATCAATTTTGGGAAGTGGGAAATTGTCCTTGGGAAAAGCCTCATTCAGGCTGGTAAAGTTTACACAGACACTCCACTTGCTGTTATTCTTTTTCACAACTATTGTGTTGGATAGTCAGGTTGGGTAGTTCACCTCCTGAATGGCCTTGGCTTCCAATAGCTTGTCCACTTTCTCCTCTACTGCCTCCACATGAATCAATGTCGGCCTTTTTGCCCACTGGATGAAAGGTTTTGCCAACTTGTCTACATTGATCCGATGACAGGTGACCTCGGGGTCGATGCCTGGCATCTTATAGGGTGTCCAGGCAAACACTTCTATGTTTGCTCGCAAGGAAGTTTCCAACTCCCTTTCTTCCTCCTCGGTTAAGCCCGAGCCGAGAAGGAAGAAGCGCCCTCCATCATCTTCCTAGACCAGAATCTTCTTCAAAGCCTCCTCACTCTTGTCGACTGGTTCTTTGCCGACATCATTTAGGACCTCCATGTTCTCGTCTTCAATTTCAACTATCCCTTTTTCTTGCACATTGCAAGTGAACTTCATTGCTGCTATGGAGCAATTTTTTGCCTACACCTGATCCCCTCTGACCTCCTCAATTCTATGCTTAGTTAGGAACTGCAACAGCTGGTGCTGCATTGAGGGAACAACCCTAATTGCGTGCAACCATAGTCTTCCCAAAATTACATTGTAAGGGGAGGGGGTATCAATTACTATAAACTCCATGCTTACCTTCTTCGTGCCTGTCTGCACCTCCAAATTCGTGGCTCTTAGAGGCCACGTCAGCATTCCGTTGAATCCAACCATCGGGCTGTTGGATTGTTCTAGATCATCTGGGTAAAGGCCAAGCTCCTTGTAACATCTAACATACATGATGTCACAAGAACTACCTTGATTAACTAGTATACGCCTTACTTGGCACTCTCTAATCTTTAGCGTTATCACCAGGGCATCGTTGCGTAGATGTTGCACCATATCTAAGTCTGCCTCAGTAAAAGAAACCATTGGCCCTTGGTACTCATTTGTCCTAGGCTTTTTTTGCTGGACCTAGTACACATGCTGTAGGTGCCTTACTCTTTGAGTTTCCCCATGTACATCATTCTCATTGACCTTCAAGTGAATCACGTTGATCACCCGAGGTCCATCTGCTTGCTGTAGTGGTGGTGGTGGTGGTGGTGGTAGTGAAGGTGGTGCTGCCGGTGCCTAGGGTAGCCTTGCTTGCTCTTCTCTTGTTCTGGCTTCATCTACTAGGTCTCTTAGGTGACCCTGTCTGACCAAATCCTCCAAATGTGTTTTCAAAGCCCTACATTCCTGAGTCAAGTGCCCATCTTCATTATGGTAAGCACAACACTTCCCAAGGCTCCTTCCCATAAACTCACCAGGGATCTTCTCTGCTGCTCTATAATACGGTTGGTTCTTGATCCTTTCCAAGACTTTGTAGACCGGGATCCTGAATACAATGGTGACTGCCTGTGCAGCCCTCAATCTTGTTTTTTGCCTGTTAAAACCAGTGTTACCTCGGCCTCACTTCGGCGAGTCGTTTTTCTTCTCTTATTTTGGTGCATTCGTCTCTGGCGTGTTCTCTTCTGCTCTAGCATACTTCTCGATCCGTGCCATCAGCTCCTCCATACTTTTTGGTAGAGTTTTTGCTAACGATTTTCGAAGCGGGCATTTATCCTCCAAGCCATTTTTGAAAGATACGACAGTCAGCTCCTGGTTGCATGCCGGGATTCAGTTGAACACCTCATAATACCGTTTGGCATAAGCCCTGAGGCTTTCACCCT
Organism: Camellia lanceoleosa; assembly: GCA_025200525.1. Classification (NCBI taxonomy): domain Eukaryota; kingdom Viridiplantae; phylum Streptophyta; class Magnoliopsida; order Ericales; family Theaceae; genus Camellia; species Camellia lanceoleosa. Next base: position 700,305 of record CM045764.1, read on the forward strand.
TGTTAATGTTCAATGCTAGCAGAGAGTCTACCCTTAGTAGCTGCAACTTGTTTGTAACAAACCTGGCCACAAACATCTCGGCCAGGCTTTCCCAACTCTTCATAGTTCCTTTCAGCAACTTGTGGAACCAATCCGATGCGATTTCCCCAAAGGATGAAGGGAACACCTTACACAGCAACTACTCATTCCCGCTATACAAAGCCATTGAATTTAAATATAAACTGACATGAAAGTTGGGATCAGACTTACCGTCATAAATCTGGAACCTCGGCATGTGGAACCTCTTTGGGGCCTCAAACCTATCCAACTCCACTGAGAATGGAGTTATCGGCTTGACGAGGGATGTTACCTCGGTGTAGAGTCGCTTTCTCTGGAGGTAGTCCTTTAGATCCTCCTTTGTTTGGCCGGGAGCTCGGTTATCAACAGATTTCAACCTTTTTGGCGTGCTACTCCAGCGTCATTGTGCGTTCTCTTAGACTTTTCTTCATTCACTATATCAAAGCAAAGTCCCTTTCCCTAGATACACTAAGGTTCTTTGGCATAATTTCCCTTGGTCCGAGACGTCTTCTGCGATTCACCTCTCATTGACTCTGCTTGCCCGACATCCCGTGAGGGCTGATGTGAGCGTTCCTTTTCCTTGTCATGTTCTTGGGCTATTTGGGATTGTTTTTGCTCCTTTTCGGGCATCGTCTTTCTTCTTTGGTATCGGCGTGCCACTGCGAAGCGATGGTTGCATCATATTATTCTGCATCATGAAGTTGACAACCGACTGTAGGTCTACCAACTTGTTCGCCATCCTTTTCATCTCGTCGTCCCTCCTCAGGCATCTATCCTTCCATACCTGGAGGTCGCTCTTGTTGTAATACTCATTTCGAGCAGCTTTTTTCGGGCCATTCCCCTCTTTGCCGACGTCCTTCTCTCCAAGATTCGGATCATGTGCTTCCTCATTACAGTTTTCTTTCCTGACGTTAGGATTTCTATGTTTACAGCTCTCACTATTAATGTCATCCCCAATATTTTCTTCTTCTCCATCGTTGGCCATCTATTCTTCTTAAGTTCCCATAGATGGCAAGTGTTGATTTTTGACTACACAACCAAACGGGAAACTCAGTTGGAAAACACCAACAGAATAAATTAAGCCCAACAACCTGCACAAGAAGATGAGAATTCGGCGGTGGTTCGTCTACCCGGGAAAACTCCGACGATCAAGTCAGTAATCAATATCCCTCAAAGATAACAAATAGTGCTTAAACTCACAAGAAAAAACCTTCCTCAGACCCACGAGGGTGCCTTGCTTTTATAACCAACAGTGACCTGATCCTACTAGAAGCCCCACTTCAATGAACTCAGGCTCAATGCTCATCCTGGATCCTCATCTAAATAGAGATAAACTCTTCTTGAGCCTTATCTTTATCCAAACTAAGATCATCTTCTGTTTTAGGACTCTTGTCTCTTATCTGCTTATCTCAAATTCCGATATCTCCACAGACAACCTCGGCCTAGCCGAGATAATCTCGGTGCATGGCCAAGCCACATGGCGCTTCGGCTGACACTTCGACGTTACCTTAGCCACGTGCTGTCATTCACAAAATACGTCCCTACATTTTGTATTATGAAATTTATTACATCTGTGTTTGCTAAAACTATTAGATGGACCTAATACAAGAAGTGTAGACTATTTCAATGTCATTCTCAAGATTAGAAGTACAAAAAATATACATAAAAAGTATATGAATAAACAAGATTTTATAAAATTTATTTGTGAGTCTCACTTCTTGAAATATAATTAATTTATTTTTTGTATTATATGTTATGTTTGGTTTCTGTATTTTTTTATATAGTTTTCTATATTTTCTTTAAAAGTTTATTTTAAAAAATTAATAAATAAATCATTTTCTGTTTCAAACAATTTCATTTTCGTTTTTATTTTTTATTTTTTCTTAAAGGAGTTTTAGTTTTGGGCAATTACTTCCTTTTCTTTTTCTTTTTTTCTATACATTGTAATTTTGTGCATTTTAAGTGTATGATATTTTCACTAATACACTTGGAGATGCACTATGAAAGAAGTATCATGCGAAAATCAAGCAAGACTTCTTAAAAATCCTATAATTTATTTATTTTTTGTATTATATTTTATGTTTGGTTTCTGTACTTTTTTTTATATAGTTTTCTTTGTTTTCTTTAAAATTTTATTTTAAAAAATTAATAAATAAATCATTTTATATTTCAAACAATTTCATTTTTGTTTTTATTTTTTTATTTTTTCTTAAAGTAATTTTAGTTTTGGACAATTACTTACTTCTTTTTTTTCTATATATTGTAATTTTGTGCATTTTAAGTGTGATATTTTCACTAATACATTCAGAGATGCACTATGAAATAAGTATCATGCGAAAATCAAACAAGAAGAAAAAATAAATAAATAAAACAATATTATGAATGTGGAGCAAAGATCAAAGATCAAATATCAAAACTCCAAAAGTAAGAAAACAAACAAACAAGGAAGTATAATAGAATATTTAACAATAAACATTTAAAAATTTGTAACAAAATTTTATAACTTTCATTCTTGCTAAGAAAATTCTATTTCGTACTAGCTTAATGCTTTTAAAATAGTTTATTTTTTAATTTAAAATTAAAACTATAGTAAATTTATGTAAGTATAATTGCTAACCATATTTTTTTACTTAATGTATAATATTATATTGACTACTTTTTTCAAGTTTATTTTTAAAAATATTTATATAGAAGTAAAAAAATGTCATTAGGAATAAATTTTTCCTTAATTTAGTCATAAATTTTGCCCGTACATTATTTTTAAATTTTGAATAAAAGAAAATATAAAATAATTGATTGAAGATATGCTGTAATTATTATATTTCTTTTTCTGTGTGAAAAAGAAAAAGAAATTAAAAAATTACAATTGACATATATACAAATAATTATAAATATAACTCATGGTACATGTGGAACACTAGTTAATATAAACGATGAAGTATACGTTAAGGAAAAAAATTAAAAAATCTAAAATGAGTGAAATGGTCAAATCTAAAATGAGTAAAAAAAAAAAAAAGAATTGAAAAGGTTTTTAATCTTCTTTTTTTTCTTTTTCTTTTTTTTCTTTTTTTGTATGTTGGACATTAGCATAGGCCAACAACAAGGTGTTCAGATCCTCTAGAGTATTTTCTGAAGTGATCTGGTAGAGTGGTTTGTGGTCCGACACCTGTCTCACTAGAAGAATAAAGGGTTGAGATCAAAACCTCACTACAAGGACGTCATTTTGGTGAGTTAATTAAAAAAAAAAAACGTTTCCTCTTCGTTTCAGTCGTTCAACAACGAAGCCATTCAGATCCTCTAACTTCAACAGATTCGAAATAAAACAGGTTCATCCTTCAAACTATTCCAAAATTTTGGGTTTTCCTTGAATGGTAATGGTAATATAAATTTGTTGAATGTATTGATTGAGAGATTCTTACATGATTTATTTCAAATCTACTCTTGGGTAACAAATTAGGGTTTTGATTTGGGATTTCTTACATGATTTCTTTCAAATTAACATTATTTTTATTAGCTTTTTGATTTCTTTCATGTTTTTTGTGTTGATTCAGAGATGATTATTATTGACCAAAAAAAAAAAAAACAAAAAGGCTCTACCATGCTGTTAATTAGAATACAAAAACAGATGAAACTAGATATACAAAAGAATTTTCAATTTTCAATTTTTCCAATATCTTTTGGGATTATTTTCATTGGGATGACAATTATTGTAAAAAAAAAAAAAGGCTTTACCACCAGTCAACTTTCATTCTGAATTTGGCACCCAACAAGGAGAAAATTCTCAAAAAATTAAGGTTTTGTTGTCATCCATGATTCATATGGATGAATGAGTACTTGTTAGAAGTCACCAAACACACTACAAGAAAAAGCAGTTTTAGCGACTAAAAATATAAATTTCGTCGCTGAAAGTAGGACAATTGGCGACTAAAATTGAATTCACTTTTGGCGACTAAAACAGTTTAGTAGCCAAATGTATAGTTATTGGTGACTAAAAATCAGTTTAGTCGCCGATTATATGGGTTTTAGCGACTAAAACAATTTTAGTAGCCAAAAGTGAAGGTTTTTGGTGACTAAAAAAATTTAGTAGCCAAAAGTGTAGGTTTTGGCGACTGAAAAATAGTTTGGTCGCCGATTATAGGTGTTTTACCAACAAAAAAAATTTTTGTAGCCAAAAGTAAAGGTTTTTGGCTACTAAAAAAAATTTAGTAGCTAAAAGTGGACAATTGGCGACTAAAATTCAGTTTAGTCGGCAAAAGTGGAGGTTTTGGCGACTAAAATTAAGTTTAGTAGCCGAAAGTGATTATTTTTAGGCGGAAATTAATTTTTTTAGCGACTAAATTATTGGTAGTAGCCAAAACTAAGGTTTTTGGCGACTAAAAAAAATTTAGTCGCCAAAAGTGGCTTCCTTTTTTTTTTAATAAATAATTTTTTTTTTACATAAATTATATTGAATATAAATAATTATGTTTATATATATAGTTTTATATTAATACGGGTCAATATACTATATAAATAATATATTTTGCATATATATTCATGTGGTGTTATTGTGGCATAGTGGAAAGAGTATGTTGGTAAAGATTTAGAATGTGGGAGGTTGGTGGTTCAAAACTTTTGACGACTAAAATGGGTGGTAGCCAAAAGCTTCAGTATTGGCGACCAAAAAAATAGTCGGCAAATGTATAAATTAAAAAAAATAATTCACTAGTGGTGACTAAAAATTTAGTCACCAAATGTATAATTTTAAAAATATAAATAAGCTTTGGCGACTAAAATTTTAGTCGCTACAGACTTGGTTTTTGGCGACTAAAAGTTTTTTAGTCGCCAATGCCTTTCGCGACAGTTTTCCAGCGACCAAACCGGCGACTAAAAAATTTAGTCGAAAAAACTTAAAACCCGACTTTTGGCGACTAAAAATTCACTTTTGGCGACTAAAAATTTAGTCGCCAAATGTGTTTTTTCTTGTAGTGACAGGACGAGAATTGGGAAGCAACAGGTGAGGTTTGCAATGGTGAAGTTCTAACTTGGCTAAAGGGAATCAAACAACTTTTAAAATCTCATCATCTACTTTATAAATCTTTATGGAAAAGAAAATCTGAATGGATAAGTGGAAGAATAAAGTAGTGGAGTTCAAAATGCGATGTTGGGTTGGGAGATTTAAGGAGAGATTTAGAAAGGGAAAGGGAAAATATGTGTGAAACTCGGTGAAATGTAAATATATTTTATTTACATTTCACATTCTTTTTTCATTTCTTTTTTCAAATCCCTTCTCAAACTAGGTGAAATGTATGGTCAAGATTATATTGAATGTGGTTAGTTTTATGTGAATTTCAAAACTTTGATTTCAGCAAGTTTAAAAGTCTTCAAACTGACTTTCCAAAAAATAAATAGTTTCATTAGAAGTTTTGTCAAAAGAAAAATGAAAAAGAGATATGTATGTGTTCATATTGTTCTTTTCTTAATTAAATTGATAATTAATTTTTTTTTTAAACATAAATGTTACCAAACCCCACCATTATGTTTTGAAGTGTTATAATATTTAGAACCTTTATAATATGTTGTAATATGTTTTGAAGTGTTATAATATTTAGAACCTTTATAATATAATCGTGATTGGTAGCTTGAAACCCAACCCCCCGAATCGCCCAAATTAGAAAAACGACGTCGTTTTTGCATTTTTTGTTTTTTTTTGGTTCAATCAGAAACGAAGAAGAAGAAGAAGGAAGAAGAAGAACTGGAGGGGCCATCAACCAAGGGAGAAGGAAGAAGAAGAGAACGGAGGGGCCATCAACCAGGGGCGGAGGCGCGGCAGAAGTCGAGCTGCTGCGACGATTGGCTTGCGACGAAGAGCTGCGATCGGCCGATCTTCTCTCTTCTCTCCCTCTCTCTCTCTCTGTTTCCCTCTTTCATCTCCTCTCTTTCTCCCTCTCTCTCTCTTGCCTTCCCCCTCTTCATTTTTCGGGAGATTCGGGGAAGGAGATTTTCGGGGGAAAAATCATTTCCGTTTATAATATGTTGTTATTACAGGTAAAACAACGTCAACATCAAATGTATCTATGAGTGATATTAGTGAAATTTTATTTAAAAATCGAAAATGTCGTTGTGAGGCGAGAGCGACGTTCAAAATTTTAAAGTCAAAAAGAAAATTCAAGGATGGTGTACTCTTAGTGGGACAGTTGTCCCGCCAAAATTAAACCACTTTACCAAAGCACTTAGGATAATACTTTAAGGGTGTGTTTGATTGAACGGGCTGGATAAGAGGAAATTAGAATTCATCGGACTTGAGTCTTGGGACTGTGAATCCCTCGGACTATTTGGTTGGATTGGATATGTATCATGTGTTTGTTTTTTCATGAGATTAAATGTCTGGAAATGATTATTTTTAATGAATCCAACGTTTGGTTGGACGAACTAGATATGATAAATGAATAAAAGACTATTTTACCATTTTTCAATTATTTACTAAGTAATAACAATATTAAACATATCTATAATATTTTAATTATTTTTAGCTAGATTAAATAAAAAAAATTATTTTATTTTATTTTATTTTTTACACAATTAAATAAATTTATTTTTTTTAAATAAAATAAATAAAATATCAATAAAAATATATGTTATTTTTTTAATTAAAATTTTAAATAAATTTGCTTTTAAAAATAATAATAATTAAACAATGAAATTAAATAAAACATCTATTAACATTTAAATAATGAAATTAAATAAAATATAAACAAAATTTTAAAATAAAATATCAATAAAATATCTATAAAAAATTATTTTAAAAAATTAAATAAATAAAACATCAATAAAAAGTTAAATAAAATTATTTTATTTTTAAATTGAGACATTTAAATTTTATTGAATTTTACTAAATATAATACATAATTAAATAGTAGAGGATCAAAATGATCATTTTACCACCTAATCCCAATAGTAAATTGCCCTCCCAAAACTGTCCCACAACCCCCCCTCCCCCCGGGGATAGTATAATCCCCTATATGGGGGATAAGGAGTTCGGCCGGACTCTATGTTCGAAGGACTAAAAAAAACAAACGATGGACTACTCACTCCTTCGGATAAACAATCCGAATAGTAAATAGTCCTCCCTTAATCTCCCAAATCAAACACACCTGTGTGTTTGTTTGGACGGACTGGATAAGGGGAGATTGTAATCCAGCGGACTGTTAGTCCTGAGATACAATGTCCCCGGACTATTTAGTTGGATTGGATTTGTATCCTATGTTTGTTTAATCATGGGATTAGATGTCTAGATTGAACTATTTTTAGCGAATCCAATGTTTAATTAGACGTACTGAATAAGGATAAATGTTCAAAAGACTATTTTACCCTTATAATTTATAATTTTTATTTAATATATAATTTTAAATTTGTAATCTATAATTTATAATTTATAATTTAACAACACTAAAAAAAATTAATTTATAAGTCCATAATTTTTAATTTATGATTTTCAATTAAATTAAATTTATAATTTATATTTTTTACTTAATATATAATTTTAAATTAACGACAATAAAAAATAATTTTATTTAATATATAAATTAAATTTTCAACAACACTAAAAAAATTGAATTTATAAAGCCATAATTTATAATTTATTATTTTTAAATAAATTTAATTTATAATTTATATTTTTTATTTAATATATAATTTTAAATTAACAACACTAAAAAAATAATCTTATTTAATATGTAAATTTAATTTTTTAACAATTCTAAAAAAATTTAATTTATAAGGCCATAATTTTTAATTTATTATTTTTAATTAAATTAAATTTATAAATTAAATTTTTTATTTAATATATAATTTTAAATTAACAACACTAAAAAAATAATTTATAAATGCTCAAAAGACTATTTTAACCTTTTCTAATTGTTTGCTAAGTAATAGCATGTGGGTAAAATGGACATTTCAGAGCCCAATTCCATGGGATACCAATCTCATGGAAATAATCCCAACCCCCCCAATAGGATAGGATAGTCCCACAAATGTGAGACTAATAGTCCGGGGGGACTATTAGTCCGGAACAAAAAAATTGAAACAAACAATGGACTATTAGTCCGGTGGGACTAATAGTCCAATCCCACACATTAATCCTTGTTTTATGGGACTATCCTATCCCATGAGGGTGGGTGGTTTATAAACAGAGTGTTTCAGAGGCCTTGTTGATTTTAGTTTCCTCATTCTTTTTCTAATGCTTTCTCCCGCAACACCTGGTTAACAACACTCTTAAAATTAACTATACATTTCTATTTACTTATAAAAATAAATAGTCAAGAATTATACAGTTATTTAATAAATTTCTATGCAATTGAATAATGTGATATCTCTTTTATATATAAAATAAAAAATAATGTATCTGTCTGTGGGAGTGAGGACCGGATGGACCCTAGCTACAACCAAAGAGTATTAATCACCTTATTTGATTTTGATTGATTATATTAAATTTGAGTTTTTTTATTTTTTTGTTTTTAGTAAATTTTTTACTTTTAAGACGCACAAACCTAGATGCATATAAAAAGTAAAATATTTGTAAAAAAATATTTTAAAATTCAATTAATATACAAGAATATGAAAATTTATTAAATCTTTATATTTTTTTTTTGTATTTTTTGTTTATTCATCAATAAATTTGCTACTTTGAATCCACAGAAATAGGAAAAGCAAATTGTTAGTGAAACTCCAAAAATGGATTTTTAGATCAAATCGTTTTGTTCACTAGCAAACATGGCCAATTTGAGAAACTAATGTAACATTTGATTTGCATTGCATTGATTTTTCAGAAACAACCGACATGGGTTTTTGAAAGGATCGAAAATTACAGGCTCCGAATCTTATTCTGCTGCTTAATCGCTTTATACACCAATTTGGGCTTGGATTTAAATTCCATGTACTTCAAATCCACAGAAATAGGAAAAGCAATATTGTTTGTGAACTCCAAAAATGAGTTTTTAAATCAAATCCTTTTGTTTGCTGACAAACATGGGTAAGTTGTGAAACTATTGTGACATTTGATTCGCACTGTGTCTTCGTTTTGAATTTTCAGAAACAACCACCATGGGTTTCGAAGGGATCGGAATTACAGGCTCAATTGAGTGTTATTCAGGAAGATCTTAAGCATGCAAAGGAGAAGTTGGTTTTGGTTGAGAAAGAAAAAGTTCAAGCTATTAAAGAACTAAAAGAAGCCCAGAGATTGGCTGAGGAAGCAAATGAGAAGCTCAGGGAGGCTGTGGTGGCTCAAAAGCGAGCCAAAGAGAATTCTGAGATTGAGAAGCTCAGGGCTGTTGAGATGGAACATGCAAAAAAAGAGCTTGAAGCTGTGAACAACCAACATGCTCTTGATGTGACTGCTCTTCTGTTTGCTACTCAGGAGCTCCAAAGGATTAAGCAAGAACTGGCCATAATTGCGATGCAAAGAACCAAGTCCTCAGCCATGCTGATAACGCAACGAAGATTGCTGAGATTCATGCTGAGAAGGTGGAGATTCTATCTGCTGAGTTGGCCCAATTGAAGGCCTTGCTTGATTCCAAGCTTTAAATGGAGGCTAAAGAGAACAACGTGTTGGTGTCTGAGCTGAATTCAGAGATAGAGATTCTAAACCGAGAACTTGAGAAATTCAAAAGTTATGAGGACAAGTTGGTGGAAAAAGAGGCTTCCATTGAAGTTGAGCTGGAGGCTGCAAAAATGACTGAATCATATGCACGTAATCTAGTAGAGGAGTTGAAGGAGAAGGTTGAGGATTTAGAGGTTCAGGCTGAGAAAGCAAATAGCTTCGAGAGATCTGCTTCAGAATCTTTGGAATCAATCATGAAACAACTAGAGGGAAGCAATGATTTATTGCATGATGCAGAATCTGAAATTGATTCTCTTAAAGAGAAGATGGGTTTATTGGAAATCTCAGTTGGTCGACAGAGAGGAGATCTTGAGGAATCTGAACGTCGACTTGATATGGCCAAGGAAGAAGTTGCTGAGATGGCGAAAAAGGTTGAATCTCTGAAGTCTGAGCTTGAAACAGTGAAGGAGGACAAAACCCGGGCCTTGAACAATGAGAAGCTTGTAGATGATAATGTTCAAAACCTGTTGGAAGAACAAAAAACAAGCTCATAAATGAGTTAGAAAATTCTAGGGATGAAGATGAGAAGGGTAAGAAGGCAATGGAAAGTTTAGCTGCAGCATTGCATGAAGTTTCCTCTGAAGTGAGAGAATCCAAAGAAAAACTAGTAGCTAGTCAAGCAGAGAATGAAAATTATGAAGCCCAAATGGAAGATTTGAAGTTAATTGGTTTTGAAATAAAAAAAAAAAACAGAAGTATAAAACAATGCTTGATGATGCAAAGTACGAGATTGATGTTCTTATTAATTCAATTGAACAATCCAAGAATGAATACCAGAGTTTCAAGGCCGGGTGGGAGCAAAAAGAGCTTCATTTGATGAATTGTATAAAGCAATCAGAAGACGAGAACTCTTCAATGGAAAAAGAAATAAGCAGGCAGGTAAAATTGCTAAAAGATGCTGAGGGAGAAGCTAGTGCAACGAAGGAGGAAGGAGCTCAGCTAGAGAAAACTTTGAAGGAAGTTGGTGATATATTTGAAGGAAGTTCTTGGGGAAGCAAAGGCTGAGAGCATGAGATTGAAGGAAAGTATACTGGACAAGGAAAATGAACTGCAGAGTGTTATTCACGAGAATGAGGAGCTTCGAACAAGAGAAGTTGTTTCTCTCAAGAAGATCGAGGAGTTATCTAAATTGCTAGAAGAAAAAATGGCTTTGAAAAGTTTTGAAAAGTCCTTATTTTTTGCTAACTTTGAGCATTAATTAAGGTGGGACCCAAACGTTATTTTTAATGTTTTTCATTGGGTTGCTGTTTAATACCGCGTAGTGAACAAAACCGTGTATTTGGTTGCTCAAAACTATTTCCGGATAAATGAGAATTCAACGCACATTTTTGGGTTCGTAGAAATAGATTTAGGTGGGTTTTCTACACATTTGTGAAATGTGTTTGTCCCACGTTGGAAAGGCTTATGAATTTGAGTGGGTTCATATACCTTAGCTTGGGATACTTAGGATACTTGGGATACTTGGGATGGGCCCTAAGAGGTATCCAAGTTTATGGAATGGTGAGGTTATGGGTGAAATGGACTAGACTCATTGGACACAAAAACCACATGCGCGGTTGCCACCGTCCGCCTGGTCGGGCAAGCTAGCGCGGGTACGTGGTATAAGTTTAGGTTGGGCTTGTCCAACCCAATACTTATCTTTTTGGGCCAAAAACATTTGCGTTTTATTTATTTAATTTTGAATTTTGGTTTCAAAATTCAAATTAAATCTGTCCAGATTGTTTTTTCTCATCCAAACAGAGCCCTCAATCCGAACACATTTTCTACATGTTGAAATTCAAAACCAAACCTGTTCAATTTGTACAAACAAATTTATATCTGTTTGGTACCTGTTCGAACAGTCACCTTTTTGCCTATATAAAGGCTGCTTCCAGCAATTCATTTGATCAGATTTTTTCATCATAATTACGTCCTTCTTTCTTTGGTCTTCTCTGTGTTACTGCATTTATTTTTTTAGGAAGAAAAAAAGAGAGTTACGACAGAATTTTGATTCACCAGACTTGATTTTATATTGCTGTAAAATCAAGTGTTACTCGTTGCATCTTGGGAAATAGACGACAGTTAAAACTTGAAGCACCAGAGCGAGGGTGAAACCTACTTTAAGGAGATTGTGTCCAACACAAGCCTCGATATTATTTTCTGTAAGCTTTTAATTCGAGAAATAATTTATATAATTATTTTTATGAATTATTTATTTAATTTATACATTTAATTTACACACACACACCATTGTAGGTATAACAATCTTAAAGTGGATTTTTTATTTTTAATTTATTTGTGAAAGACAGACAAATATTTTGTTTCGGGAAATTAAATAGAAGTCATATACTGTTTAATTTCTTAAATAGTAGTAATATACTATTTAATGATTTCTTTGAAAACATAATAGTAATATACTATTTATCATTGAAATTTTATTACAAAATATTATTTTGTATATTTTGTGTGTAAATTCTTTTTTGTATAAAATTGTGATTGGTCCATTTTTTAGTTCGTCAAAAATATGACAACTTCTTGATCTTGAGGCTGTTATTACACCACCCCACACTGTTGTGCGATGAATGACTCATTTGTCACTCCAAACCCGCCCCTAGAAGTTTGGGCATGACCACTTCAGAAACGGACACTTAACCTGTTTTATATCTATATATATAGGGCCTGAACGGAAGCACTAAATATTAAAATTTGACACTGGAAACAAACTCCATCGAGCTACTACTATCATGCCAGGATCACAAACTTTTAACAAACAAATAAAATCTAAAACATACACCTGAACATCAGTTATATACGGACCCAGCCCTATTATTGGGCATATACAAAAACATGAGAGCTATATACATCACTCTTAGATAGACATTCAAAAAGCAAGCCAAGATCTTATCAGCTTAACAAAATCAATGGCTGTGTATAGCGCCTGGACACACGAAGGTTGACAAAAGAAAGCGGCGTCATGGCTAGGACTGACCATTTGATTGGTGACCTACAGAAACAGACATAACAGAGAGTAAGCCGAACTCAGTGAATAGTAATACATAAATAAAATGATACTTAGCTTGAAACATAACACAGAGCAATGCATATAAAGATGTAGAGTTCACATAGTTAGTTTGATTCTGTGCTAAGTACATAACGGCCTTAGGTTCAATCTTGCAACATAAACATGGTGGCTATAAGCCCTTGAAACATGGTGGCACGAGGCTCTTGAAACATGGTGGCTATAAGCCCTTGAAACTTGTGGCATAAAGCCCTTGTAACATATGGCACTAAGGCCCTTGAAACATGTGGCATAAAGCCCTTGTAACATGTGGCACTAAGGCCCTTGAAACATATGGCATTAAAGCCCATGAAACGTGTGGCATGAAAGCCATTGAAACATATGGCATGAAAGCCCTTGAAAAGTTGGCATGAAGCCCTTGAAAGATTGGCATTAAGCTCTTGAAAAGTTGGCATGAAGCCCTTGATACAAAGAACTTGTAACATCTTTGAACTTGTAACATACGTGAATTTGTAACAGACTTAAACTTGTAACATACATAAACTTGTAACAACATAAACTTGTAACATACATAAGCTTGTAACAGACTTAAACTTGTAACATATACTTGAAACATACCTGAACATACTTGAACTTGTAACATACTGGAAACATGCCTGAAACATACTTGAACATCATTCATTAATTCAAACAGAACATATCATAACTAGAGCATTTCTTGTTGTATCATGTCATTATCGTACGCTTAACAATGAGAGACTAATTCACATTCTCATGAGGGTCACACAATGATGCTAAACTTTGCACTTATATCGTAGATTCTGGATAACTTCCAATTCATAAGCAACATAGCAAAATAACTTCAATTCATCTGGATACACATAGCTACTCTTATATTTACTCAGAATCCATTCTTCAAGAATGAACATAAATTCTTTTGGGTAAATGACTTACTTTACGTGCTCTATTAATCAATAGCATACACCTTTGTTTAATCATTCTTATATGTTAACATAGTTGCCTTGCCTTGTAATTAACAGAGTCCTAATGGTAACCGTTACATCATTCCCATGAGTTGACATAATTAAAGTAAAGTTAACAGGACATTCCTGATAATTAGTAACGAAAAGTAAGTACATTTTCATTAGATTACAGATGACTTTATCGGTTTCACAACTTCACAGTTCGACCCTTGGCCTGAGAGGTTCTCACATTCACAATAGCCTTTGGGTTTCATAGATTCACAACTTATCACATCGGCCTTCGGCCCTTTGGATTCACAAGTTCACAAGTTCAGCCCTTGGCCTCATAGCTTCATAAGTCACAAGTTGGCCCTTGGCTACATAGGTTTGATCTTCACAAATGGCCCTTGGTCACATAACTTCATATTTCACAAATGGCCCTTGGCCACATAGATTCATAATTCACAAATGGCCCTTGGCCACATAACTTCATAATTCACAAATATTCATAATTTCACAAATCTTTTGATGTTCCCATAATTTCACAATGTTTCTCACATAGCATACATAACATACATGTCAATATAATTCTTACGACGAAGATCATAACGTCAATAACAATAATTATTAACGGTTAAAGGTACATTGAAGTACTACTACTCACAGCGTTCAGGTGCTTGGTCCGCCCCTGTAGCTGACCCTACACAATTCACGTAATTCAAACATCATTTATCATAGTACATCACCATTCAAGTCAGCATTATTCAACACAACATAACTTCAACAAAAATCAACATTTAGTTCATCAACACCATTTGTAATTTAACATACTTCAAAATAAATCCTTGAATCCCATTTCAACATCCCAAAACCAGGTTCATATTATTCATACCATTAATAGATTATTTCCCCAATTTTCCCTTCACATGATAGCATGAATTCCAATATTCATAACAAGATTCATTCGGCAAATTTTAAACATAATTTTCAAATATTTCCAAATTCTAATTAAACTTGAACACATATAATTCAATACCTCAATTTCATTATTCTACCTTCAATTTGTGCCAAATCATTGGGTATCATCATTAATCAATCTAGGGTTTCAATAAAAATGAGGATTTTTAACAAAAATTCACACTTCTTAAATCACCACTTTTAATTCCAATTTTCCAATGATTCTACATCTAGGATTCACAATTCATCATTTTAACCCACCAATTTAACTTCCAATATCTCAAACTCTAAATCCCCAAATCTCATAATATGCCCTAGATGATAAAAATGAAGGTTTTTGCATTAATATACTGAAGTTACCATAAATCTATCCATAGATGTAAGTATTGGGGAGATCTAGAACCCCTACCTCGAAGAACAAACAAAGAAGCGAGCTTGGATGAGATTCCACCTCAATTTCGAAATTCAATCAATTAGAAATGTTGACCATTTCTTGTTCTCCATCCTTGATACAAGATCCATGGAGGATTTGTTGATAAAAGTGGAGGAAATCAAGGTTTTGGAAGCTAGGGTTTCGAACATGGAAGAGGGGAGAAGAAAAGAGGAAAAGAAATTGCAAGAAATAGTCCAAAAATCCCGTTTTTGGAGCTGCTGTCCCGCATAGACCGCACGTGTGGCGCTATTCCCCGCACATGCGACTCTGCTTCCAGCACAGATGTGAAAACTTTAAATGGGTATAACTCTCTCATCAGGACTCCGTTCTAGGTCGTTCTTGTGTCCAAATCGAAGCCCCAGAAATAAGCTTTCCAATGGTTCTAATCTCACATTCAAATTCAAAGTGTGGAAAAAGAAAAAGACAAATGAATGACGGCTGATCGTAAGTTAACTATTCGAATTAAATTCGTTGGTCCAATCTTACTTTACCATCATACCACCACCTCAAATAATACCCCAAAATAAAGTAAGAACATTCCAAATACACTACTAAGAATATCAAAAATGAGCCCATGCTCGAGCGGAGGGTAAAGATTTCAAGCCGATACAATAAAGGTTGCCATAACTCAGCAGATAATTCTTTAATTCCGATAGATATAGTTGAATTAAAACACATTAACCCCTAATTAAATAAGGATGACTTTCTATACGTATTTTGGGGTCATTACATTCTCCCCACCTTAAGAAGTTTGGTCCTCCAAACTTTATTCACCTTGCCACGGTTCCGTCCTGGACATATAACATTTCTTAATCATTTAGCCATTCACAATTCTATACAGTTAATTTCGATGGAGTTTGCTCCCAAAATCACAAGTAATTCAACTCCACTAACTAATTGATAACCCAATTAATAATAATACTTCATAACATTTTCATTTATTACTCATAAAATGAATTTATTTCAAGTATTCGTTTGCATGCAACTCATAAACTATCAAACATAATTCAAACTTTTTAAGTTCACAAATAACCCCCATTATCATAATTCCTCCAAGATTAAGGAAGCATTCACGACATAATCATGTGTCAAAGGTATATATTTCGTACAACAATTAGACCCACAGTAGCAATTAAGTTCTAAATTAACGATTTCGTGGTTCTTTGTTCATTACCTAAATTAGACTTATTAGTTCAAATCAAATCCCTAACATACTCCAAATACCAACTTAAATCTCATATCAAAGAATTACATGTTCAGAGTAGAGTATTTGTAAAATCAAATATAGATTAAACCTTAATGGCCATACTTCCCAAATTACAGTACAGGAACTTATCAGACCTTTCAAAGATATCAGATGATGGAATAATTTCCAATAGCATTAAACTTATTTAAACTTTGACAGAACAATCTCCAATTCAACTTATAACAGATAAGACAGAATAGCTTGAAGCTCAACATAGAGCCTTTATCAAGCATGCCACAATCAATTATCAAATGAAGAACTCGTTCATGCATAGCAAGATATCTCTTTCAAAAAACTTGTCATACCTTGAACATTCGAAGTTCCGTAGCGTATCTAGTCATTTTGAGAAAATTATTCAGAAAGCTTATCATATCATAAACATGTCGGAAGTTCATAGCATTTTTATTATTTCCGAAAATACTTATCATATAAAACATTTCGTAGCCCAAACTATGGATTTCCTTAAACATTGTATAGCATAGTTGTTGTTAAATTCATTTGACAAAAGTACCGAATGCAAATGATAGTATGACATCTCGAAATAACACGGATCACATAAGTTTTTTTTTTTTTTGCCCCTAAATATGATGTTTGTGCTGAAGAAAAATGATTTTTTAAAGCTTTTTATATCCTTTATTTCATTTATGGAAGGGAAGAAGAAAAATAGTAAATAAGGAAGCAATTCGATTAGTTTTTGTTCTACGATTCATAGCCACGTGGCATTTCTGACAAGTGTCTCTGCTTCCTAGCTCATCCTAGGAAGTGATCATCACATTGCATTGTAAAAGGGGAAGAGCATTACATTTTTTGAAAATAAACAGACATAGAACATAGACTTAGCTGTATCATGTCAAAGCATTTGTTACGAAAGGACACAGCATTTATTTTGTGTATAACTTTTACAAATTGTTTTGTCCTATTATGGTGGTTCATATATGTATTTTGGAGCTGTTCTTTAGTTGATTCCCTTTCAACTTCATGCTATGATCTAAATTTCCTTCAGTTTCCTTCTATCCATTTTAAGTTTGTTTCATTTATGTTATCCTTGTTTGTACAAACCTCTTAACAGTTCATTTGTACAAATCTCTTAACAGTTCATTGATTTCAAATATATAACATTGGCTGAGGATGATACATCATGTTATTCAATAACAGATTGTTATCCTGACACAAACAAGATGCCAAGATAGCATCTAAATTATTAGCACATGACACTTTTTTATTCTTTCCTTGTGTTCCTCTTGTAGTTGGTAATTTCTAATACTTTTGAATTTATTCCTCTTGTGTACATGTGCAATGCAGGTGATCTGGTTAAAGCTGTTGTCCCTTTTATGGGTGAATCTACAAGTGATGGAACTCTGGCAAAATTCTTGAAGAGTAATAAGATTCATATTTCTTTCCCAAATTCTACCATTTAAATGCCCATTCTCTATGAATTTAAGTGCTTGATGGTGTTTTGTATCTGATATTTGGGAGCAGATCCTGGTGATAGGGTAGAAGTTGATGAACCAATTGCTCAAATTGAAACAGATAAGGTACTTGTTGTAATACAACATGATAATGTTGTAATTTAAGCTTCTAAAGTTCTTAACATGACTTATGCTTTCAATATTTGGATTGTCTATCTTCCACCAGGTGACAATTGATGTTGCAAGTCCTGAAGCAGGTGTAATCCAAAAGGTAGAATATCATTATTTTGGATTTGCTATCATTATTTTTATACAAGTTCATTGCACTTCTCCCTATGTTTGTACGTAAATTATTGATAGTTTGTAGCCAAGGAAGGGGATACTGTGGAGCCAGGTACTAAGATTGCTGTCATTTCAAAGTGTGGTGAAGGTGTTGCCCATGTTGCTCCATCTGAAAAGACAACAGACAAAGCTGCTTCTCAGCCACCTCATGCTGAACTGAGTGAGGAAGATAAGCAAAAGCCTAAAGTTGAAAGCACTGCTGTTATAGAGAAGCCTAAGAGTACTTCTACTGCTCCTCCTAAACGCTCTGCTACAGAACCCCAACTTCCCCCTAAAGAAAGGGAAAGACGAGTAAGTCGCATAGTTCCATATCTATACTCGTACACCAAAATATTTTTTACTAGAAAGTAGAAATGCATTAATCTAATTTTATGTTCTAGTGAATGTTTCAAAGAAAATATGCATCATCCTGTTTGAATATAAAATTTGAGTTTGTAATGATTACAGGTTAGGTTCCTATGACAAGGCTCAGAAAACGAGTTGCTACCCGCTTAAAAGATTCTCAAAACACATTTGCATTGCTGACAACATTTAATGAAGTTGATATGTAAGTGTAAATCCATATTTCTAGTACTTTGCTAGTTTATGATGGTGGCTTATGCCAGACTTCGTCAAATATGTGGACTAGATTAGAGACTCCTTTTAATTCAGGTTTATCATTTGATGTTGCTTAAACAGAGTTGACTGACCCAGTTCAGTGTTCAGTTTATAATAAAAAAAATACCACACTGCAATTAATAAATCTGGTTAAATCTAGCTAATTCAGGTTGGTTCTTGATTTGGGAAGTCCATTGCTAACATTTCTAAAATTTTCAATTATACCTTTATTTTTCTGCCTTAATGACCTGCATGGGTAAGTTAAAATAGGATGTTGACCATTGAATGCATGTGATTCTATACCCTTTAAAGAGTATTAGAACATCTCAGGTTTTCTTCTAGGTTGGATTCATTGGTGCAAATTATCAATCATATTTGGTTAAAAATTTAAGGCCACGAAAGCATTGGCCGCTTTGGTCTGCTCTGCCCAAGTTATCAACCTGGGAATCAATAGAGATCCTTTGTTAGTTGTTTAGCGCTCATTTCACAAATCTAAGGCCAGATTGAGATGCATGAAGAACCTAACAAAACTAATCAAGAGTTCAGCATTTAAGTTACCAAGTTAAAATGTCTATGGCCAATCACACTGTGCACCAGAAAACACCTCTTTAGGATTGGTACCTTTAGGTATTTCTGATGCAGAGTATTCTTCTTTGTTAGTTCATTTGTGTTGAATTGCCACCGCTTTAGGGGTTTTTCAGGTATTGTCATTATCATTCTAGTAATTCCTATGCCATTGACTCGTTGAGATATATTTGTAAAGAAATTTTCACTCATCTGCTATAATGACTATGCTAGTCTTATTGTTCTCTGAATTGTATTATATTGTATGGCTTCTAGTAGAAATTTTCACTTCTATAGTTTGTTTAACATTATGTGTATCTTGCATAATCCATGTCTTATCAATCAGACCCACAAGAGAGGCTGAAGAATCTGTTGCATCATTCAGGCAATGGGTTTTGTGCAGATTGTGGATCTCCAAATCCAAAATGGGTGTAAGTATCATGTCTAATATTTTTTGTTTTATGCTTGATCCATCAACCAATATATTTCAATATCAAATGTGCCCTTTTTAAAAAGAAAAAGAAAAAAAAAAATTCAAGTTTTGTCTTTCTTATGTTGGTGTTTTCCAAATCATAGTATCTGTTGTAAGTTGATAACACCCGTATGATTTGAAGTTGTTTTCAAGGTAATTGAAACTCTTGTTGCAAATCACTGATCTGCCATAGAGAGAGGTCATTGACATAGTTTATTTTGATTATTTCAAGCTAAACACACACATTGAATCTGCCATAGGGAGAGGTCACTGACATGGTTTTATTTCGATTATTTCAAACTAAACTAACACATTGAAGTGCATTAAATTTTCAAGTCAAGTTTGATATATGTTTTTGCAGATTTTGTTGAGGGAATAGTTGATATGATCAAGCGGTTGATGTTGGGAGCCAAGTATTATGTTGCTCTTTTTTTCTTTTTCTTTTTTGAAGACTTGAATTTTTTAGTACAGTGTATTTAAGGATGATAAATGAATATTATAAATTTAATTAATTTGTTAATTTTGTTATTTTTCATTTACAAAAAATTGTTTGGTGGTTGTAATTGATTTTTTTGTTGTAGCAAACTCATATGATTTTTTTTTAATAAATAATTATTTGCGACAGTAAAACAATGGTCGCTAAAAGTGTTTTTAATTTTTTAATTTTTTTTGCGACGGCAAAATAGCTGTCGCAAAAAGTAGTTTAGGCGGTCGCAAATTATTTGCGACCGTTGTTTTGCGGTCGCAAAAAGTATTTGCCACCCCCACATTTGCGTCCCCCATGTGCGGTCGCATAGGCCGTCGCAAAAAGTCTTTTGCGACTGTATTTTTATTATTTGCGACGGCATGTGGCGGTCGCAAAAAGTGTTTTTTTTAGTAGTGATAATAAAGGAACAAGCCTTAAATTAAGTCTCATATAAATATTTCATCCTTAATCAATAATGGTGGGTTTATGATAACAATACGTTAGGTTCAGAATAAAAACACATCAGAGCAAAATTATGTCCTTCAGTCAAATGGCAGTCCACAAAAGAAACACAATTTCCCTATATCATTAAACTTCTATAAAATTCTACCGAACATTATGTGATCACAATCATGATACTTGTATTTATTAACATTCTAGGTAGCAATTTCAACATTCTAACTCTTGATTACCAATTCCATGCTCGTTATCAATCATTAAATATTTTAATCATAATAATTTCATGAATTGTCAGCTACCATAATTCTAATGTCCCTCCTCATTTTATGTTTCCAGAACTCAACATGTTTGTACTTCCCATTAGCGAAGTCAAAACACTACAATTTCATAAACCTTAGCCTTTTGTTTCCTTATACATATCACGTAGAGAAATATTGATTACGGATTACAATTTATACATAACAAAACAGATTACAAATGGTAGAGTGAGATTTCAAATTTCAAAGTTCAAAGTTTAGCTTACAGGTTTCCATAAACCAATTACACTCGCTAAGAGAGGTCATTATATGCCTAACTTCTTCTTACAGTCAATCGTACTCAATACACTTTCAATTAGTACGCAACCATATTTTATCAAACTACTCAAATGCAGTACTTTCTCAAAATCACAGATCTAAACTTGATCATGGTGAGGAAAACATAACTCTAGCTTAAAGTTAGAGTATCACACATAGCATTTCCTTTGTCCTTAGAAATATCCCATGCTTAGAGTTTAATCAATTCACCCATTCACTTGGAGAGATGCTAAAAAGATGACTAACAACTGACAACATACATTTTAATCTTTACATATAAGTCGTCTTACCGACCAGTTCAAACCCTCACCACGCTTCTGCTATGCAACTTTATTGATTAAATCCCATCTGCAGATCTTACCATGTTCTGCATAGCAATCAATCACAATATATACAAGAAATGTATAACAGACATGAATAATAACCATTGCGGTTAGCGTCATTACATATACCCTTATCGTTGCTATCAATTCCTTTCATATGCACTGAGGATGTCATGCATGATGCCTAAGTCTTTTCTAGACATCCTAAAGCTCAATGGAGTCGTGTGTGAGATAGCAACTCATGCTCTGATACCACTTGTCACGCTACAAACCCGCCCCCAGAAGTTTGGGCATGACCACTTCAGAAACGGACACCTAACCTGTTTTATATCTATATATATAGGGCCTAAACGGAAGCACTAAATATTAAAATTTGACACTGGAAACAAACTCCATCGAACTACTACTATCATGCCAGGATCACAAACTTTTAACAAACAAATAAAATCTAAAACATACACCTGAACATCGGTTATATACATACATATATACAGACCCAGCCCTATTATTGGGCATACAAAAAAACATGAGAGCTAGATACATCACTCTTAGATAGACATTCAAAAAGCAAGCCAAGATCTTATCAGCTTAACAAAATCAATGGTTGTGTATAGCGCCTGGACACACAAAGGTTGACAAAAGAAAGCGGCGTCATGGCTAGGACTGACCATCTGATTGGTGACCTACAGAAACAGACATAACAGAGAGTGAGCCGGACTCAGTGAATAGTAATACATAAATAAAACGATACTTAACTTGAAGCATAACACAGAGCAATGCATATAAAGATGTAGAGTTCATATAGTTAGTCTGATTCTGTACTAAGTACATAACGGCCTTAGGTTCAATCTTGCAACATAAACATGGTGGCTATAAGCCCTTGAAACTTGTGGCATAAAGCCCTTGTAACATATGGCACTAAGGCCCTTGAAACATGTGGCATAAAGCCCTTGTAACATATGGCACTAAGGCCCTTGAAACATATGGCATTAAAGCCCATGAAACGTGTGGCATGAAAGCCCTTGAAACATATGGCATGAAAGCCCTTGAAAGATTGGCATTAAGCCCTTGAAAAGTTGGCAAGAAGCCCTTGATACAAAGAACTTGTAACATCCTTGAACTTGTAACATACGTGAACTTGTAACAGACTTAAACTTGTAACATACATAAACTTGTAACAACATAAACTTGTAACATACATAAGCTTGTAACAGACTTAAACTTGTAACATATACTTGAAACATACCTGAACATACTTGAACTTGTAACATACTAGAAACATGCCTGAAACATACTTGAACATCATTCATTAATTCAAACAGAACATATCATAACTAGAGCATTTCTTGTTGTATCATGTCATTATTGTACGCTTAACAATGAGAGACTAATTCACATTCTCATGAGGGTCACACAATGATGCTAAACTTTGCACTTATATCGTAGATTCTGGATAACTTCCAATTCATAAGCAACATAGCAAAATAACTTCAATTCATCTGGATACACAAAGCTACTCTTATATTTACTCAGAATCCATTCTTCAAGAATGAACATAAATTCTTTTGGGTAAATGACTTACTTTACGTGCTCTATTAATCAATAGCATACACCTTTGTTTAATCATTCTTATATGTTAACATAGTTGCCTTGCCTTGTAATTAACAGAGTCCTAATGGTAACCGTTACATCATTCCCATGAGTTGACATAATTAAAGTAAAGTTAACAGGACATTCCTGATAATTAGTAACAAAAAGTAAGCACATTTTCATTAGATTACAGATGACTTTATCGGTTTCACAACTTCACAGTTCGACCCTTGGCCTGAGAGGTTCTCACATTCACAATAGCCTTTGGGTTTCATAGATTCACAACTTATCACATCGGCCTTCGGCCCTTTGGATTCACAAGTTCACATGTTCGGCCCTTGGCCTCATAGCTTCATAAGTCACAAGTCGGCCCTTGGCCACATAGGTTTGATCTTCACAAATGGCCCTTGGTCACATAACTTCATATTTCACAAATGGCCCTTGGCCAGATAGATTCATGATTCACAAATGGCCCTTGGCCACATAACTTCATAATTCACAAATATTCATAATTTCATAAATCTTTTGATGTTCCCATAATTTCACAATGTTTCTCACATAGCATACATAACATACATGTCAACATAATTCTTACAACGAAGATCATAACGTCAATAACAATAATTATTAACGGTTAAAGGTATATCGAAGTACTACTACTGTAATGACCCCGAAACATGTGTCATGATTTTCTGTAATTAATTATGTGTTTATATAAATTAACTTACGACTTCGGGACTGAAATTGACAACCATAATGGATTCAGAAAATGAAATTGAACACGCCTATGTGATACCGGGAATTTTTAGAACCATTTGAGAAAATAAATTGGGGACTGAATTTCGTCTGATTCGCTAAGTTCCGTTTGGCCCAAGTTATTGGCACAATTGTTTAGTTATAATGTAAGGGCCTTGTTTGGCTTAAGTGTTTTGGCACAATGGGTTATTTATGATATATATGACTTAGAGATAAGGATGTTTTGAATCATTGACTCAAGACCAAAAAAAGAGAAAAATATCTGGAAGAAAGAGAGAGAGAGAGAGAGAGAGAGAGAGAGAGAATCGTGAGAAAGGGGAAGCAAGAGGGGAAGAAGAGGAAGAAAAGGGATTAAGCTCAAATCTTCTCTAACTTAAGTGATCAAGGTAGGAATTCCTTCCTATTTTCTAGAAATACATCCATATTTTCATGGTAATAAATGGTTTGAAGGGAAAATATGTTTAATTTGAGCATGCATGGTAGAAATTGATGATTCATGGCTATATTTGGCTCATTTGAGGAAGAACCTCCATGGAAGCCAAGAAATGAAGCTTTAATGTGTATGTTCATGGTTTTTCATCTTGGTTCGTGGGTTTTGATCTTGTTTATGTTCCATGTGGGTTTTGATTAAAGATGTAATTGTTAAATCAAGTTGTTTTTCAAGTGTTTTGGGACTTGGTTTTCATGTATTTGGAATTGATTTTTCAAGAGAAGAAGAAAGTTTAGGGTTCAAGGTTGGAAGTTCCAGATTTTTGGATTTTTGCATGGTCCGCTCGAGCGGAGGGAAGCCCGCTCAAGCGGGAAAATCAGCCTCCCAGCAGTTTTGGAAATTGTACAGTCCGCTCGAGCGGACAAGTGGGCGCTCGAGCGGGAGGGCCTATTTCAGGAAAAGTTTGGGAAGTTGTTTTACGTGATTTTAACATGTTAATTGCATCATTTAGCATCTCACGAGCATGAATTAAAGTAAAGAAAGATTAGATTGAGCATGAAATGAAGTAAAGAAGAATGTAATGGCATGAATGATATGATTTATTGATGATGAATGTTAAGGAAATGTATTATAATGTTGTTAATTGCAGGTCAAGAGGTGAAGACCGTGCAACCGGTTTTGGAAACCCACTTTGAGTAACATTTCTGTAAAGTTATGTTAATATGCAACGTATTTGAATTGTTATACGAAATGCTATACGATATGATATGTTTATGAAATGTGATTTTAAACCGTGAACGAATGTCCTGATTTGCGAATCTAGTATGGCATCCATAGATAGTTGAAGTCGTGGGTGACGACATAGAAGTGCAGGCCCATGCGCTTGAGTCATGGGGGACGGCATGGAAATGTAGGCCCATGACCAGTTTACGAGATCTCGATATGTGTTTAATCGGTGTCCGGGACCGGTTACTCTAGTCGTTAGTCGACAAATGTTATGCTATGTTATGTTCTATGGAGTATGCCATTATGTATGTTCTTATGAGATGATTATGATTATGTATATGAATGTTATGTTTTACAGATTAATATGAAATGTCGGAATTCGTTCACTACCCCTTTACGTTAATGTTACTTGCTAAGCTTTAGCTCATTGTTTGTATTTATGTATTTATAGGTGAACATTCAGGAAGTCAAGCCTAGGCCGAGTTTTGCATCGAGCCACCGTTTTGAAGCCACCAAAGTTTTGTGTGCCTCCGAGTTGGGGCTAGGCCTGGACAGCCGTATGAGTTACGTTTTGACTGTATATGTGGCGTGAGCCTATGATGTATGTTATATGTATGATCTTATCATGATACATGTTATGTAATGTAGTCGGTAAATTAACATTTTTGGCATGTAAATGTATGTTCATATAAGTGCACAGCTCTTTGGACTATAGTTATGTGTTTTCGCTTCCGCGAGCCCCGTTTTATTTATGTTATGTATAGGAAGGCCTGTGGTAATCTAGGATTACTGGCCGGTTACGATGCCAAACTTTTAGGGGTGGGTTTGGGTCGTGACAACTACTCACAGCATTCAGGTGCTTGGTCCGCCCCTGTAGCTGACCCTACACAATTCACGTAATTCAAACATCATTTATCATAGTACATCACCATTCAAGTCAGCATTATTCAACACAACATAACTTCAACAAAAGTCAACATTTAGTTCATCAACACCATTTGTAATTTAACATACTTCAAAATAAATCCTTGAATCCCATTTCAACATCCCAAAACCAAGTTCATATTATTCATACCATTAATAGATTATTTTCCCAATTTTCCCTTCACATGATAGCATGAATTCCAATATTTATAACAAGATTCATTCGGCAAATTTTAAACATAATTTTCAAACATTTCCAAATTCTAATTAAAGTTGAACACATATAATTCAATACCTCAATTTCATTATTCTACCTTCAATTTGTGCCAAATCATTGGGTATCATCATTAATCAACCTAGGGTTTCAAGAAAAATGAGGAATTTTAACAAAAATTCACACTTCTTAAATCACCACTTTTAATTCCAATTTCCCAATGATTCTACATCTAGGATTCACAATTCATCATTTTAACCCACCAATTTAACTTCCAATATCTCAAACTCTAAATCCCCAAATCTCATAATATGCCCTAGATGATAAAAATGAAGGTTTTTGCATTAATATACTGAAGTTACCATAAATCTATCCATAGATGTAAGTATTGAGGAGATCTAGAACCCCTACCTTGAAGAACAAACAAAGAAGCGAGCTTGGATGAGATTCCACCTCAATTTCGAAATTCAATCGGTTGGAAATGTTGACCATTTCTTGTTCTCCATCCTTGATACAAGATCCATGGAGGATTTGTTGATAAAAGTGGAGGAAATTAAGGTTTTGGAAGCTAGAGTTTCGGACATGGAAGAGGGGAGAAGAAGAGAGGAAAAGAAATTGCAAGAAATAGTCCAAAAATCCCGTTTTTGGAGCTGCTGTCCAAGATGCACCGCACGCGGCAGCTTATTCCCTGCACGCAGCGGCTCGCTTCCAAAGACAGATGTGAAAACTTCAAACAGGTATAACTCTCTCATCGGGACTTCGTTCTAGGTCATTCTTGTGTCCAAATCGAAGCCCCGAAAATAAGTTTTCCAATGGTTCTAACCTCACATTCAAATTCAAAGTGTGGAAAAAGAAAAGGACAAATGAATGACGGCTGATCGTAAGTTAATTATTCGAATTAAATTCGTTGGTCCAATCTTACTTTACCATCATACCACCACCTCAAATAATACCCCAAAATAAGGTAAGAACATTTCAAATACATTATTAAGAATATAAAAAATGAGCCCATACTCGAGTGGAGGGTAAAAATTTCAAGCCGATACAATAAAGGTCGCCATAACTCAGCAGATAATTCTTTAATTCTGATAGATATAGTTGAATTAAAACACATTAACCCCTAATTAAATAAGGATGACTTTCTATACGTATTTTGGGGTCATTACACCGGCAGTACCGGTAAATCATGGGGAGAAGTCAGAAAAATTCAATGGAAATGATTTTAAAAGATGGTAACAAAAAATGATGTTTTATTTTAGGACATTGAATTTAGCTCGCTTCACTCATGAAAAAGCACCGACACTGAACGAGGGAGAAATTGACCGACAAGTGGTTGCCGCAGTCAATGCATGGAAACATGGTGATTTTCTGTGTTAGAATTATATCCTCGATGGGTTGGACAATATACTGTACAATGTGTATAGTGTCAAAAGCACTGCTAAAGAACTGTGGGAATCTCTAAATCATAAGTATAAGACAGAGGACATCAGTACAAAGAAATTTGTTGTCAGTCGTTTTCTGGATTTGAAAATGATGGATTCCAAGACAATTATTAGCCACGTTCAAGATCTCCAATTAATTCTCCATGACATACATACGGAAGAGATGGTTCTCAGTGAATCTTTCCAGGTTACGGCAATCATTGAAAAATTGCCACCATCTCGAAAAGAATTTGAGAATTATCTAAAGCATAAACGCAAGGAGATGAAATTGGAGGAACTAATTGTTCGACTCAGAATTGAGGAGGACAACCGTGGTTCCGATAAAAAGTTAGGAAACCATGTCATGCAAACTAAAGAAAATGTTGTGGAACATGAACATGGGTCAAAGTTTAACAATAAGAAGCGGAAGCATGATGACAATAGTCCCAAACAAGGATCCACTAGTAAGATCAAAGGAATCAACAACGAGTTCAAAAAGAGGTTCAAAGGCAAGTGTTTTATGTACGGCAAAGATGGACATCGCATTAAGGATTATCACGTTCGCAAGGACGGAGGGAGTTCGAGCATAAAGCCAGCACAAACCAACATGGCCGAGGATTTTTATCTTTTTTATGGAGTGGCGGATATCAATCTTGCTGCAGTAGTCTTTGAAGCAAATTTGGTGGGAAATCCCAAGGAATAGTGGGTGGATACTGGACCAACCCGCCATATCTGTGCAGATAAGAAGATGTTCACAACTTACAAAGTGGTGGAAAGTGGGGAACAACTTTTTATGGGAAACTCCTCCACTTCAACTATAGAAGAACAAAGAAAGATTGTGCTAAAAATGACCTCGGGAAAAGAATTCACTCTTAACAATGTACTTCATATGCCAGAAATTCGCAAAAATTTGATTTATGGGTCATTGTTGATCAAGAATGGGTTTAAATTAGTCTTTGAATCTGATAAAGTTATACTCTCCAAGAGTAGAATATATGTGGGGAGAGGTTACATGAGTGATAGGCTTTTTAAGCTCAATATAATAACTGTTATACCTAATTTGGCTTTTAATAATAAGAACACATCTTCTGTTTATATTGCTGAGTCTTCTTTTTTATGGCATGGTAAATTAGAACATGTTAATTTTAATCTTTTACGTAGACTTGTTGCTTTAGAATGTTTACTAAACTTAGAATTTGATCATAATCATAAATGTGAGATTTGTGTTGAGGCAAAACTCACCAAGGCATCATTTAATAAAGTTAAAAGAAGTACTGAACCTCTAAGTTTAATTCACACAAATATCTGTGATTTAAAATTTGTTCAAACTAGAGGAAGTAAGAAGTACTTTATTACTTTTATTGATGATTGCACTCGATATTGATATGTGTACTTATTGAGAAGTAAATATGAAACCGTAGAAGCTTTTAGGCAATATAAACTTACGGTTGAAAATCAACTTGGCAAAACTATAAAGATAGTGAGAAGTGACAGAGGTGATGAGTATGATGCACAATTTGAAGAATTTTCTTATGAACATGGTATCATTCACCAAACCACTGCACCCTATTCTCCTCAATCAAATAGAGTTGCTGAGAGAAAGAATCGAACTCTTAAAGAGATGATGAATGCCATGTTGATTAGTTTAGGATTACCTCAAAACTTATGGGAGGGGAGGCAATTTTGTCTGCTAACTTTATCCTTAACAAGGAACCCCACAAGAAATTCAATCAAACACCTTATGAATTATGGAAAGGTCGACGACCTACTTATAATTACCTTAAAGTGTGGGGGTGTTTGGCCAAGGTGGCAGTCCGTAGTCCCAAAATGACTAAGATAGGACCCAAAACTATTGATTGTGTTCATTGGTTATGCAAATAATAGTAGTGTATATAAATTTTTAGTTCATAGCTCTGAAAATCTTGATATGCATATAAACACTATTATTGAGTCAAGGAATGCATCGTTTTTTAAACACATTTTTCCATGCAGGGAAACTAAAAAGACAAGTTCAAATAAAAGAACTTTTGATACTGCTATGGGTAGCAGTGAAGATCAAAATGATAATGAAGTAGATGAACCTAGACGTAGCAAGAGGGCTAGGATCTCTAAATCATTTGGTCTAGATTTTCTGACATACTTGTTAGAAAATGAGCCTCAAAATTTCAAAGAAGCAATGTCAAGTCCTGAAGCTCCGTTGTAGAGAGAGGCTGTGAATAATGAAATTGAATCAATATTGCAAAATCATACTTGGGAGCTGGTAGATCTTCCACTAGGGTGTAAACCTCTTGGATACAAGTGGATATTCAAGAGAAAAATGAAAGCAGATGATTCAATAGATAAATACACGGCTAGGCTTCTTGTTATGGGATACAGGTAGAAAAAAGGCCTTGATTATTTTGACACATATTCACCAGTGACAAGAAGAACATCTATTTGCATGTTAATTGCGATTGCAGCTTTGTATAATATGAAAATACATCAAATGGATGTTAAAACATCTTTTTTGAATGGCGAGTTCGATCAGGAAATCTATATGGAACAACCGGAAGAGTTTCAAGTTCCCAGCCAAGAGAAAAAGGTTTGTAAACTTGTCAAATCCCTTTATGAATTAAAACAAGCTCCAAAACAATGGCATAGAAAATTTGATTACGCTATGCTATCTGATGGTTTTAAGATAAACGAATGTAACAAATGCATCTATGTTAAAAACACAAGTAAAGGCTATGTCATAGTTTGTGTTTATGTGGATGACATGCTCATTATTGAAAGTAATAATGACATGATTAAATCCACAAAGAAACTGTTGAACAAAAAGTTTGACATGAAAGATTTGGGAGTAGCAGATGTAATTCTAGGAATAAAAATTACTAGAACATCTGAAGGATATGCTTTATCTCAGTCTCACTATGTTGAGAAGATTTTGGAGAAATATGGAAAGCATGATGACCGTCCTGCTAAAACACCTATTGACATTAGTCTTCATTTGTCAAAAAGTACAAGTGCAGGCATATCACAAGTAAAGTACTCTCAGATAATCGGAAGTTTGATATACTTAATGAATTGCACTAGGCCAGATATAGCCTATGCTGTAAGCAAATTGAGTAGGTACACAAGTAATCCAAGGTCCGATCATTGGAAAGCAATAATTAGGTACTTAGGTATCTAAGACATACCCAAAATTATGGCCTTCATTATACTAAAAATCCAGCAGTACTCGAGGGGTACAGTGATGCAAATTGGATATCGGATATCGGATACTAAAGACTCAAAATCCACTAGTGGATATGTCTTTACCTTGGGAGGTGCTGCAGTCTCTTGGAAATCCTCCAAGTAGACATGCATAGCAAGGTCGACGATGAAATCTGAGTTTATCACATTAGATAAAACCGGAGAAGAAACAGAATGGCTTCGTAATTTCTTAGAAGGCATTCCAATATGGCCTAAACCTGTGCCAGCTATATACATACACTGTGATAGTGAAGCAGCAATAGAACGGGCACGGAATCATATGTATAACGATAAGTCTCAAAACATTCGTCGAAGGCATAAAACCGTTAGGCATTTGCTCTCACATGGAATAATTTCCATAGAATATGTAAAGTCAAAGGAGAATATTGCGGATCCATTGACTAAAGGGCTAGCCAGAGAGAAAATGTATTATGGTCACGACCCAAACCCGCCCCTATGGGTTTAGCATCGTAACCAGCCAGTAATCCTTGGATTACCAAAGGCCTCTTAACAGAATATCATATAGTTTGGGGCTACGGAAGCAAATATACAAAATATACGTAGTCCAATGAGCTGTGATGACATACATGGGATAGATAGACAAATAATTTAAAACTTTTGAAACTTGCGAGCGAAGTCAAAAGATATAGTATTTACACATCACTTCATGAACATATAAACAGAAATCTTGCCCGCACTTAAAAGGAGCAAAGTCTAGTACATCACAAAAACAACCACTAAACTCGTTTCCATTCGAAACCTCCTCGGGAGGCACAAATGTTGGCTGAAAAAAACTAAAACATAGGTCGTCAACTTTGGGCCTCGTCACGTATCTGCTCACCTACATACATAATATAAATAGTGAGCTAGAGCCTAGTGAATAACAACGGAGTAAAGGGTTTTAATGAATGATGTCCATACAAATTCAGAAATCATAATTCAGATTCATAACAGATTCATATTTATATTCTTGTTCAGATCATATACAGAAATCAAAGTTCATGCTTAATCATACGTGGTACATCCATTAGCGCTAACAGAACAGATACAGAATAGATGCAGAACATATGGTGGTTATGAATCACCAGTTTCATAAAGGAACCTCCGGATCCGAGTAATAGAGAATAAACATGCTGAGCCCCATGATGGAGCCTCCGGTACAGGTAACAGAGTGCAGACATATTAAGTTCCATAATAGAACCTCCGATATCGGGTAACAGCTAACAGATATCACATAATACTAAGGATGCCATGAATACATTGTCAGAAATTGGATAATCATTCATTGTACAGAACATAGCATTTCAAAAAAAGATCTTATTTTATCACAGAGAAAGTAAATAAAGTTGAACATAGCTTTATTAAGTTATTACTCACAGTTGGCTTTGGGTGTAGACAGACAGACAGAGCAGGCTAATCAAACAGTCTACGGCACGTGACCTACATTAACACACAACAAATACATATCTGAAACACAAGTTGGAATACATCTAACTCATTACATTCTTGTTCTTATTGTGTCTCTTCAATGATCCTCCTTATTATGCCTTAATCTTGGCCTAGGAATGCCTAGGATGAAATAAGGATGCAAAAATGTATTTGAAACACTTTTTCCAAAATTTGCTGAAAACAGGGTCCACGCTTGAACGTGGCTTTCCTCGCTCGAGCGGACATGCAAAAAGTGAGGGTTCGCTCGAGCGTGACTTCCTTAGCTCGAGCAGACTGTAAAATTTGAAAAAGTACTTGTTGCTTATTTTTCATGCTCGACGGACGCTCGATCTCCGCTCAAGTATGAGACTCAAGCCCTCGCTCGAGCGTGACTTCTATTGTTCAAGCGTGCTGCAAAACACATGAACTTCTGGATACATGCATTTCATGCTCGAGCAGGTATTATGTCGCTCGAGCGGAAGTGCACGCATTCAGAGTGCTTCGCTCGAGCGTGAACTCCTACGCTCGAGCGTAGATTCAAATTCTGAAATTTCCAAATTTGATCTCTAAGCTTCAAACTCAAACTAAACACTTCAAAACTCATCCTCTTGGGCCAAAATTCTGGAAAACACTTAGAAACTCACAAAACATCATGCTTTGAAGATCATTTCGTGAAATCAAGGCCCAAAAACATGCCAATTGTTCAAAAATTCAACTTAAACTTTATGAATGTTTCATGAACATAACATGCATGAATTTTCTTGATCTTGAGCTTCTCAAAACATGATCAAATGCCATAAAACAACATAAAACTTGATAATTTCCCTAAATCAAGGTGAGTTCAAGACATGTATGAGGGAATTCTTGGAAATCATGCTCAATTTGTAAAGGAATAGACATGCATGTATGGTATGGTCCTTCTACTATCTTATTTAACTCAAGTCTTGCTTAACTCAACATAATCTTCATGTTATCATGTTCTAAACATCATAATTATATAATCTAAGTGTTGAATTCATACTTCAACCTCTCAAGTAAGATCTAGATGATGAGCACACTAAGATTCCAAGCTAATTCTTCCCAATTCCAACAATTCTTGTTGATCTCAACTCTCTCTCACTCTTGGTCCCTTCTTCTCTCACACGTTTTTGAGCTCAAGGAGTAGGGAATGAAGGTGTAAGTAAAATAAGGGGGTCTAAATAGCCTTAGATAGGCTTAATTAAAGTGGCTTAATTAAGATTGACTTAGGTTAATCACATTGACATTAATTATTCTAATTTAATCATTCCAAATCGAATTTCAATTAAACCTATCATAAAATTCTATAAATTCCACATAACACATAAATCAAATCAATTTTAGAATCAGATGCCGATAAGGCCTTCAATTCACAGAATATAGCAGAATCTCAAACAAATATTCCTACAATAAATAGATAGAAACACAAATAATGCAACACATATGGAATAAATCCAAAATTTGATCTTGGTGACTTATTAGGCACATGAAATCATGAATTAACGTTAATTATAGGTCGGGGTTGTTACAACTATTTATCGAGGAGAATGAGATTAAATCTTATTACTTAAAAGTCGCCATAATGGCAACCCAACCTAGTTAACTGGAGATCCCAAGATCTAAATTTAAAGGGACAATCAAATTATGGATAACTTCACGTATCACTAAGGAGGTTTACTCCTACCTATTTTTATGATAAGAAGAGTGATACCTACAACATTATTAGGATAAGCTTTGTTTTTAATGATTTTTATAGCTTGGATATCCAAGTGGGGTATAGCAAGATACTCTTAATAAGAAATCACCCATATGAGTGTGAACTGGGCCGGTTTTGTGAGAATTGAGAAGGCTAAATATGATAACCATGTCCCGTGTTATGTTAATTAATCTTAATTATGATTGTGGTTATGTGTTAATATGATTTTGAGTGCTACTTATATGATTATGTGTGTGTTTGAATTCCTATCTGTTCACCATAGGAAAATCTGTTTGAATTTCTACTATAGAATTTAAATTGAAGGCCGTAGAGGCATCAGAAAGTGAAATTGATTGTATTTTTATGCTTAGCATGATTTTTAAAATCTACGGTGAAATTTATTAAAAATTGATTCAGATCAAAATAATTAGATTCAATATAATTGAATTAGAGCACCATTGATTAGTTCTAATTAAGTGTGATTAGGAAAAGCCTATATAAATGAGTTAAGTATGCTTAAGCTCATATTTTTTAGTTCAAATTAGATTCTACACTCTAGAGAGAGAGGGTGAACCGAATTTAGAGAGAGAAATGAGTCATTCTTGAAGATTTTGTAAGAGAACTCAAGTTTGGAAGGCTAGGCTCTAGAACTAGCTGAAATTGTGAGGGTTGAAGCTTCTAGGTGAGTAATTGAACTCAAATCATGAGTTTAAGTTCATAACTAAGTGAATTCCAAGTATATGTGAAGTTTAATGCATAAATTAAGCTAAGCTTGGTGAATTTGAGATCATAGGATGCATGCATGTGAGAATTGGCCATGATTTTGCACATTTGCATGTAAAGCATGTTAGTTATGTTTCATTGAGGATTGTTTAATACATGCATGTAAGAAATTTCATGTATTGAGGCTTAGTTTCAAGCCTTGAAGCTTGTCTGTCCTAGACACAAAACATGGATTGTGTATATATGTAGAGTTCATGTTTTAAAACCATTGGATCCATGGAATTTTGAATTATGGTTGAAAGTTCCCTTCAAAATTATGTTTTTAGGTGTATTCTTGCATGTTTGGATGAGTTATACACGAATTGAACATTTAAAGATGTGTTTTGAGCTTCAAGAAGAATTTTGGAAAACCCAGAACTCGACTTGTCTGCTCGAGCGAGAAAAGTATCGCTCAGGCATGAAAATGTAGCTCCTAGAAGTTTTGCAGAGATTACACGGTGGCTTAAGCGGATGAATCTATGCTCGAGCGTAACCTGCTTTGCATGACTCCTCACTCGAGCGTCAAAAGTCTCACTTGAGAATAAATTGTAAGCAACTAGTACTTTTGCAAGCCAAAGGGGTCCACTCGAGTGACCAAACCTGCGCTCGAGCGGAGAGCCTTGTTTCAGAAAATTTGAAAAGTTGCTTTATGTTCTGTTTTCCGTTCTTTTTCACTTTCAAGCACTCTTAAACATTATAAATGAGTTAAAGGGTTAAGAAAGAGGCTTAAGAGAAATAAATAATTTGAGAATGAATTGAATCGCTTGTGACTCGATATGTTGTAAATTGTGTAGGGCAAATCCACCAGCAAAACACTGTGAGTAATATTTTAATAAGAATGTATTGAAGTATGCTACTTCCAAATGCTCACTTATGTATGAGTTCTACAGAGTTATTAAATTGAATTGGATATTCGTTATACAAATGATTGGGCCAAAGGACGTTTGTTAGAAATGAATGGACCAAAGACCGTTTGATATAAATAATTGGACCAAAGGCCGTTTGACATGAATAATTAGGCCAAAGGCCGTTTGACATGAATGATTGGGCCAAAGGCCGTTTGCTAAAAATGATTGGGCCAAAAGCCGTTTGATATGAATAATTTAGCCAAAGGCCGTTTGACATGAATGATTGGGCCAAAGGCTGTTTGATAGAAATGATTGGGTCAAAGGTCGTTTGACATGAATGATTGGGCTAAAGGCCGTTTGACACGAGCGAATTGGGCCTAAGGCTATTTGATGAGAATGAATTGGGCCGAAGGCCGTTTGATACGTTGGGGCCTAAGGGTATTTGATGTATTAGATAGAAATATGAATAGGCCTAAGGCTGTTTGATATGTTTGTTAACAAATTTTCATTCATGTAACTTCATTTTTTGATATTATTTACTAGGCTTTCACTCATTCTCACTCATGTGTACGTAGGTGAGCAAAGAGACATCCAAACCCAGCCTCAATAAATACTATGAGAGGAAGTCAAGTTTTTAAGGAGTTAGCCTGAATGTTTTACACACGAGACTTTGTTTTTGTCCCTTTTGTTCTTTTGTTACTCTTTTGCTATTTTGGTGGACACGTTGGATCACCTATGTATATGAGTTTTTGTTGGGTTGACCACATATCTGAAAGTTCCTGAATGTATATAAGATATTAACTCTATTTATATGTGTGAGTTATTATGAAATACCTTTGGAATGAATGTGTTATACCATGTAAGCACAGCTCATTGGATAGAATTTTTAAATCTGCTTCTGTTTTGGCCCCTTTAATATTTCTAAAATTGTTTGAGGCCGTAAATAATCTCATGATTATTGGTCAGTTTATGACCTTAATCCATAGGGGCGGGTTTGGATCATGACACTAAATTCTCTAGAGCACTTATGAATTACCAAGCGTTGTTTAGGGCCAAAATGAACACAACTGTAAGAACCAAACTATGTCTACGGGTACACTATGTGTAGTCTATTGTCTTGGCTTACACAAACAGCTGAACAGTTCAAGGCATTGCGCCCACTGGTTATCCAGTAAGTCCTATAGGCTTTCACTAGAGGAGGTTCAAAGCCAAAAACTACCTATCTCGATGTGGTGTATCTTCTTAATGTATTATTTCTTTGTATGCATCTTGTTGCATGTCTGTTATCGTGAATTCCATTCATGTGGGAGATTGTTAGAAAAATGACTTTGAAAAGTTTTGAAAAATCCTTATTTTTTTGCTAACTTTGAGTATTAATTAAGGTGGAACCAAAGCGTTATTTTTAACGTTTTTTATTGGGTTCATGTTTAATGTCACGTAGTGAATAAAACCATATATTTAGTTGCTCAAAACCATTTCCGGATGAATGATAATTCAACGTGCATTTTCGGGTTCGTGGAAACGGATTTAGGTGGGTTTCCTACACATTTGTGAAATGTGCTTTTCCCACATTGGAAAGGCTTATGGATTTGAGTAGGTTTATATACCTTAGCTTGAGATACTTGGGATGGGCCTCAAAGGGTACCCAAGTTTGTGGAAGGTTGAGATTATGGGTGAAGTGGACTAGACCCATTGGACCCAAAACAAAAACCGCATCAAGATGTAAGCCGTCCGTCCCGGTCGACAGACAAAGTAACTAAGCGAGGTGCATGGTGTGAAATCGGGTTGGGCTTGTTTGGCCCAATACTTATCTTTTTGGGCCAAAAACATTTGCGTTTTATTTATTTAATTTTGAATTTCGATTTCAAAATTCAAATTAAATCTGTCCAGGTTGTTTTTTCTCACCCAAACAGAGCCCCCCCCATCCGAGCAGGTTTTGTACCTGTTGAAATTCAAAACCGAACTTGTTCAATCTGTACGAACAGATTTATATATGTTCAAACGGATTTATATATGTTTGGTACCTATTTGAACAGCCACCTTTCTGTCTATATAAAGGTTGATTCCAGCAATTCATCTGATTAGATTTTTCCATCATAATTTCGTCCTTCTTTCTCTGGTCTTCTCTGTGTTACTGCATTTATTTTTTTAAGAAGAAAAAGAGAGAGTTACAACAGAATTTTGGTTTACCAGACTTGATTTTATAGTGCTGTAAAATCAAGTATTAGTCGTTGTATCCTGGAAAGTAGACGCCTGTTAAAACTCGAAGCACGGAGTGGGGGCGAAACTTACTTTAAGGAGATTGTGTCCAACACAAGCCTTAACATTAAGCTTTTAATTCGGGAAATAATTTATGTAATTATTTTTCTGAATTATTTATTTTATTGTTTATTTAATTTATATATTTAATTTACACACACCTCACTGTGGGTATAACAAATCTATAGTCAAAAACCAAGCTACAAAAAATGATGAGCTTTCGAATAGTGAAAAAGACCATGACATGCTCCCGAAGGTGGTAGAATTCTCTTAGCAGAATGGAGATGGTAGAGAAGATAAGCTGAGAGTCGACATTCCTTCCCAACAATGTGAGCAGACCGTAAAAGAACTTTTTCCAATGGATAATAATGTTTCGTGTGATGAGGAAGTTCGAAGTGGTGCTGCAAAAGGTGATAATTTGAATCAAGGTTTTAAAAAGTGGCTACAACCGTTACGTAACGCCGTTACGTAACGGTTGTTGTAGTTACCGCCACCCGTTACGGCTGCTTTTGTAGTGTGATTGAGATTCATAAGTGTGTCGACTGTAGCGACTGCCGTAGCGGTTGTAACGATGTCCTAACAGCCATAACGGCCTATTACGCACCGTTACGTAATGATTCCGAACTGTTTCTTTCGAAAAAACACACAAAAAAAAGCTAAAAATAGGGGAAGCGGGATAGAGAGAAGAGAGAAGATAAAGAGAGAAGATGGAGGAGCAAAAGATAGAGAGAGAGAGAAGAGGGAAGATGAAGAATATGTTATTGATTTGTTGAAGCTGTAAGACATGTGCTATTCTATTCAGTTACTATCACTCAACCATTTTATTTGTGTGTCTATCTATATATTGTTTGAAAATAATAATAATAATAATAATAATAATAATAATAATAATAATAATAATAATAATAAGTGCGGTCATTATCTATTTGGCTTGGTTAAAATATGTATATATATATATATTTAGGCTCTTATTTATTCTCTTACTTTTGTCATTGTTTATCTTATATATAATAGTTAGTGATTATTTTTTTGTATAATATAAAGTCATTAATTATTAAAATAAAATGTAAAAAACTCAGTTTATAGTGATTTAAAAATATGAAATATATTGAATCATACTTAAAAATTTATAAAAATTGATCAATATTTATTTTAAACCCAATAAATATGATCATGGAAAAAAAATATGCGTATCGGTACTTTTTTTCAAATTGTGCAAAAAATAAAAAAATTCACGGTTGCTTCTTATCGCAACCGCTACGCTATTTACATTTACATCCCATGATCAAGAATCGGCACCATCACAATACGGCGATCGCAACCGCTTTTTCGAACTTTTGAATGGAAACCTGAAAAATAATGAAAGCAAAGAAAAAGAAAAGGAACATTCAATGGACATTGAATTTAAAATGTGGGAGAGCTGTAAGATTAGAGAGAGAGACTTCTCTCCTGAGAGAGATCCAGAGTAGGAATCCTTTAAAGAGGAAGTAGATGCAAAGGTGGAGACAGGTGTAAGCCATGACCAGATAAATGGTTTACCATCATCAGCAAAAAATCTTGATAATGGCACAAGCTCACCGTCGAAGCAACAACAACATTAAAAGAAGAAGAAGCCTTTGCTACGGAAGTTTGGTAGCCTACTCAAGAAGAAGAGCACTAGCAACCACAAATAATGGACTGTTTGTGGCAGGCAGGTACAATTGGATTCTATCTAGCGCTTGATTGTGTTTGCTTTAATGTTTTTTTGGCTTCTGATTGTCAGACTACATAAGGGAAAGAAAGATATAACAGGGCATGCATCATCTGTAGATTTTTTTAAAAAAATTTCTTTTAGAGAAAAGTTAGGGATCATGAATATTTTTTCATGAAAATGATCATGAAAGAGTTATGATCCTTGAATTACCTTGATTAGTGTGTAGTGCTTTATTCTAAGTGTAATTCAAAGGTCACAAAGTTTTCATGATTATTTTCATGACAAATTTTTCATGATATCTAGCATTGCTGTTTCTTTTATTGTAATTCCCCAGTTTGGGAGAGTATCTTGTATTTGATGGAGATGTTTTTTTTTTTTTTTGGAAAAGAATTGTAACTTTTGAAATTGTATCTTTTT
Source organism: Camellia lanceoleosa (assembly GCA_025200525.1). Taxonomy (NCBI): domain Eukaryota; kingdom Viridiplantae; phylum Streptophyta; class Magnoliopsida; order Ericales; family Theaceae; genus Camellia; species Camellia lanceoleosa. The sequence goes on from CM045764.1 coordinate 740,215, forward strand.
GTGCTTTGGCCTGTTTTACATATATAAATTATTGTTCATTGTTATATTATAACTTCATCTATGGCAAACAACTACTGAAATTAGTGTCTGTAATAAGTATGTCACTACTAGAAAAGTGACCTTTTGCTACTATATAATTGCGACCATTTGATTTCCCGTCGCAAATAACCAATTCATTCCCTTTTATTTTTTTATTTTTTTTACCCTTTTACCCGTTCTCCTTATATTTGCCCTAGTTCTAGAAAAATTCAAACACTGATCGTTCTCTCTCTCTCTCACGCATCACAGACCTGTATAGCTCTACTCTCTTGCTCGCTTTTTCACTCGCCATTGTCGTTTGAGATATCCGGCGGTATGAATCTCTCTCTCTTCCTCTCTCCCAATTTCTATCTCTCAATGTCTCTCTCTGCGCCTATACATACATATTTACATGTATCTATGAAGTATGACTCAGATTGTGTAGTGTGAAGTTTAAATATTAGTCGGTAAAGATTGGGTTGATGTAAACGTGTTTCGGTGAATTTGATTGAGGTTTTTGTGAATTGGATTTTGAAAATTGAATCTAATTGCTCAAGGTTGTGGAATTGTTTTAGATGGATTTGAGTTTGTCAATTTCTAATTTTTTTTTTTTAATGTGAAATTAGTATTGTTCAATTGTTTTTTGTGTTAATCGAATTGTGCTATTCTGAGATCCATGTTCATGTAGAATCTGAAATTTGAGTTTTATATGTATATACCTATGAAATATTCAGAAGCTTCGAGTTATATTTGATTGATGGAGATGTTGAGTTTTATATGTATATGCCTATGAAATATTCAGCTCTGCACAACCTTTTTATTTGTGGAACACTAAGAAAAGTCCTACACCAACACTAAGAAAAGTATGTGTCCTACACCAACACTAGTTGAATGCATCAGATATAATGTTACTCAAGTTAGTTTAAATTATTTCAAGCTCTCCAGTTTATTTGATGAGGTTTTGCTGTTGGTCTTAAATGGTCATTTAATTCCACTTGGACCTGTAATTCCTGCGTTGATGTTTTCCAGTTGCTCCTTTATGTCATAGTTCTCCAATATATTTGGCTTCTGAGCCGCTAAAAATTGGAGTGTTTTATACTTTTCTATGGTTTTGTGGAGTTTTTGTGAGTTCTCTCTCTATGAAAAGGTTTTGACTTGTCTTTCTAGCATTATAATTCTGACTATAATGACTCCAATCTGCTGTTTTTGTATATATAGCCGTACATCTTGTTTCCTACATTGACCTACGCCTTTTGAATTTTGTTACAAAACTTGTACGACTTCAGCTTACTATTAAGAATGAAATATCACTTCAACATTTTATATCCCATGTTTATAATCTTGTAGCATATTCCCTACAATATGAGCATAATATTATTTTCAAGCCTTTTCTACCTATCAAGAAAAAAAGAAAAAAAATCTCAAGTCTTGTTAATATTTTGCTGTAGGAGGATTAAGGATATAATCGTTCAATATAAGGGAAGTCTTGTACTTGAACTGCAGCAGAGATCAATTGAATTTAGTTCAGTTATCCAGAAGCATCAGAATATCAGGTATGCATTGATTCATTACTAAAATCTCTGTTTTTAGTCTTCTCAAGTCTTATAATTATTTTTTAAAATTTAATGTACTTTGTTCCTTTTGTATCTTACAAAGCAGCCGGATGAATGGTGTGCAGGTCTTTGCTTGTTGAAAAGATGCCAGTTCTCGATGAGGCAACATATAGTGGAAGAAGGGCTGGTTCTTTGCCAGCAACCGTTTCGACTTCGAATGGAGCTGCAATTAATCTTCCAAATGGAGTTGCAAAACCCAGTGCTGCTCCTCTTGTTGATTTACTAGATCTAAGTTTAGACGATGCCCTGGTGCCTAGCTCGTCTGGTGGTGATTTTCGTCAGGATCTTCTTAGGGTTGATTTAGCACCAGCTTCGTCACAATTAGGTTAGTTTTGGGTTGCATCAAGGAATAGCTATTTTTTTTTTTAAATTATAAATACCCATGAATCTTGTAAAGTTTCTACTACTTTTGTCTCTAACTAGCATTGATATCTTGTTTCTGTGTTCTAGCTGCATTATGGAAAGGCTTAGCGTTGCTAAAAATATGGCATTATTAAGATTCTATAGTTCTGATTTTCATTTTGATGTGCATTATTATGAGAGGAACTTGCCAATCTAAAATTTTTACTAGAGGAACTCATTATCCAATCATTCACAAAAAAAGAAAAAAGCAGATACATCTATGATCTATCATATTTGTGCATTTTATTTTAATCAGAGCAGGTGATAAGTTAAGTCAGCTCCATCTGGTGTTCTAGGTTCCAGTCAGACTCAAAAAAGTGGCACAGATGTCTTATTGGATCTTTTGTCAATTGGGACACCTCCAGCTCAAAGCAGCCCATCTACATCTGACATTTTATCTTCCAGTATAACAAGATTTCTGTTAATACATTACAGAGATTGTCTTCACCTTCTGCACTTTCTGGCCAAGCCTCTCTTCCAGCTGTTGGTTCTCCTGTAATGGATTTGTTGGATGGCTTTGCTCCTAACTTGGCAACGCGTGGTATAGCCTGCACTAATACTTGGACTTTGTTAGCATGTATATATATATTTGTTTTTAAATGTTGATATACTTTTTTTATCAATTTACAGAAGACAACACTACTAGAAATAGTAGATTCTAGAATTGACCTTGTTTGAATTCACTGATTTCAACCTTCTTTTTCGGTATATGAATGATACAATGTTTAATAGACTTTTTTTCACTTAGTTTTCTTGTATCTTGTCCTTGATGCAGTACTTGGATGAGAACAAAATGTTGATTTTGGCCATACTGGAAAATCAAAACCTTGGAAAACTCACCGAGTGTGCCCAGTAAGTGAACGCTTCAAATTGTAGGACCGAGTTTTTCATTTATTCCTAAAATTTGTTGCAGCTTTTAATTATTTGACCAAGGCATCACAAAGATATATATGAACTGCACTACTATTGTTATTTAAAAAATAAAAATAAATAAATTTTGGGGATGGTGATTGGTATGCAGACTTGTTTTCATATGCTTTTTGTCTGAAACTTTGTTAGGTTCCGTGACGTAGAGTCTTTTACATGTCTAACTTCAGGCAACATAAATCATTTTTTGAAATGCACTGGAATTGTTAGTTTCACATGAAGGATATCTAATATGGTTTGAGAAATCTCTTACTAAATTCAACATTTTCAATTTGCAGTTCATTTCTAGTTCTCATAATTCTCTAGCGTCTTCTTGTTTTCATTTTTGTGTGCATGAATTTGTATTTGTATTTGTATTTGATACTAACGAAAGAAGACAGTTACTACAAAGAAGAAAACCTTGATTGGTATCACTCTGCTAAAAGGAAACAAGGCAAGTAATTTACAATGCTAAGTTTAGGCGTGGCGTGTGATGATTTTTCTTTTTAAAACAAAGGCAGAAAAAGATAGTCATGAATTGAAAATTAATAATTTTGATTAGAACAAAAAGGGTAAGAACTATAAATTTTGTTGTGTGGAATGTGTGAGGGTCATGTAACTCTGTAGGATAATGAGTTGAGGAAGGCATAAGAGTTAATTTCATACGTTAGTTATTCCGGAAACCAACATATATGTGTCTTTTGAGGATGAATGCTGCTCGGTTTTATTTTTTACTTCAGTGATCACAGTCTGTTGACATGAAAAGACTGTGACATCCTTTGCTTGAATGTTGAGTAAGGATGATTGTTGAACCACCTTACATTGTATCTTCACATCCTTTGCTCGACTGATTGACTCTAACAATGAGTTACCCTTAACTGTTGATATGTCATTAGGGGTTTTTGAAGATTAAACTAAGAATGGATCACTGACATTGGGAAAATAATAGACAAACTGGAGTTTTTAAATTGAATTTGTTTACTTAATGAATTGAGCTTGAATGAGTTTAAATTAAATTTGAATTTGTTTACTTAATGAATTGAGCTTGAATGGGGTTCTTGAATTTCTTTTCCATTCAATCAATGCCCTTTTTGTCTTAAATCAATTTTCCCAAATTAAATTTCAGCAATGATTACTTTATCTGGCAGGTTATCTGTGACAATTCCTACTGTGAATAATAATGCACTTGGTTATGGGGCTTTCCTTGGCATATATGCAAACCTACGTTATCAACTGCTATGTGGAATTGATAAAGCAATGATCAACTGTTTTGATGTTATTGGAGTGCCACTCTTTTTCAGTACAGCCTTGAGGTTTGTGTTTTCCTTCATACTAAGTAGTTGCTGATGTGAACCTGTTTGCTGCATTTTATTAGTTTTTTTTTTTGGTGAAGGCTTAATGTGGTTTGAGTTCGATATCTTATGGGGTTTGCCTATTGATATAAATTAGTTGCATAGACTCGTCATGTTTTTTGCCCCTTTGGCTCTCTATGTTACATGGGCTCTTCAAAATAAATGTCGGACATCTAATAGTTGGACAAGGTTGTGAGATAACACTTGTTATATATTTATATTTAATATCACCATTATATGTATATATTGTTGTATAATTGCTATAAAATGAGTACAATGGCTTTTTGACGTTGTATGTTAACATATAATACCATTTTATTTCACATAACATATTCAAAATATAAACGTATCACCCCTTTTTTGCCCAGTCTACCATCCTTAAATTTGAGATTTGATAGATCCAATCTCTAGACACACACCCGACACCCATACTTGAGTCATGACATAGCTGACTCTTACTTTTTGAACTGTTATTAAGCATCATTAGGAGTCTCCAAGTTCCATTATTCTATCCTTTCTATATTGAGTTACTTTGTAACGATATTTTTTTCCAAATGCCTGTAGGATTGTGAATGTTCAGTTAGGAGAGACATCGAGGCTGGCTTGGCTTGGGGTGGAGGTGGATCCATTAGCTCAGTCAGATGATATCTTAAAGGCTTATAACAGACCATCTGAGCCTGCTAGTCAGCCTTCTTCAAATTGGTTCATAACAAAGAATGCCATTGTTTCTGGACTTGGGCTTCTCGGAATCAAACAAGGGCAAGGCGACTCTGTTGCTGATGAAGGGGAAGCATCACCTCCCAAGGCTCGGAGAAAAAGAGTTGTCAGGAGAAAATTAACCACAAGTTCAGCATAGGGCAGTCTATGTAGTCACTATCAAACTGTTCAATTTTGCAGCTTGATTATGCAACAAAAGATACACTACAATACACTGAAGCAGCCGAGGGGACAAAATATACCGTGATCCCATGGAAGACGTCTGCCACAAAGAAAAAGGATGATTAACTGAAATGAAATTTTTGTAACTGGAGTCATTCTTGGTGGTTACTTGGCCATGATGACAGTCATTTTCTTCTGGGCAGCATACAAGACAAACTTTTTGTCTTAATTGACTGTCATGTGGTGAAAACTTATTCGGTGAAGGATTTCAGTGAATAAATCTCTTAATTGACTGTCATGTGGTGAAAACTTTTTGTCTTGCAGATTGCTTTCACAAGGAAAAAGGATTTCAGGAAGGAAGAACGGGAATTTAAATGGGCACATGCGCAGAGGACCCTCCATGGGCTGCAACCTCCCGAGTCCAAGACATTGTTTTTGGTGATCGCAGTAATTTCAATAATCTTAATCAGATGGCTGAAGAGGCAAAAGGACGAGCTGAGATTGCAAGGTAAACACATGCATATGTTTTTAACATCTGCAAGTTTCTCAAGTAGAGAACATGACATCAATAATCCAGAGAATAATTTGTAATTAGATTATAAATTTCAAAGAATGAAATGTAATTTTTCAAAAATGAAAAAATCTGTATTAAATAAAAATCTTAAAAATATCAATGTAATTTACCCTTATTATTATTATTATTATCATTATTATTATTATTATTATTATTATTATACCCATCTCCAACAGTATGTAGAGAGTTATTAGAAGAATAAAAACAAAAGAAACAAAAGGATTGGTTTATGCAATGCGTTTGAATAAAGTAGTGATGAGAGATCTTCTATTATAGACTGCACTTTGACACACTTTAGAAGTTGCTTTGCCCTTTCTTATGTGATGTTTTGAAGAGACTTGTAACTCCAAACACATGCATATTCTTGGTTCATGTCCTGAATTCTTAAGTATTGTTTGAATTATTGTTTGTTCACTGGATTGGTTAGAATAGTGGAAGCATGAAAAACACAGGACATAGGTTCTGTTCTCTTAATTTCTTTTGTTAGTTATAATTTTCATTTTTTCATTGCGTCTAGTTTAACCATAGGTTATTGTTCTCTCTCTCTCTCTCTCTCTCTCTCTGCACCTATATGTTGTGAAATTCTGTGTTTGGAGTCTTTGGACATTCCTTGTTGTACTAGTTTCTTTAAAAACTTTGAACTCATTGTTGTCAGCTATTATTCTCCTATTTATTTTTTTCACTATCAGGAGTAATCAGTTCAAAATATCATTATGTGAAATTCATCAGAATGACTAATAATGTCTATAACCATTTAAGTGATTATAGATATAGCTATGGAAGACATGTTTTTCAGTTACTTGAATAATTGTCTTACTGGCTTCATGCACAAGTACAATTCTATGATATTATAATACTATGATACTATGAGATTGTATATCACTACACATAGTAGGGTGTCTGAGTTCTTTTTAATGTTAAGAAAAGAAAAATCTCCTATGTAACTTCTTGTTTTACATTTTGCGGTGTATCGAAGCACCACCCTCCCATCTATCGTCTTTGTCACGGAGATTAGAAAAGATTGGTAAAGATGGTGCTTTCCATAAGCGTTTGACAGAAGACAACATTAAAACTGTGAAGGATTTTGTGACTCTACTCAATATAGACCCTGAGAGGTTATAATGAAGATATATCATCTCTGGATACTTATAATGAAGATATATCATCTTTGGATGACAGCTTGGCATTCAGTTCTGTTGGTCTCTTGGAGCAGATAAATGTCACAAGGGATGCTAGTGATATCTTCTTCCTCTTACTCAGTTTTTGTTGATATCTTCTTCCTCTCACTCAGTTTTTGTTTTACAGAAAGTAATTGACAAGTTTATTTCTGACTAATTGTTTCAATTTGAAATTTGTTCAAAAATATTTTCTCAACATTTGTCTCTATAATTGTATAGGGCATATGAATTGGGACTTGTATAGCTTTAAGCATGAGTATTAAATGCAAATTATGCAATGCTTTTGTGTTGTGATTGTAATCCCCACCCGATCAGTTTGTTAACAGTGTTGATATCGGTTTATTTATTTGTTTTTGTTTTTGTTTTTATTTTTATTTTTATTTTTATTTTTTGCGACGGTAACAAGATAGTCGCCAAAGATTATATTAGTGTTTTTCTTTGTTTTTTGCGACGGCAAAATAGCGGTCGCCATAAGTAGTTTAGGTGGTCACAAATAATTTGCGACCGTTGTTTTGCCGTCGCAAAAAGTATTTGCCACCCCCATATTCGCGACCCCCATTTGCCGTCGCATGAGCCGTCGCAAAAAGTCTTTTGCGACTGTTTTTTATTATTTGCGACGGTTTATAGCGGTCGCAAAAAGTGTTTTTTTTAGTAGTGTGTTAGTGTTATGTGTCAACTTGATCTTTGCTTCTTTCATTTTGTTTTTGTTTGAATAAGTCTACCAACACACAAACTGTTGTGGACACAATGTATATGGACAGATAAGATTTTTTAAAAGAATGTATATGGAAGACTGACAAGATTTTTCAAAACAATGTACATGAACGGATAAGATTTTCCAAAAGCTGATCCAGTAATAAGCTTGTAAAATCTTGTCAATTCTACTTTTAGTTTTTTGATTGATTTTTGTATTCGTAGTTTTTTTTTTTTTTTTTTGGGTGGCATCAGATAGACCATTCATTTATAATCAAGAAAAAAAAAAGAAAAGAAAAAAATAGATAAATTTCACTTTACCCTTCATGGTTTGATTCATTTGCAAGTAATCCCATTGTCATTTGAAAATAGCTACATAATCCCCGTATAATTTGTGAACCAAATGTACAGTCAATTTTTTCATCCAAATTAATGACATGTGAGAGATACGCTCCGTATACTAATTTTAAAGACTATTAGAATAGTAGAGAGAAAGAAAAAAAAAATAATATGTATTTTATTGAATATGCCACACTTGTTGGTTCAACATCTAGTCTTTACAACAGTTTAGCATGACCCCGTAAACTATCCCGAAATTGATTCCGGTTAGCTCCTATATCGGTCCGGGATAACCCCTTTAAACTGTCTCCCGACTTTAGTTTCGGCCTCTGATCTATTTCAAGCGCAACAAAATATCCATTATAAGTTTTTTAATTTATAAAAGAATGTCATTCTTTTTTCTTTTTTCCTTCTCTATGATTTCTCTACACCCTCTTCTCTCTCCCACTACCCCCACTCATCCATTTCCCAGCCCTTACATATATTACCTCAATAAAGGAAAGAAAAGTTCTTGCCATTTTTTTATATGCTTGTTAGAGTAAGAATGAAGAGAAGACAAACGAAAGGAAAAAGAAAATAAAGGAAAGAGAGAGTAACTAACTTCACATTTTTGTTATTCCGTGAATGCAACTTCAATGAAAACATTTTGAACAAACCTTGGAAAGAGATTCCTAACCGATGTGAAGTATGGATTAGAATTTGTTCTTTTCTTTTCTTTTTTCTTCACAATTTTTTTTTTTCTGCCCATCTCTTTTTCTTTTTCTATTCCTCCCTTTCATTCTTACTATAGTAAAAATGTATGTAGGCAAAAAAAAAAGATAAAATGGTGGGAATTTTTCCCTCAATTTCTTAAGGTAAATAAGAAAATTTTAACATTTAAAAGTGTCAAAATCAAAAAAAATATATATATATATATATGTATATGTATATAATAATTAAGGAGTCAATGTAGAAGAGTAATTTTTATACTATTTTTATGGATTGCTCGAGTCTAGATTGGGTAAAATGTCACGATGTAGCAATTTTTGTAAAAATTAGACAGCCGTTGGTGATTGGAGCTATATTGGAAAGAAGAACAGACACTCAAAAGGACCGAAGTACAAAATAGATAAATTTGTAAGAGACAAAGTGGGAATTCACTAATACTTTAGGGGTAAAAATGTAATTTAACCCAATCAATAAATATCCCAAAAATGTTTTGCTCGTTCCTCTCCTGGCCTGAGAAAATCTCGTCTAACTCGTATTTTGTCTTTGGATTGTCCTCTCTCTTTCATATCCTCCTTGTTTTGGTGCCAACTGCGAAGCCAATCGAATCCATAGTAGAGAGAGAGAGAGAGAGAGAGAGAGAGTAGGGTTGGGTTGGACTGAATTGGAGGTGGATTAATTGAATTGTGCGAAAACAAAACAAAACAGGCATGTGGTTGGAGATCATTTGTGGTCTGGTAATCTACATATTGTGCCGTTGCTTCTTCTACGATGACGACACTCTCGATGTCGAAACCACCGATTCCAATGCCCTTTTCGCCGTTGCCACTAGGTCTGCTTATGCTTCTCTCACTTTCCGATTCTTTCTTTCTTTCTTTCTTTTACTCCCCTTGTTATTAATCCTCTTTTCTTTTTCTTCTTTACTTTTTTTGCAATTTTGATCTTCTGTTTGGTTGCTAAGAAAATTCTGCAGAAAATATTTCATGTCATAATTAACAAACAGTAGAGGTCAAATCAAATCAAACAATAGTCGATAGAGGTTGCGTTTTTATTTGAAACAACTTGTAATGAGATTCCATTTCTTTTACTTTACTGTTATGTTCTTTTCCTTCTTTCTTCGCTTCGCACTTCAATAATTTGTTGATTCGATTTAATTCTAACTGTAGACTCGAAAAGCTTTATGGTGGAAAAGTCTATGTTGGGCTTCGAATTCCAGACGCTGATACTGGTTCGCCACAAAATATTGATATGGTCCTCGTCACCAAAGGGTAGGTCTCAACTATTTATTCCAAAAATGTGATTGCTTATGGATAAAATGTTGGAGAAAGAGGGGAGTTATTGAAAAAGACCAATGTGATTCTTTAGCTTACTAAACTAGTTTGCCTTGCCTTGAGTTGAATTGAGTTGATCTTTGCATTTCAATGGCATAAAACATTATTATTTTGATTGTCTTCGCTAGATTTTCCTTTGTCATAATTGGGTGCATGCTTGCATTTCTTTTAACAGAGAAGCAGTGGTGATTTCTGTTCAGAATCTCTCAGGTTTTGTATCAATTGATACCGATGGAAGTTGGGTTTCCACAGGTGGAAAAAACAACAAAACTGAGCGTCATCCAGATCCTGTATGTCTGAGTTCAAATTTCTGCTTTTGCAGTGATATAATTTGGCATTCTTTCAGCATGTTTAGGTGTCTATCACTGCTGATTTTATTCTTCTTCTAATAATCGAAATGTGACAATCATATGATTTTGGGATACAAATTATAAAATTAAACCACCTTTATAAAATTCTTGTGTGGAGTCCTCTCCACAACATGAGAAACTTCACATGAGGAAGGTGGAGATCCCTATTAGCCACAGTATTCTATCTGCACTAAACACATTTGTCCTTTACTTTTTGGGGGGAAGAGTGGCACACTGTCATATTTTTGTTTTATATTTAATTTCCTAACTTGGTCAATTAGTGTGTCTTCTTTGCTTCAGTAGCGTGTTGTAAGTGTTTGCATTTGGAAAAGACTATGACGCCACCAAGACAGAATTATTTCGAGGGTCAGCATTAATTTATTACCTTTTTGCACTAATTATGGATGGATCTATTAGGAAATAAAGTATCCCTTTGTAGATGTTGTTTGCAGATGATTTAATTTTAGTTGATGAAACAAGAAGAGTGAACTTAAGTTTGAATTGTGGATAAATATTAAACTGATATGGAATGCGGAAGACCTAGCAGAACAGAATGGCAAAAAATGATTTATAGATATAACCCTACTTGAATGGAACACGAAACTTGGTGATTTAAGGAATTTAGGTCAAATATGACTAAAATGGGGTGTAATTTAAGCAGTATTAAAAATATGGAAGAAGGTAGAATAAAACTTGATGGGAAGAGATAATCTACTAAAGAGTTACCATTTTTGATATATTAGGTCAACTATTCATAAAGAATGAGAGGTTGGGAAGGATTTGTCCCTCAAAATTAGGACTGAATGATGAAGTGGAGGAGTGCATCATGAATTTGTGTGAACATAGGATTTTTATTAAGTTGAAAAGAAAGATTCATAGTACTACTATGAGACATGCTATGATGCATAGCACAAAATGTTAGACAATTAAATAAAAAATTTAATAACAATATGTTCCAAAAATGAGTGTAGCTAAAAACAAATTTTGAGATGGATGAGTTGTGCTAAAATAAGAGATAGAATTAGAGAAAAAATGCATTAGGGAAAAGTTAGAAGTGGGAAAATTAAAGATAAATAAGGGAAAGTCATTTGCAATGATTTAGTCATGTGCAATATAAGATAACTAACGTGTATTTAAGGAGGATGATTTGATAGATGTCAAGGGTGATAAAAGAAACAGAGGAATGCTATGGAGAAACATGGGCTGAGTCCATAGAAGGGACATGATTGTCTTAGATTTAATTTAACTAAGGATGTGACTTCTAATCGATCTAATTGGAGGAGATGAATTTATGTAGCTGAGCAAAGGTTTTAATTTACAGCACTGCTGCCATAGCAGTGGTGATGGTGTGGTTTCGTGTCTAACAGATGTTGCGTGGAGGCAACAAAAATCATAGCTATGAATTGTTTCTTCTCCAATCAACTTCACAAAATCATACTGGTACACTTTTTTTTTTTTCCCTGCAGAATTGCATTTATTCAGATTTAAGAGGGTTTTAGTAGTTTTTGTTTTTATAAATTTAGAATAAACTTAAAATAGAGTGTCTAGAGGTATAGGCGCTGTTTGGGAAGTTGGGTTTTGGGTTTTTTTTTTTTTTTTTTTTTTTCACTAAAAGACAAATTGGTTACAAAACCAAAAAAAACAAATCCAAACAAAATATCACATCAAACCCCATAATCATTTCACTTTTTCTCTCACAAACATCACATCCAACTACAAAAAAATCCAACTATATTCTCAAACACAAAAAATTTCTTCTCCAATAATATCCTACAATTAAAAAAACCTTAAAAAAAACCCATTTTCCAAACACCCACATAATATTGTGGGTGCTGGAGAAAAAAGTAACAAGGGGTATGTTGATGTGATAAACGACGTGTATGATAGGATTCTAACTTATAATCATTTGAACTAACAGTTATTTTGAACTGTCATCCCTACACCTTAATGTTATTTTCTACACTTTAACCATTATTCAGTAAGCATCAAGCCACTTATTTTGAACTTTGAAGTATGCTTGAGATGATAATTCTCTATCACTTATGTTATTTGTAGACAATCAACTCTTGCTATGCTTACTGAAGTGTAAATTATGATCAAATGAAATAACTCAAATGAGGACTGAGGAGAGAAAAAATTGAATACTTGAGTACGTTCCCTGCTCCTTTTACCACCTTTTCCAGGAACCTATCAACTTGTTGTAGGAAATTAATGTATAGATATTATTGATTGATATCAATTTCTTATTTTGTGAAGAGAAAACTACACTCCTTATATAGGAGAGAACAAGAGCTACTATTTGAGCCACTAAGAGATCCACTATCACCACTAAGAGCCACTACCTATCTCCTTACATAATATATACATCCATTATAACAACCACTATCTATATGGTGCACTAATTATAGCACTAACCTACTCACCTAACACACTCACATCTACTTACCACACTTGGTGGAGTTTTTATATTTACATTCAACACATTCAACAGCCCCCCTCAAACTCAAGGGGGATAGGAACTAACCAACTTGAGTTTGGAGAGAGTAACAAAACAGGAAAAATAATCTGACAAATAAAAGTAGATAGGAGACATTGTAGGGTCGTGTCAGACCGTTGTAGAAGACAGTTTAGGGGGTCATGTCGGACCATTGTAGAAGATAGTTTATGGGGTCATATCGGACCGATGTAGAAAACAGTTTATGGGGTCATGTCGGACCGTTGTAGAAAACAGTTTACGGGGTCATGTCGGACCGTTGTAGAAAACAGTTTATTGGGTCATGTCGGACCGTTGTAGAAAACAGTTTACTGGGTCATGTCGGACCGTTGTAGAAAACAGTTTATTGGGTCATGTCGGACCGTTGTAAAAGCTAACCGGAATCAATGTCGGGACAGTTTACAGAGTCTTGTCGGACCCATATAGGAGCTAACCGGAATCAATGTCGGGACAGTTTACAGAGTCTTGTCGGACCCATATAAAGCTACTTAGGAATCAAAGTCGGGGCTTTCTGAGTCTTGTCGGACCCATATAGGAGCTTACCGGAATCAATGTCGGGACAGTTTACAGAGTCTTGTCGGACCCTTAAAAGGCGTGCCCAATCTTATCAAAAGGCGTGCCATCAAAAGGCGTGACATCAAAAGATGTGCCCGACAGCCATCAAAAGTCGAGCCATCAAAAGGCGCGCCGATTTGTCGTCTGGCGGTGAGAGGCGCGTGATACGCGTGTCTGCCTTGCCTATTTATACCAAGGCGAGGCTGCCGCTTATGCAGAACAAAACATCTGCTGAAAAACCTCTGAAAACCTCTTCATTGTGCTGAGAAAGATACTCTGTAACATTTCTGCCCAGAAAATGGCTTCTTCTTCCCGTTCCGCTACCCAGAACATAGCCTCTTCGTCCCGTGGTCTCACTCTCTTTCCCGACCTCAACGAGTCCACAAGAGAGATGGCCGGGGCAGGTGCCCTTGAACCGCAACCAAGCGCCCCTGGACCAAGCGCCCTTGGTTTTCGCCTTTGAACTTTCCGATGCTGTCTGTGGAGCAAAGAATGGCTGCACAATCGGATATTGAGGCGAATTATTACACACTGAAGTCATGTGTTGAGACCATGACTGCGGTCTCAAACCTGTCGCACCGGCTTCAGAGTAGGACAAATGAGGTGCAGCTTAAACGCTTAATCTGCTCGCCGGGCATGTATAAGGATGCGGCGAGAGATATGTGGGCCAAGGCGAAAAAACAAGGAACTGAAGCGGAAGGCCACCGTGATGCTCAGATTTGGAGGGCCGCCATATGTGACGGTTGAGGAGCAACGGGAAGTTAACGTGCTCGGCGGCGTGGGAAACACGGAGGCAGTGCCGGCAAGGGACGCCCAAGACAAAGGTAAGAAGAAGAGAACAGCTGAAGAGGCGAAGAAGTGAGGCTGGTTGATGTGGTGGTTGTAGGTTAGAGATTGGTTTTTTTTTTTTTTTTTTGAATGTAAAATGGTGATCGGGTTTGATCCCGACAGAAATACAAAAAAAAAAAAAAAGGTTGTGATATGTGGAATGCTTGTGGTGGTGTTTTGGTGTGTTTAATAATAATAATAAAATAAAATAAAATAAAAAATAGAGAAAGAAAAGAGAGAAACTGCAACTGATGAGAAAGGGTTGCAACTGATGTTGCAGCTACTGTAGCATTAGCTGCTCTGTCTGTTCTGAGCTGCATGATTGGTTGTGGCTGCTAGTTGCTGAGGTGTGGCCTTGGTTGCTGGACTGTGGCCTTGGTTGCAGTTGGCTGCTATGACCTTGACTATTGTGGCCTTGGTTGATGTGGCTGCTTTGCCTTATCATTATGGCCTTGGCTGCAGTTGGCTGGTTTTCACTGTCTTGACTGCTGTGGCCTAGGTTGCAGCTGGCTGCTATGGCTGCTCAAACTATGGCCCTTGCATGTAGGGATCGCAACAGAGTGGTGGCCACAAACAGAATCAGCTTCCAACCAAGCAACAGTGGCAACCTGTCGATGGACCATTCTACAGACTGAACGCTCCAAATCTGAAAATACCTTTGCCATAGAGGTTAAAATATCAGCCACGAAAAAAAATCAGCAAATGATATTGCCTGTAATGGGAACACTATCCGCCAGAGAGTCCTCAATAAGAAGTACCAAGATGACAAATAAAAATTATCAAATGGAAATATTAGAAGCATTGTAACAGCAGCATACAGGAGCACTGGTTGGAATGCAGCCAATGAAACTTCTCCATGAGAATAAAGATACAGATATGCTGTCATGCTAGTTGGGACAACGATTGTCATCCAGGTGGCACACTTCCATATTTCTCTTAAATCTCCATAGCAAAATAGGAGACGGCAATATCGTGGCGGCGGTGCCCAACGGAGTGCTCACACCCTTCATTAGCACTATTTCCCAGCTCGCTTGGAACCCAGATCCGAGACAACAGGTCTGCTTCCAGACTTGCGAAGATGAGGACTGTTGACAGGGACTGTCACAAGACCTCCTCCAAACATAGAAGAATGTATGTATGCTTAGAATAGATCAATTTGGATCGAATTGAATTGCAATTTGGTGAGAAGAATGGTGATTAGATTGCGTCAATACGAACCTCCCTCTTTGAAGGTATGTGGCAACGGAGTGAATGTATGTGTAGAGGTCTGGCGGAATAGGTTGAGGTCCGGCGGGCGGCCAAGGAAAGGTTGCCGCCCGCCAGAAGGCGAAGAACACTAGGAGCTTAACCTATAGCTCTGATACCATGTAGGAAATTAATGTATAGATATTATTGATTGATATCAATTTCTTATTTTGTGAAGAGAAAACTACACTCCTTATATAGGAGAGAACAAGAGCTACTATTTGAGCCACTAAGAGATCCACTATCACCACTAAGAGCCACTACCTATCTCCTTACATAATATATACATCCATTATAACAACCACTATCTATATGGTGCACTAATTATAGCACTAACCTACTCACCTAACACACTCACATCTACTTACCACACTTGGTGGAGTTTTTATATTTACATTCAACACTTGTAATGTTAACAATGGTTCCAATCATTTGTGATAGATTCAAGATTTATAGCTGAAAAAATTCACACACAAGTAGGATGATGTATTTTGTCTGCTCTTGTAACATTTTTACCTCACACTGCATTTGGGAATTTATGTATCTCAGGTGGCAGAAGTTAAACGGCAGGTTGCTATTCTTGAATCCTATCTTGAACAAAGGGGAGCCGCTCTTCCAGCGGAATATATGTCTTATAAAGTTGTCTGTCCCAACCCAAATTTCCGGTGTGCATCAAACTCTTCCCTTGGATGTGTTTGTACCAAAAACTATTGTTTATTGATTCTACTCAAATTACAGGATTCTGATTTCTTCAATTTTCTTGATTACTTAATGGATTTATACTTGCTCATCCTGAACTTGTAGTTTGTGCATTATTGCTGCATTCTTCTCTTTAAGAGTTAATGATTTCATTGCCCTAAAATTGTATCAGTAACACTAAATTCTGATTTACTTGTTAATCAAAAAGCGCCAGAGTGCTTTTGTTTTTTCTTCTGAGTTTTGCTTAGAGAACACCATGAAGATGTGGCTTTTGGGATTGAGGACATTTTTATATTGATAAAATTGGTGATAAATCCAATTTAGATTTAAGACATTAGGTCCAGTGAATATTTTTTTGTTGGTAAGAGGTCTACACTTTGTGAGAAATCCTGTAGGACATTTTGTTTCTAATTTTACCCCTTGACTTTTTTTTTATCGGTTTGACTCTTTATTAATTATCTGTTCAAATTTTTTCCCTATCTATTCAATTTTTTTACCCTATCTATTCAATTTTTTTACCCTATCTGTTTAATTTTGTAACCTTTCAATTCAAATTTCGCTTATCTGCTTAAATAGTTGTCCAATAAAATTCTATCTATCCAATTATTTGTCTATATATCCAATTTTTTACCTATCTATTCAATTTTTTTCCTTATTTGTTCGAATATCTGTCCAAAATTTTATTATCTGTTCAATTTTTATATATTTTTTTCTATCTATTGAAATACAAGGAAAACCAAACTCTATTTGTTGAGCCAACCCAAACCTATCTGTTGCAATACCAAGTCAAACCAAGCCTTATTTGTTCAATTTTTTGACTTGCCTGTTCAATTTCTATATCTATCTGTTAAACCTACTCTCTCTCTATTTGCCAAACCAAGCATATCAATCTGCAATCTAGTTCATCATCAGCATCAAAAACAACAACAATACATCATCATCATGCCAAGCTATGAAGCACGGACACTGACACGCGACACGACACAGACACGATACGGATACGAAAAAATGCAAATTTTCAAAAAATAAGGGACACGACACGCTGGGGACACGTTTAATATATATAATTAATTTTATTTATTATATGTCTAAAATAAAAAAAAAAATAATTTTTATACAATTATAATAATAATAAAATTAATAAACATATTTTTTTTAAAAAATTAATAAAAAATGAGTGTTTTTAAATAAAAATAATTTATTTTATGAATTTTAGGTTTAATAAAAATAAAGATGAAAAAAAAGAAAAAAGAAAAAAGAAAAAGAAAAAAAGAGTGAAGGAAATAAAAGAGGAGAGAGAGAGAGAAATGGGTGAAATAAAAAAAGAGGGGAAAGTGAATCAGCAAAAGGGGGAAGTGAAATGAGAGAGAGAGAGAGAGAACATGAGAAGTCGAAGAACAGGGAGGAGAAAAAGGAGGAGAAGAAGATGGAGACAGAAGAGGACGAGGCAAAGAAGAAGAGAGCAGACAAATACCTCAGCTTCTTCATTGATCTGAACAGGTTAGGCTTCTCTCTTCTCCTCCCTCTATCTCTTTCTCTGTCTCTTTCTCTTTCTCTGTCTGTCTCCTCTCATCTCCTCCCTCGATCTCTGTCTTCTCTCCTTCCTTGATCTCTTTCTCTGTCTCCTCTTCTCCCTCGATCTTTTTCTCTCTTTCTCTCTTTTAGTTAGGGCTTCGATCCACCTCAGGCGTGTCCGGAAAGTGTCACAGCGTGTCCATGGCGTCTCCGACTGCAAAAATTCAAAAAAAAAAAAAAGAGGACACGTTAGAGAGAGTGTCGGACACGTGTCCACCGTGTGTCCGACACGTGTCCGACACTCGTACGCAGGCCTTGGGGACGTGTCGGTGCTTCATAGATGCCAAGCTATGATTAGGGAAGGGATAAAAAAAAAAAAAATCAGAAACATAAGCTTTGTACATTCAACCAACCAAGCACATGCTAAAACTTCAACATCCATAAGGATGTAGAAAAACATAATTATATGCCTGGACAAAAATAGATATAACATATATACTAGATCCAATCTAACAATTTAAGTACAGTCATACATGTTTGTAAATGTATATCTGCTTATATATTCATACTTGCACAAAATTTAGTAATTTATGGATCAACATTTTAAGGCACATAGTGAACAATTGAAATTCAAAGAATTCTTCCCTTTGAACCATAGCACTGTTGCATATTGCTTGGTGTACATCTAGTACAAATAAGAATATTATAAACATTCACAAAGCTTATCATAACTAAACAGAAAATTATTGGTATAACAAATTAGCATGTTAAATGTGCAACAAAAAAATCATTTTGACAATTCAACGACAATGAGTGGATTGTAAGATATTACTCAAATGGCCAAGAAACTAGCAGCACATTCTAGAATTAAACATTAACAAGATCTCCTACAATGAGGAACAAGAAACAATATATCCAACCCAACAAGGTAGGAAAGGAAAAACTGAACCTCAAGTCATTAACTGCAAGCTATAAAGGTGGGTCGTTTACCAACCATGGACAAATAAAGGGGCATAAAGTTCTTTTACCAATCAATTTCTAACCACAAACAAAACATAGCAATTATATTAATTTCTAAGAAACAAGGCTTCTCCTCTAACCTCCACTTCATCGTCCTCATGCTTCTTGGCCATGTTGCCATGGTCCTCTATTATCCTCGATCCAGGTCTTACCTTTGTGATTGAAGATTTGGTCGTACACGATGATGGAAGATCTACAGATCTGGCTAGCAGGCGGTAGACTAGAGGATGGAAGGCAACGGATTTGTAGATCTAAGTGGGCTTCAGCGGCCGCGGCAACGGCAACAATGAACGACGGAGGAGAACAGCGAGGATGGGAGGAGGTGGCTGTGCAAAGCGGATGGCAACTCTAGCGTTGCGGCAGTGGCGGTGGCACGGAGAAAAGAGAGAGAGAGAGAGAGAGAGAGAGAGAGAGAGAGAGAGATGTATGGATTGTGATTTGTTTGTTTTTGACCGTATATATGATATATATATATATATAAGGGTATGTTGGTCATTTTGCTTGAGTTTGTCCTTTTGGACAAAGTATTTCAATGCCTAGACCTTTGGACAAATAAAATTAAAATTTAGACTTTTGAACCGAGTACCCTTTTATATTTAGTTGACTCCCTATGACACACGGACACCAAAGGTCGTGTACTGGTGTTTGACATATGTCGGACACAGGCTCACGCCACCGAACACCCTCCAGACATATGTCAAACACACTAGAGAAAGTGGCCCCTTTTTTTTTTTTTTTTTCTAGTCAGGCAAGTTGGGGACATGCAATTTTCATTTTAAATTTTTTAAATTTATTTATTGTTTTCATCTAGAGTAGCATATCCAAGGTTCATGAATTTGATGAGACTAACTATTTGACATAGAATAAATATATAATATTCAAATATATGACAGAATAAATATTTTAAAATATGTATGCTTTGCATGTGTCCCTTGCATGTCCGTGTCGTGCCAAGTGCCCGTTTCCGTGCCTTTAGCTTCTTTCCCTCATTGGATGTCCCCATATCAGTGCTATGGACATATGGGGAAAATATTGGATTCTTAGATCTCATGGGAAATGATTTAAGCATGTCATACAAGCACAAATATGTGATAAGAGACTAAATTTTGTGCTGTATTGAAACCACTGAACTAAACAAGGGTGTCAGCATCTAAATTGACCAAAGAAGATGGCAAATTAGGATTGGCATTGGTATATTGAAACTAGCTGATGACTGCACTATGTGGGTGTGGCTGTGGTTGATACGGGCATAATTTTTTCTATGCATACATACATAGACACGTGTATAAGCATGTGAGAACTACACATGCCCATTGCAGTTTAAGGTGACCAATTGGATGGTAACATGTGCAGAAACTACAGAAATGACAAAAAGTATTTGGGCAATTACAATTCTCTGTACACACTAAACCATGTCTGTTATTGAAACTATTACAGTTCATTTGGTCATAGTTTTTAATAACATGGCAATTGCTGTTCATTGGAATAAGTATTTATGAAACTTTCTGGAGAAGGCACAATCCAGTGGGAGAGACGGCCTATATCACACGATATGATTGCCACTATTGAAGTTTTACATGTATGTTTGACATTGAAATTATTTCTAGTATACTTGATATTTCATTCCAAATACTGCATTTTTTAGCTGGATCTACTATATTGCGACTGGACATGAATTGTAAAAGAAACAAACACAAGGGTAATTAGGCATCCTTCATTTTTAAATGATATATCATCATTAAAAATAATACACAATGGGATGTGGAAAAAGAGCAAACTATCTAAGAAGATATATAACCCTCTAGAATGAACTCTCGCCTTTTAATGCAGTGTTTACACATGAATGTCCATACATTGCTTCTTGGCTTTTCAATCCTACTTCAATAACTATAACTTGCATGTCAAAAACTGTAGAAACAACAAAAAAATGTTTGACAATTTTACTCTATGCACCAACTCTGTAACCTATAATGGGACTCATGAAGAGCAATAGGAAGATATTGGCTGAGGAAATCTTCAAATTGAAGTTGCTTTTTGGTATGGGTAGAGGGCATGAAGGAGATCAGTGGAATTTACCATTTAATGAGAAATACAAGCAGTCACAGGTGTATCATTATGCATATTTGGGGAAATTGTCATCCTTAGTTTTGGTTTGCATTTTTACTTATATATTTTTTGGTTCCACCTGTAGTTGCATTCATTCAGACTATTTTCCATCTGAGGTTGTCACCTATGAACAGTGGATACAACAGAAACCGGAGCTGAAGGGTATGTTTTCTAATTGGATTAAGGGTGCGTTTCGTGGTGGAAAGAAAGAAATACAGGAATCAATACATCAGAAGCTTAATTTTATCCTCAGCACTGCTCCAACATGGGATAGGTATGTGCCTTAAAGTGGCTGTTGTTTAAACTTGTTCCATTTGCCTAAAATGTTCTATATTTGGTGGAGGATGTCAATAGTCTTCCCATGATGTCAACTGCTGTGCAGCAGGATGGTGAAATTTGCCACTGCCCACTATGCTACAAGACTTCACTACTTCCCAGACCCTGTTGTAAGCAAGGTGCCTTGTGCTTTAAAAAAATTTAAATAAATAAAAAAAAAAAAAAAGAAGAAGCTGTGAAACGTCTCGGTGGTTGTCTGGCTGGTCATTTTGTAATAGCAGTCCCATTAGTAAATCATAGATTACCAGCCAAGTGTGTCTTTGGGCTTGCCGTGGAAATTTTATGAGGATGATACTGATCTGGGCATTAAACAAGCAAAACGAGGGTTACCCAGTGCACTGGGCTTACCTTGGAATTCTGTTTGTTCTCTTATTTGTTCATGAATATTCTTCATCTTTCCTTCGTAATTTGCCCCTTGGAGAAGAATATAAAGAGGTTTCTCACATCATGCAGGTTGGAACTTAAAGGTAATAAATACCTCCTTGGAGAATTTCTGGAATTCAAAGGGAAGCATGAAGATACCCAGTCTTTGAGAAATATCAGGAGATCCAAAGTTAGTCGCCTGACTATCCAAAAGACGAGCATGTTTGGTTTAGGTAACTTCCCAACCTTCTTGTGCTTCCTAATATGTGATAGCCATGGCTGATTGTTGTAAAACATGAATCATTAGAAACATTCCAGGGTAACATGGTGCTTACTCTTGATTATTTAATCCTTAACACATGCCATATATGGTAGTCTGATGTTGAGCTGGTTAATTTTTTGTGCATGTGGAAATGACACCGTTTTACAGCCCTCCATCAGTGTTCTGCTCCTAAGTTATCCTTCAACAGAAAAATAAGAGACACGTGAGGGACTCAAGCCATGTATTAGATTCCTGCCCCAGCCTCCTTTCCCTCACCACTTATGTGTGGCCTGCCCTTTCAGATTATATAATCATGCCTGTGATAAAATTGAGAAACATGAAATAGTAACTTAAAATAAGCTGGGGGGATTTATAAATTATTTGACACAACGAGAACCCCTGGGCAGGAAAATGCTGTTTTATATCTGTAACCTATGTTGTTTCTGTTCTGGGGGATGTGTGAAGGAATTCTCTCATGTTGGGTAGGCTCATGATTATGAAGAGGGATTGACAAAATACTATTAATTTCGTCTTGGGATTCAATAGTCTCCCATATGGGGATATACTATGTCCAAATGAATTATTAGTCACTCCAATTTTTTAGTCATATGTCAGATTATGCATTTTGTTAAATTATTAATCCAATCCGAAGGCCATGTATGCCCAAACAAACATGACCTTTATGTCATCTATTGGAACCATTCGTCATATTGGCTCAACTGTTGTCACATATTTGCTTTATGCGTTCCCATTTTTATTCAACTGCCTGTTGTGCACCAAATGCAGCCCACTCTAAGCTCCAAGTTCTGTATTCTCCTCGAGACTACCGAAATGATGGGGCTTCAGCTTCTGAGTGGAAGGAAGTAACTGTTAGATCAAGTACAGAGGTGGTGTTTCAGCCCCAGAATTCAACTAAAGTACGCAAGTTCAAGCTATCATCAATTATTTCCATGTTTCTGAGTGCCTGAAGATATCGTATCATATATTTAATTGCAAGATTCAGGAGGTAACAGTTATGATGTTACACTCAAATATTCATTTTGTTTTATTGTGCATGCTGTACAAATTCTGTGGAAAATGACTCCATATAAGTTACTTTATTTGAGATGCCATCAGTTCTTTATTTTTTTTCTTTCATATATTTCCACTTGGTTTTTTCTCCTTCTATTTGGTGTTTTTGTTTTGGAGTTCTCTATATTTTATCTGCTTTATTATTGAAATGTTTAAACCAGAGTTTCACAAGCATTAGTACAGCAGGAGCGGTGCATATGTTAGAAATTGCAGTTAGAATGTGGGGCATTTTTGAAGTTTCAAGATCCCAATTTTCCTTCATCCTATAAAAGAAGGGAAATGAAAATTCTCAAGCTATTCTTCCATTTGGTGGTCAAGGGTAAATTCTTAAACAAAACCAGAGGGGGCTCAATGCTTTTCTCTTTTCTTTTCTTTTCTTTTTTTTCGCTGCATAGCTCGTGTGATGATTAGTGGACTGCTGCCATTTGTAGTAATCTTAAAGGTGGTGAGTGTCACCTCTTTCTCCATTTCTCTTTTCTTTTTTTAAATTTTTTATATAATTAAACACGACATTAGGTTAGGTTACTATTGTTTGACAAGGATGAAAACATAGGATTGCATTACTAATCTCAACTCCAACCTTTATCCCATGTTTGGTTGCCCTATGTATATATGTATGCCAGATACGTACACCAAAAACCTAAGGTAAACCGGTCACAAATTCGCCCACCGTACTTGTTACATTTCAGCCGTTCCTTTCAAATAGGATTTAATATGATTATTATTATTGATGGGATCCATCAGCAACTGAATATTGATGGGTCAATCATAGTAGCAAACAAAGTTGTTTGATTTGATTTTAAAAGCTAACGGACAAAGACACACGCTGGGTATTTATTTATGTATTTGTTAAAGATAAGTTCACCTATGAAGCCCGGACATGCGGACACGTAATTTTTTAAAAAATAGAGGACATGACATGTTGGGGACCCGTTTAATATATATAATTTTATTTATTTATTATATGTCTAAAATAAAAATAAAATCATTAATTCTTATACAATCAAAATAATAATAAAATTAATAAATATTTTTTTTAAAAAAATAATAATAAAAAATGAGTTTTTTTAAATAAAAATAATTTATTTTATGAATTCTAAGTTTAACATAAAAATAAGGATAAAGAAAAAAGAAAAAAAAAAAAGAAAGGAAGAGAGAAACGTTGAATCAAGAAAAAGAAAAGAAAAAAATTATAAAAGAGAAACGATAGAGGGGAGAGAGAGTGAAGTCAAAAAGGCAGAGGGAGAGAGAGTCAGAAAAGGAAGAGACGAAAGGGAAGAGGAGAGGAAGAAAATGAAGAGGAGAAGAAGAACAGAGATGATAAAGACAGAAAAGACGAAGAGAAGAAGGAGAAGAAGAGAAGAAGAAGAATACCTTAGCTTCAGCTTCTTGGATTGATCTGAACAAGTTAGGCTTCTCCTCTCCCTCGATCTCTCTCTCTTTCTCTGTCTCCCTCGATCTCTTTCTCTCTTTCTTTGTCTTCCTCGATCCCTTTCTCTCTTTCTCTATCGATCAAGAAAAACAATTAGGGTTTTTTCGATCCACCTTACGAGTGTCTAAAAAGTGTCCCGCTGTGTCCATGGCATGTCTGACTAGAAGATTTCAAAAAAAAAAAAAGGTGACACGATAGAGAGAGTGTCGGACACTCGTCGTCTACCGTGTGTTCGACGCATGTTCATGTCCGACACTCGTACACAGAGCCTGGGAACGTGTCGGTGCTTCATAGAAGTTCAGCTTTGTGTGGACAATCAAAAAATGTTAGGGATCCAAACCAAGAGAACACTAATAGAAAAATTTTGGCTAATGGCATGAAGGAAGTACCCTTGGTCATGAGACACAGACACATCAGAAAAATGTGAAGTAAGAGTGATATTGTGTGAGATAATAGGATTAACATTTCTATTGAGAGTATGAGTAATATTGTTGGTGGACAATCATCCCAAAAAAAAAAATAGTATTAGCCAGCATTTTTATCTTTTTATTTTTAGTTTTTTTATTTGCTCAAAAATTAATTATAGAGTTGGACACAACCTTTTTACATAGATAGATGTGGGATTTAATACAAATAGTGAGAATCAACTTGTGTGAAAGCAAATCAAAACAAGTTTTGCGATTTTCGGCGCCTCTCTCCGGTGAGGATCAATCTTTTGCTTTTCTTTGTTTTCATCCTCTGATCTTGTTGTTCTGAGGGGAGGGGGACCTGTTGTAGGTCATTTCTATGTCGGCTGTGCCTTTAACCAGTTTTGGTCTTGGTTTTATTCTCTGGCGATTTTTTGATTGGCTTTTCCCTCCCCTCACTCACTTACTCATTATCTCCTCTGGTTGTTCTGTCGATCTGGGTCTGTTTCTGCCATTTCTTGGTTTTTTGGCAGATCTACGAGGTTAGGAGCTTCTTGAAAGGGTATTTTCCGGCGTTGGGGGTGATTTTTGGCGCCTTTCTACGGTTTTTCTCTAGCTGATCTGCAGATCTGTAGGGTTGTACTTTTTTTTTTTTTTTGGTTTTTTTTTCTGGTGTTAGGGTTAATGTGGGGTTATATTTCTGAGCATCAACACGTGGCGAGATGACGTCGGCGTGTCATCAGGAGAGCTACATGTCACAGTAAAGTTTTGCCAAGGTATCCTAGTATTTGTCGAGGTTATTTCAGAAGGTAATTTAATTAGGGACAAAGGCCTCCAACCTCGGCTTGACAGGCAAAGGCCGAGCTACCCGCAGAAGATTAAGGCCGAGGTTGATGCTGTAAAATATTATCTTGGTTTGGTGGATGTACAGCTGCGTAAAGGGAACCACGAGGCCATTATCTCACCAACAAGCTTCTCTTGAGGCCATGTGAAATAGCCACGAGGCCACTAACAATCGTGGGGAGGAATCAACAGCTTTTACCTGGAAAGCTGCTAAAAGTGCACTAGTAGGCTGGCAAGCCAGCTCAAAAGCTGGTAACCGCTCCATCTCTATGCTGGTGTATAAATATAGATGGAGGACAACAAACAGGGAGAGAGATCTAAGTCAGATACATTCGGACTAGACTGAAGGAATACACTAAGAGGCAACAAACTAATTGTAGCACTTACAATTATATACTCAGAGAGTGAGAAAGAAGCCAAAAGTGAGTTGTAATCCTTATTATTGTTCATAGTGAAACACCTCGGCACCACCCGTGGACGTAGGCAATTATTGCCGAACCACGTTAATTTCCTCTTGTCTTTGTGTTATTATTTGTGCCATCTATTCTGCCTGTGTTACTACTGCTGAATCACTAAGATAGGCAGTGTGACCAGAAAATCACTCGCACAATTTGGCGCCGTCTGTGGGAAAGAAAGACTAATAGATGGCCAGTAACGCACAAAACGAGACGGTCAGGGGCAACACTCCAGCTGAGAGTGACAGACCCATTAACCTGGATGACGAAGGAGACAACCACAATGACAAAACCCGTGGCCAGGGGCACGAGGGAAAGAACGTCGTCCAGGAGGATGACACTTCGAAGAAGGCGGACCAGGGCAGATACTACGAAGAGGACAACCTCCAGGTATGGAGGGATAGGTGCATACGAAGGGATGAGGAACTCAAGGACCTGGCAAACAAGTTGACAGACCTCCAATCGGTCGTCAACTTCATGATGCAAAGCAAGGTCATGCAGCCACCATACCCACTGCAGGATACTCCAATTCCAGCGGTTAAAGCTCGGAATGAAGGAAAGACAACGACTCCCGACGCATCACAACGCTCCAGGAGCAAGGGGCACCCTCACCCGTCCTTCGATGAGGACGATAAGTCCAAGAGGACGTATAATATAAAGGACCAGGAACCAAGAGAACATCGGCATGTACAAAAGCAGGCTCTCTGCTTTGACACAAACCATGGAGAAAGATCAAAACGGGCGAACCACGACGCCGAGAGTAGCGTGCCAAAGGGGCTAAAATCAAAAGATAGCCGAGCTCCAGGGAGAAGCAAAGAAGACTTGAGAAATTACCTCAAGAGGAGGGAACAGAACGCCGAAGCCGAGGTAACCTCACTCGTCAAGCCGAGGACACCATTCTCTGTGGAGCTGGATAAGTTTGTAGCACCAAAAAGATTCAGCATGCCGAGGTTCCAGATCTATGACGGTAAGTCAGATCCTAACTTTCATGTTGGGTTATTTTAAACTCAATGGCACTATCTGATTGGAAATGAGCCTCTGCTCTGCAAAGTATTCCTTCGTCCTTTGGAGAAATTGCATCGATTGGTTCCACAAGTTACCAAAAGGAAGTGTGAAGACTTGGGAAGGCTGGCCGAGATGTTTGTGGCGTGTTCGTGACAAACAAGCTACAACCATTGAGGGTGGACGATTAATGGCTTTGAAAATCGATGGGATGAAGGCCTTAGGGCCTATGCAAAAGATACTACGAGGTGTTTAACCGCATACTGAATGCAATCAAGAGGTAGCGGTCGTGTCCTTCAAAAAGCGGCTGAAGAAGATTGTTCATTACGAAATCTTTTGGCGAAGACATTGCCAAAGAACATGGAGGAACTCATGGCAAGGATTGAAAAATATGCGGTAGGAAGATACATCGGCATCAAAGCAAGTCAAACAGAGGAGGCGAGGCGGCTCGCAAGCGGCCAAGTACCAACGGATTCAAGAAAGCGAGATAGAGCTGCGGGCTAAACAAGCAGTAACAACCGTGTTCCGCATTCCCATTCAAAAGGTCCTAGGAAGAATAAGAAGCCAGCCCTACTTCAGGACAGCAGCAAGGGAACCGGGGGAATTTATGGGAAGAAACACAGACGAACCTTTAAAGATCACAATGAGAACGGACATACAACACAGGGATGTAGAGCCCTAAAAGCTCATTTGGAAGATTTGGTGAGGCAAGGACATCTGAGGGACCTTGTTGATGAAACAAGAACCAGGGAAGAGCAAGCAAGACTGCCTCAGGCAGAAGTAGCCCCACCACCACCGCAAACACGAGCAGACAGACCTCAGGTCGTTAATGTAATTCACTCCAAGGTGAATGCAAACGACGTTCGAGGAGAAACCCAAAGAGTGAAGCACTTGCAGTACGTGAACCAGGTCGGACTAAAAAGACTTCGGCCAGACGACTGCCGAGGTCAGATGATAACCTTCGCCGAGGCCGACCTAGAGATGGTCCAGCACCCACATAATGATGCCTTGGTAGTATCCTTACAGGTTGGGGAATGCCAAGTAAAACGCATCCTAATAGATCCGGGCAGCTCTTGTGACATTATGTACGTTAGATGTTACAAGGAGCTGGGCCTTCACCCCGACGACTTGGAGCAATGGTCGGTCGATGGTCGGCTTCAATGGAACGCCGACATGGCCACTGGGCGCAACAAGCTTGGAAGTGCAGGCAGGCACCAAGAGGGTCACGACCGAGTTCATCGTGATTGATACACCCTCACCATACAACATCATCATGGGAAGACCGTGGTTGCATGCGATGGGGGCAGTACCTTCAACATTGCACCAATTACTGCGGTTCCCAACAGAGCATGGGATTGAAGAAATCAGAGGAGATCAACTGCAAGCAAAGAACTGCTCCATGGCAGCAATGAAGGCTACCTGCAATATTCGAGAACCAGCCCAGGCCGAGATTGAAGAAGAGGACATGAAAGTCCTGGATGATGTCGGCAAGGAGCCGACCGAGAAGAGTGAGGAATCACTGAAGAAGATTTTCGTCCAGGAGGGCGATGAGGAAAGATTTTTTCTTCTCGGCTCAAGCTTAGCCGAGGAAGAGGAAAGAGAACTGGAAGCTTTTCTGAGAGCAAACATAGAAGTGTTCGCCTGGACACCTTATGAAATGCCTGGCATTGACCCCGAGGTCACATGCCACAGACTGAACGTCGACAGGACGGCTAAACCTGTGATTCAACGAGCTAGAAGACCGACATTGATACATGTTGAAGCTGTGGAAGAAGAAGTTGACAAACTTCTGGAAGCTAGGGCCATCAGAGAGGTCAATTACCCAACATGGTTATCAAACACCGTGGTGGTAAAGAAGAAGAACGTAAATGGAGGGTTTGTGTCGATTTTACAAGCCTAAATAAAGCCTGTCCCAAAGACAGCTTCCCTCTGCCAAAGATTGATCAGCTGGTAGATGCCACATCGGGTCACGGGAGGATGAGCTTCCTGGACGCATACAGGGGGTATCACCAGATAGCCATGTACCCCTCAGACGAGGAGAAGACGGCGTTCATTACACCGAAAGGCCTATACTGTTACAGGGTGATGCCTTTTGGATTAAAGAATGCAGGAGCAACCTACCAAAGGCTGGTAACCAAAATGTTCAAGCACCAGATAGGCCGAACAGTGGAGGTATACATCGACGACATGGTCGTAAAGACCAAAGAGCCAGAAAATCACCTCGCCGACCTAGCCGAGGTATTTAACATACTGAAAACATATCGGCTCCGACTCAACGCATCAAAGTGCGCGTTTGGGGTTGGATCTGGAAAGTTTCTGCACTGTAACGAGAAGGGGAATAGAAGCCAGCCCAGATCAGATCAAGGCTATCCTGGATCTACAGAGCCCAACCTCGGCAAAACAGGTTCAAATGCTCACTGGAAGGGCCGCAGCCCTAAACAGGTTCATTAACCGAAGTTCGGACAAGTGTAAACCCTTCTTCAACCTGGTAAAGAAGACTGCAGACTTCCTATGGACCGAAGAATGTGAGGCCGCTTTGGCTGATTTAAAGAAGTACATGATCACGGCTCCAGTCCTCTCGACGCCTGAGCCCGGAGAAGAGTTGTTTTTATACTTAGTCGTGTCAGAACATGCGGTGAGTGCAGTACTTATCCGAGAAGAGCTGGGAGAACAGAAGTCATCTACTATGTAAGTAAAACCTTAGCGGTGGCAATAAACAAGGTACTTACCACTAGAGAAGCTAATGCTGGCCTTAGTCATGGCCTCAAAGAAGTTGAACCATTACTTCCAAGCACACAAGGTTGTGATACTAACAGAGCATCCATTGAAATCCCTGTTACACCAAGGAGACTTAACGGGGAGAATTGCAAGGTGGGCAGTGGCCTTGGGCCAATATGACCTGGAATTCAGGCCGAGAACAGCAATCAAAGGCCAAGTATTGGCCGACTTTGTGGCAGAATTCACGCCGGAATCCGTCGAACGTCGGCCTCCCTTGAGCCGAGATGAACCAGGTCCCAGCAAGCGAGAAGCAAACCGGCCAACAGCAAAAGAACAAAGAACGGAAAAGTTTAGACCATGCAGCATTTACATCGGCGACTCATTCAGACTCTTTGTCGATGGAAGTTCAAACCGACGTGGAGCGGGGGCAGGGGTACTGCTGATATCCCCAGATGGAGAGATCATAGAGCAATCCATCCGTTTGGGGTTCAAGGCCTCAAACAATGAAGCTGAATACGAAGCATTGATTGCCGGACTAAAACTGGCAGCAGCGGCAGAAGCCGACGAGGTAATAGTTTTTTGTGATTCACAATTAATTGTTAACCGCCTCTGAGAATTTGCGACCAGGACGAGAGGATGTCGGCATATGCAAAAGAGGTGATCAGACTAGCCGAGCTATTCCAGAATTGCCGACTTCTTCAAGTTAGCCGAGATGATAATGTACCACGCCGACGTTGGCCAACTGGCGAAGTTCAATGCGCATCGAAGACGAGGACAATTATGATAGATTACATGTCCGGCCCGAGCATAGAACCACAGCAAGCAATGCAGGAAGCAATGTGTGTGGACATGGGACCGAGCTGGATGGATGCCATTGTTGCATTCCTGAAAGAAGGAAAACTGCCAGAAGATCGCAAGGAGGCACACAAAGTCAGACTAAAGTCGGCCAGATTCAGCCTGACTGCAGAGGGACATCTCTACAGAAGGTCATTCACCGGACCCCTTTTAAGGTGCGTACACCCTTTTCAAGTTGAAGATTTTTTATATGAAATTCATGAAGGGATTTGTGGAAGCCACACTGGGGGCAGATCATTAGCCCATAGGGCCATTACCCAAGGGTATTGGTGGCCATATATGCAAAAAGATGCCGAAGCATATGTGAAGAAGTGTGAACAATGCCAAAGGTTTGCACCTTTGATTCATCACCACCGACTGAATCCGTATCCAAATTTTGGCCGCTTGCCCAATGGGGCATGGATCCGGCCTGACTTCCCTGCAACTAGGCAGAGAAAATACTTGCTGGTGGCAACGGATTACTTCACCAAGTGGATAGAGGCAGAACCTCTTGCTAAAATCCGAGATGTGGACGTCAAGAATTTCATATGGAAAAACATCATCACCAGATTCGGCATTCCCAGAGCCATTGTTGCCGACAACGGAACGCAGTTCGACAGCAAACTTATCAAGAATTTCTGTGCAAAATTCAAGATCAAGAACTACTTCTCAACACCGAGTTTCCCTCAAAGTAATGAATGATAAGCTTCCAACAAAGTAATTCTGGATGGAATCAAGAAGAGGTTGCAAGCAGCAAAAGGGAAGTGGGTGGATGAGTTACTCAATGTGCTTTGGGCATATCGGACAACGCCGAGAAGATCAACAGGGGAATCCCCCTTTGCCATGGCCTATGGCACAGAAGCAGTCATCTCACTGGAGGTCGGCATCCCAGGGATCCGTACCCAAGGAGTTGAAAATGGGACTAATGATGTACTTTTAGCCCGAGATCTGGATCTGTTAGAAGAACGAAGAGAAGGTCGCAATTCAAACTGCGATTGTACCAAAGAACAACTTGCCAGAGCATACAACAAGAAGGTCAACCCAAGAGATTTTCAAATCGGCGACCTGGTCTTGAGGAAAGTGGTCGACAACAAGAAAGATCCCAGAGAGGGCAAGCTCGGCCCAAACTGGGAAGGGCCTTACAGAATTACCTCGGTGCTAGGTAATGGAGCTTATCGGCTTGAGGACAACGAAGGCAAAGCACTGCCAAGACCCTGGAACACTTGTAATCTAAAATTTTTCTATCATTAAGAGATTTTCATTCTTGGCCGATGTCATATGATTGATAAAGATGCTGGAAGACATGAAAAATGAGAACCCAAGTGGAACTCAGGTTCACATTGGGGGCAGAGGAGCAGAGAATATACAAAGCCTACCACTTGTTGAAATTTGTAGCAATTTACAAGTTGGTCTGGCCGAATAACAAAGCCTACCACATAATAGATGGTCTGGCCGAATAACAAAGCCTACCACTTGTTGAAATTTGTAGCAATTTACAAGTTGGTCTGGCCGAATAGCAAAGCCTACCACTTGTTGAAATTTGTAGCAATTTACAAGTTGGTCTGGCCGAATAACAAAGTCTACCACTTGTTGAAATTTGTAGCAATTTACAAGTTGGTTTGACCGAATACAAAGCTTAGCTTCACTTGTTGAAATTTGTAGCAATTTACAAGTTGAGGTTAAGCCGAGAAGATTCCCTGACTTCACTTGTTGAAATTTGTCGCAATTTACAAGTTGAAGTCAAGCCGATATGTTGTCATTCGCGCCAAGTTCAGCCGACATCAATTTACAGGTTCATGTATATTGTTTAATTCTTGTTGAAATTTATGGCAGTTTACAAGTATGTCATTGTTTATAACTTGAGTATAGTTTATTGGTTGTATAAATTCTTGTTGAAATCCGACATGAGATCATATGTTTACAAGTTGGACAGGCCGATTACAAAGCTTAGCTTCGCTTGTTGAAATTTGTCGCAATTTACAAGTTGAAGTTAAGCCGAGATGGTTCCTTGGCTTCACTTGTTGAAATTTGCAGCAATTTACAAGTTGGAGTCAAGCCGAGATATTTGTTTCTCTTCGCTTGTTGAAATTTGTAGCGATTTACAAGTTGAAGGGAAGCCGATGTTATCGCCTACAATTTGAGGCTACATGTGGTCATCTGTTGAAATTTGCAACAATTTACAGGTTCAAGTAAAAGTTGAGATTATTGTTTAAACCTTGTTGAAATTTGTAGCAATTTACAAGTAGATTACTATTTAACATTTGATGATAATTTGAGAAAAGTTTGCTGTATATGATAATCCTTGTGAAATTTGCAGCAATTTACAAGTAGGTTGGACTGATATTACAGGTTGAAGTTAAGCCGACATGTTACCATCTGTTGAAATTTGCAGCAATTTACAGGTTGAGGTAAAGGTTAAGATTATTGTCTAACACTTGATTAAAACTTGGGTAAAGTTTACTGTTTATGCTAATCCATGTCGAAACTTATAGCAATTTACAAGTCAGATAGACTGAGTTTGTTGTTTGAATACTCGTTTAAACTTGCGAAGGGGTTGCAAAGTTAACGATGAATAGTGTATGTATTATACTTGTTGAAATTTATGAAAAGATTGCAGGACAGTTTCTTGCCAAAGTAAAATTTACAGGTGTTATGCCCGAGGTATGTAACCCCGAGAAGATTGCACAAAGAAGGAAGAGTATGAAAATCATGCAAAATATTCTAAGTGTAAAACCAAGCAGAAGCAATGAAGAAGAATCAAAGACTACAGCATTTAGAAAGAAACAGTTGCATAAAAGGCACTATGGCCTAGCAAAAGCAAATTGTTCACAAGCAGTAAAAGGGGCACATCGGCCACAAAAAAAACAAGCTTACATTGTTTAAAAACAAAGTACAAAAAAAAAAAAAAAAAGAGAAAAGAAAAACAAAAGATATTCAAGCTTCTTCAGCTTCGGGAGCAGGTCGGGCAGGGACCTCGGAGGACTCTGGAAGATTAGCCTCAACATTTTTATCTGTCACAACCTCAGTCTGCCTGTCCACCACAGCCTCGGCTTCTTTATTTGCTGCAACCTCAGCCTGTTTGTCAGCTATAACTTCAGCATCGATCTCGGCAAGGGTTTCATCAACACTTCTCTCTGCCAAAAGAAGATCAGAGGAGAGAGTGCCGATGTCCGCCTTTTTGGGAGCGACTTCAACATCTTCATCTCCAGTCAAGTCCAGGACTTGATCACCCTTTGGAGGAGATTTGGCCTTCCTCACCAGGGCTTGAGCTTCACCTTCACCTTCCTCTTCAGCCTCGGCATCAGAATCATCTTCTTCAGCTTGGCTTGGAGATGGAGGAAGAGGACAAGGAAGACGCATGGCCTTGGTCTTGCACCATGGCGAGTCAACTGGAAGATCAAGCTTTTTGGCCAAAGCATTCCAACCCAGGGAATATCCCTTGTTGCATGCTTGCTTGACCTGAAGCTTGTAATCTTCAGCAACATCGGCCATGCCTTCGTTATAGGCAGCATCAATTTCAGCCTTCTTGCTGGCCAAGGCCTCTTGTAGCTCCTTTTCAGCCTGGGCCGCTTTCTCCTCGGCCTCCTTCTGTTGAGCTATGGCAACAGTCTTAACAGCCTCAGCAGCATCAGCCTTTTCATCGGCTATTTGCTTAGCCTTGGTTGCCTCCTCGGCCTGATCCTCCAATTTTTTCATCTTCATCTGGAGGGCCCTGTTTTGTTTATGCAGAAGAGAAAACTCCTTCTCCATGTCGGCTAACTTCTTTGCTGTTTCAAAAGCCTGCATGGAGAAGGTATGGGCATGTTGGATGGCCTGGAAGAATACAAGGCAAAAGTTATTATAAACATTTCAAAATTTTATAAGTATGAAAGACAAATTATCAAATTTAAAGACTTACCTGGACTGAATGCTGCATCATGAAGGCATAATTCTCATAGCCGCTCATTTTTTCGTTGCGCTCCATATCGCCCTCAAGAAGGACTGCTGTGCTGAGCGCTAAGCCGATGTTAACGTCGGCAGCGCTTTCGTTGGTGTAGACCGGCCTGTCATCAAGGGTAACTTTGGGTTCCCAGGGAACTTTGGGACCCCTGGAACCCGAAGCCGAGGCAGATGTAGACCTTGGCTTTTTTCCGAGGCCTCGATGGTTGGGCTCAGCAGTCTCTTTTGGAGCCGAGGTGATCTTCGCCGCTTTGGAGATTGGCAGGACGTCTTCAGCCTCTGCGTCATCCACGGTAGCCTTCGCCTTTGGTTGAGCCTTATTCGTTCTTTTTGGTTTTTGAGGCGGCGGTGGTTGGGCTGGTGCATCGTCCATATCATCAGGAAGGTCGGCCAGAAGATCCAACACCTTTTTGACTGGACGTTCCATCTCGGCCGTTTTGACAAGCCTTCGTCGGCGTTTCTTTGGAGCCGAGGTTGATGGCTGATCGGCTGGCTCAGAAGTAGAGGCAGCCTGATCTGTGGAAGCAATTGATGGGGAGGTACTCTTCTTCCTCCTCTTTGGAACGTCGGGCAATTTAGAGGTGTAAGTGGGGATGAAGTTTAGCAGGAGTGGAGCTTTGCGCTTTTCAAGTGGAAGGTCTAGGAGCTTTTTCAGGTCGGGCCTGAGGAAATATGATTGGCGAAAGTCTTTAGGAGGATGGCGCACGTCTGCAAAGGAAAACACAACATTAGAAACAGATAAAATGTTTTTTAGGAAAAATTGAAGAAAACAACAGCCAAGCAGTTAATGATAGGCTCTTACCCTTGCCCTCCCTCACTGATCGTGGAAGAGGAAAGAGATGAACTTCTTCATCTGGGCCGAATTCCCAGTTTCCAGAAGCGATCAAGTAATCATCTCCAGCCCCTTTGTTGGAGTCTGGTAGGTCGGCTACTATTTTATATGCAGTGGACCTCGGCTTAAGGTAGTAGACATAACCCTTTTCTTTAAGGTTCAAGGGACACATGGTATAGCAATACTGGATGTCGGCAAGAGTGATTCTAACACCCTCCTGCCGAGCTAAGGCTATTATTCCAATAAGTGTCCTAAAGGCGTTTATGGAGAGTTGCATGGGGTTAAGGGAATAGTAGTGAAGGACTTCACGGAAGAGGGGATCAAGGGGGAACCAAAGTCCACACTGGACGAAGGCTACTATAGGGAAAGGCATTTTATCTTCATCGGGCATAATAGAGTCCTTCTCCTCAGCTAGTCTGAGGTGGACGTCCTCTGGTATGGAGAATTCTTGCCTAAAGTTTTGAAGCTTGGTGGGGGTGTTCACTCTATCTCTCCACACACCCATTGTATTGATATATAAGTAGTAGGCTACAGAAACAGAGCACTTTCGAAGGGTTCTAAGGACCTCGGCTTAAACCTAGGGACAAATTATTTCAATTTTTCCTAAAAGATTGATGGTTCTACAGCAAATCCCAAAACCTAAATCTACGAAGAATGAGTATAAAGGCAAAAATCTGGAAAAACAGAAAAGCAAAAAGAAGTCTCAGAATCAAGAATACGATGATGGAAGGCCAAAAACAGAAATGAAACGGTGCAAGTGTTCGTAGCATAAATAAAATCAAGAAATGATTCACAAATTGAAAGACAAGCAGAACAGTGGAAGCAAGAAATACCAGAAAGATCAAAGAACTGAGAGGAGAAGGTAACGGTGGCTTACCAGAAAAGGTGAAGCCGGGATGAGCTTCGCCGAGGTCAGATAATTGGTGTAACGGCAGCGCGAGCTTCACAGAAATGGCAAATGGGGGCAGTTGCAGAGCTTCGAGCAAGAGCAATGGAAGACTTGGAGAAGAGAAAGATTTAGAGAGAGAGAAAGCAAAGGATTCGAATGCAAAAGTGAAAGGAGAGAGAGAAAGGCAATTGTTTTGTCCAAAATTGAAACGGCGGCAAAACCGCAATTATTGTGCCTAGGGTAACGCAGACGTCAGACGGCGCGGGCAGAGAAAAGACGGCTTGTCGGCGCGTCAATGGCACGGACCAGTAAGAATGAAACGCGTCATCAGAACGGTTTAAAATTGGTGCATGACAGCTCATGCGCGTAAGGGAATTGATTCGAATCTGAAGAGGACATGTCGGCCTGAAATGGATGATCTCGGCTAGAAGTTCTTAAGCCGAGGTGCAAGAAAGAAGTTCAATATAAGTTCCATCACCTCAATTTGCCGAGGTAATAGAACTTAGGGGGCAGTTGTGGGGTTATATTTCTGAGCATCAACACGTGGCGAGATGACGTCGGCGTGTCATCAGGAGAGCTACATGTCACAGTAAAGTTTTGCCAAGGTATCCTAGTATTTGCCGAGGTTATTTCAGAAGGTAATTTAATTAGGGACAAAGGCCTCCAACCTCGGCTTGACAGGCAAAGGCCGAGCTACCCGCAGAAGATTAAGGCCGAGGTTGATGCTATAAAATATTATCTTGGTTTGGTGGATGTACAGCTGCGTAAAGGGAACCACGAGGCCATTATCTCACCAACAAGCTTCTCTTGAGGCCATGTGAAATAGCCACGAGGCCACTAACAATCGTGGGGAGGAATCAACAGCTTTTACCCGAAAGTCGCTAAAGTGCACTAGTAAATGGGCAAGCCAGCTCAAAAGCTGGTAACCGCTCCATCTCTATGCTGGTGTATAAATATAGATGGAGGACAACAAACAGGGAGAGAGATCTAAGTCAGATACATTCGGACTAGACTGAAGGAATACACTAAGAGGCAACAAACTAATTGTAGCACTTACAATTATATACTCAGAGAGTGAGAAAGAAGCCAAAAGTGAGTTGTAATCCTTATTATTGTTCATAGTGAAACACCTCGGCACCACCCGTGGACGTAGGCAATTATTGCCGAACCACGTTAATTTCCTCTTGTCTTTGTGTTATTATTTGTGCCATCTATTCTGCCTGTGTTACTACTGCTGAATCACTAAGATAGGCAGTGTGACCAGAAAATCACTCGCACAGTTAAGTGCTTTCAGGCATTGGATTAGGAGGTGTTGGTGGTGTCTTTCCGGTGATCCTTTGGTTTTTTTTTTCCTAGTTTTTGGTGGGTTCGTCTGGTTCGTTTTGTTTCCTCACTCCTTTGCCATCATGTTTTTGGGTGTTTTCTGGTGATATTTTTCTCCTCATGTTGAAAAAGGGGTTTCTTCTCAAACCCAAGAGGGCCTCCAAAAATCGCCTCTCTCGGAAGGAAAAGGGTAAAGGTATTCTTATGGAGGAGGAAGATAAGCAAGATGAGTTGAAATGCTCTCTGCCATTTGATAAATTCCCCCATTTGGACCCATTGGAGATTGCTCTCATTAAGGATACTATGGATGATGAGGATTTTCAGTTTGTTTGTGGTTCAGCTTTGCCACATTGGAAGGGTTTCGTGGGTATGGATGATGAAGTTGGACTAGTAGACATCCCCCCAATGAGGGGTTACGACACGTTTGACTCCTTTGTTTTTAGTGCTGTTTCTAGCTCAGGTGGTCCATCCTCGAATTCGTCTAGGCCAGATTGTTGTGATAGTGGGACAGATGGGGGTGATGGAAGCAAGCCTGAGGTAAGCTGTATCAACAAATCAGGTGGATGTCAATTTCGAAGGGGTAAGGTGTATGGTGTTACTTTCGAAAGGGAGATTCAGCGTCGCCACAAGGTGCGTCTTGGCAAGAATTTTCTCCTCATCGATCGTACATTGCGGCAAAATCTACAGTCAGTTGGTTCTTTTCACTTTCTGCACCGACCAAGTTTGTCAATTGTTGAACTCCAGCCACAAGGGCATTCCAACCCAGATATGCAACTTGACGAGGAGGCTTCATTTCCTGAAGTTCAGATGCCGCCACCCATTTCAGATGAAGTTTCGCCACTAATTCAGTCTTTCTGTCTTTCTCAAGACTATGAAGAGCAGCTACCACCACTAGGTCTTGACTCACCTTTACTTCCTGATCCTTTATCTGATTCCATTATGGTTTTTCATGCAGGAGGTTCTAAACGAATCAGAGCTCCAAGAGTGGGTAGCTTGAAGTCTGATGCAACCATCTCTGCCCATTTCTCTAGAATTGGAAAAGTTAAGGTTCCAAGACTTGGCAGATCAAATCGGGCTCCTAGATCTTGTAGCACACATTCAAGAGAATTGCGTTTGGGCCCTATCGCTGGGAAACGTAAGAGAGAGTTGAGAATTGAAGACTGCTTCAACGATCCTAGTCTTTTTAGACCACCTTAACGCCAAGCAATCTAATAGGAGCAGGGGGATTGTTTTTGGGCTTTGTTGGTTGTCTATCTTGTTTGGTTTTGTTTTTGTTTGTTATGTCTGCTTGTCTATTGAATAGTGTTGGCTTGTAATCCTTGTTCTATTTCTTATTAATATATTTGCTGGTTTTACCCTTTCCTCAAAAAAAAAAAAAAAAAAAAAAATCAAAAAAAAAAAAAAAAAACTTGTGTGAGAATTATGTCTGATTTTATGTTTAATCCTAGCAAACTTGATATGGAAAATGCAGAGCCAACTTTTAGAGAAGAAATCCAACGGTAACCCCCACCTAAAATTTGACACCAAACTCTGAAATATGATTACACAAGGGATTAAAGTAAAATTTTTATGAAAGTTTCATGGTGAAAATATAATTTGGCCATTTTACTTTGCTATTAAGAAATGGATCCTCCCTAGTTGGTGTGCAAATAAAGAATATAGATACTAGCAAACAAAGAACTGACAAGACTAAATATTTCAAACAAATATTGACCATAATAGTGATAATATTTGAATAAATATTGACAATAATGATGATAACATTTTCTGTGGCATCATTCACTAACAAAAAACACAATTATAGATAGTAAGCATAAACGACAAAAAGACACAAACAAAAAAAAGAAAACACAATTGAGATTAAATATATATCATTTATCTATTATTAACCTAATAATATAATTCTCATTATCAAAATGCAATATTTCATTAGTAGTTACTCAAATTTTCCAATAACTACTAAACTACTACCAGATGTACACTCTCATTTGTCTTCCTCATTTGCAAAAACGAAAAGTTTGCGATCTAAGCTTGTCCATCCAGAATTTTTTGGATAGATTATTATGTGATAAAAATTGATTTGTGTAGTGTGAAGTCTATGTAAGGTGTGGTGGAGATTAAGAGGTTGTTTGGGATAATTTAAATAAATATATATTTTAATTTTTTACGAAAAGATGTGTAAAAAAAATAAAGAGATGATGTGACCAAAAAAAAAAAAAAAAAAAGATAAAAAAATATACTTTTGTAAGAGATGCCAAATAGTGTCTAAATTCTAGGTAATTTTTAGATTGATAAGAATGGATTTGTAGTATTACTCTTTGCAAATAACCACCTAACTTCCATAATTTGCTAATTTTATTTACAGAGCTCTCAAGGAATCACGTGGTAACAAGTTTGATCTATATTAATATTAAGTGAATGCCTCGATCGATTGATATAGTAAATCCTTACTCTCATCTCATGTCAAGTAAAAGTGTGTTTTTTATTTTTATTTAAAAAAAAAATGAAAAAGACTTAAACCCATGACCATAGATTTAAAATAAGAAAACTCATGCTACATAAAGCTAAATACACATTATAATTTTAATTTTATTATTATTTAAATTCAATCTTATTTATTTACTCGCTAGTTATTATATATTTTGACTTTTTAAATCATCAATCATTTCATTTATCTATATGAGTTTAAGTTGTGCGCAGTCGTCCCGTAAAAGTTAATTTTACGGACAGTAAATAATATTTTAGCACGTGGCTACAAAATTTAAAATAAAATAGAGCACTCATTTTAAAAGTTCCACAAGTTTAATTCTAATTTAGGATTATTTTGAAAAGTTAATTAAAATTTTACTTTTTAATTTTTAAATTTTTTAAAAAAATATATAAATACGTAAAGAGATAGTATAACTTAAAATAAATTAAAAATTAACTTTTAACTTTTAATCAAATTCCCAAATTAGTCTTAAATTCATATTTCTTTTTTCTCCAATCCCAAATCACATCTCTCTCCTTTTGCCCTACAAGCCCCATTGACACCATCTACCATTTTCACTGGTCATTTGTCGTCTCTTCTACACTAATGCCATAGCCCTATTATATTTGTTTCAATTAATAAAAATAATTTGTAAATCCATTTCTGTATATACCCATAAAATTATTTTCGCCCACAAGCACATCACCAACTCATCGCCTCGTCAACTAATGAATTTCTCTCTCTAAAATCTCTCTCCGCTATCATAATGGAAAATTTCAAAACAATAAACAAAATCAATTCAAACTTCGTTTGACATTGACTAATATAATTAATTTTTTTATGTTGAAACTTTTTTAACCCAGCCTTTTTAACCTCATTTGGTTTAAACTTTTTGATATTTTTGACATTTGTAAGAAAAAAAATATAATAATTATAAATTACATGTAATATTTTATCTTATTAACTTATTTAGGCCTTATTCGGGATAAAATAAAAAATTCAAAAAATCAAAAAATTATTAAAAAAACTAAAAAATCTATACTATTCAAGGGTAACTTGTGGAGGAAGTCACTAGGACAAAATTATTATTTAACCCTTTTAATTCAACTACTCAAAAATTAAAAAATTAAAAAGTCAAGGGTAAAATGATTATTTTGATTTTATTACAATATTTTATTACAAATCTTTTCGTAAAAAATTAAAAAATTATTTTAAACATTTTTTTTTTCTCTACTTTTTTTAATCAAAAAATCAAAAAGTGCAATAATATAACGCACCTCACACAGCTACTTTAGTTTATTTTGTCATTTTATATTTTTTTTTAACCCCAAAATGATAGCCAAACCAAAGCCCAACGTGTTTCAAAACAGAGGCCAATCAAATCAATCCATCACCCAATAAAACCCATATCACCATTTTTGGCCAATCAACAATGAGGCTGAAATCCAAGTTGCGGTTTTTCATATGGGTAAACTAAAAGCGCCGGGGCCTGATGGTTTTATTGCGGGGTTTTATCAGACTTATTGGAGCACTGTGGGACCGTCAATTGTTGCAGCAGTGCTCGCTTTTTTCCAGTCGGGTTTTTTGCTTAAGGAGTTTAATAAAACCTTTCTTTGCTTAATCCCGAAGATTAAGAACCCGATGACCGTTAATGATTTTAGACCAATTAGCCTCTGTAACGTCATCTATAAAATTGGGTCTAAAGTGTTGGCCAATCGTCTGCGTGCTGTGCTGCCCGATTTAATTGCTTCTAATCAGAGTGCCTTTCTTCAAGGCCGCATTATTTCTGATAATATCTTGATTGCTCATGAGGTGATTGAATTTATTCGGCATACTAAAAAAGGGCGTAAGATGTTTTTTGGTTTAAAGCTGGACATGAATAAAGCCTACGACCGGGTTAATTGGGAGTTTTTACTTTCTGTCCTTCGACGTATGGGTTTTAGTGATCATTGGGTGAAGTTGATCCAACAATGTGTTTCCACAGTGTCCTTTTCTGTTCTACTCAATGGTCAACCCTCGGAATTTTTCACTCCAAAAGCTGGGTTGCGCCAAGGGGATCCATTGTCGCCGTATTTGTTCATTCTGGTGATGCAAGCTTTATCCGAGGGGTTAGCTCATTTTGCTCAGCAAGGCATTTGTCGAGGTATTGTTATTAGTCGGCATTCTCCGCCAGTTTCTCATTTAATGTTTGCTGACGACTGCTTTTTATTTATGCAATTTAAAGGAGAAGAGGTTTGGTGCTTACAATGGCTTTTAAATGCCTTCTGTGAACAATCTGGTCTAAGGATTAATATTTCTAAGTCTGAGCTGTATTTAAGCCCCAATTTTGGCGGCCGCGAAAGGGGCATTTTGGATTCTATGTTTCGTTTTAAAGTAGTCCCCAATCCTGGCGTTTATTTGGGAGCTTCGCTGAATTATTCTGGGCGGACAAAAAGGGAAGTCTTTAATATCTTGGTTGAGAAACTTTCACGTAAGTTGCAAGGTTGGAAATGCAGGCTTTTAAATTTTGCTGGTAGATGCACCATGGTCAAACATGTTATGCAAGCGGTCCCTATCTACCTCATGTCTGTTTTTAAAATTCCTAGTGGGATTCTCCACAAAATGACCACCATTTTTAGGCGTTTTTTATGGCAGTCAGATCGGGGACACGGGGTGTTCTGGAAAAAATGGGATAGCTTGTGTCGCCATAAAAATGAGGGAGGGCTGGGTTTCCGAGATATGGGTGCTTTTAATCAGGCGCTTTTAGCAAGGCAAGCTTGGCGCGTATTGTCCCATCCGACTTCTTTGTTTGCCTCCGTGTTATTAGGGAAGTATTGTTTCGGGAAAAATTTTCTTAACACTCAGTGCGCTAATGCTGCGTCTTGGGGATGGAAAAGCTTAATGTGGGGTCGCGATCTGTTAAAGGAGGGGTTAATCTGGCGGGTTGGAGATGGGCAGTCCATTAAACCTTTTCAGGATCTTTGGATCCCGGGGCAGCTCAACCCAGTGAGAGGCATGGAGCTGTCCAATTATTTTCCAGCAATGCGTGTGGCACATTTGATAGATTTCCCGAATAATTGTTGGCGAGGTGATTTGCTTTCTTGGTTGTTTCCAGCAGAAGTGGTTCCGTTGATTCTTCGTATCTATATCCCTTTGGCTTCGAGGCCTGATAGATTGGTGTGGACTCGTACTACAAATGGGATTTTTTCTGTTAAGTCCGGTTATTGGTCAGCTATCCAACGTCGACAAGCGGGAACTTCTAGTGGTTTTCCTGTGGATAATTTTGTTTGGAAACACTTGTGGAAGTTAAAATTGCCCTCCAAATTAAGTTTATTTTTGTGGAAATGTCTTCACGATATCCTTCCAGTCAAATGGCAACTTTACACACGGGGTGTTCCTATCGATACTATATGTGATCGCTGTGGCCTATCTGTGGAAACTCGAGAGCATGTTTTCTTTCAGTGCCCGTGGTCTCAACGGGTTTGGAGGGCTACAGCTTTGGGGCTGAACTTCTCAATTGGCCAACCTGTTGGCTTTCACAGTTGGTGGGCGGAGTGGATAAATTCTGTTCAGGACGTTGAGCTCATGTTCCTTTCGGTGGCTATCCTATGGGCAATTTGGCGCCAGCGTAACACTCGGGTTTTTCAAAATGACCTGTTATCCATTGACCAAACGTTATTGCTGGTTGATGATCTTAAGACGCTATGGACAAATATTTCTGTAGATGTTACAACTGCCAGCTTGGTCTCTCACCATGCACAGCCGCAGGACTCCTCGTCTAATACCTATTGTGTTCTTACCATCGGGTGGTCGCCAGATATGCCTATTTACTTGTGTGGTGGATGGCGCATGGCAGCAGGCCACTAGCGCAGCAGGACTTGCATGGGTTTGCTTTGATGCACATCAACGGCAGGTTTATCAACGCGGGATATCAACTCGGCTGGCGTCTCCCTTTCTGG
The DNA here is from genome assembly GCA_025200525.1 of Camellia lanceoleosa. Classification (NCBI taxonomy): domain Eukaryota; kingdom Viridiplantae; phylum Streptophyta; class Magnoliopsida; order Ericales; family Theaceae; genus Camellia; species Camellia lanceoleosa. The sequence continues at coordinate 784,131 of CM045764.1, forward strand.
CAGAAGCTCGAGCTCTTTTGGCAGCTATTAAGTGGGCGATTACGAGGAATATTACATGTCTGTCCCTTTTATCTGATTGTAAAGTGTTAGTTGATAGTTGTGGAAAACAAACTTGTTCTGATTGGGAGGTAGATGTAGTGTTACAAGATATTTTGCTGTTAAGCTCTGCCTTCCATTTTTTAAGTGTAACTAAAGTGCCTAGAGAGCTGGTAGAACCAGCACATAACCTTGCTAGGTCTGTAATTTCCTTATCCTTTGATTAATATATCTGGTCTTTGTCTGGTGCTCAAAAAAAAACAATGATTTATCCCACTAATTTGAGAGCACTAATTGACCACTAATGAGGTGAAAATTCAAAAAAGAAAAGGAAAAAAAAAACTTAAGGCCAAAACATCACATCAGTAAATGTGATCCACTCTCTAGAGCTCACTATGTTTGGATGGAGTGATTTGGAGAGAAAAGAAAAGAAATGGAGTGATATGTATTTCTCTTATTTGTTTGGATAATCTAAGTAGAGAGAAATGGAAAGAAATGGAGAGAAACTCATTTCTCTTATGAGCCTCATTTTCAATCTTCCCAAAAGTGAAGAGATTGGGAGAGAAAAGAAACCACTATTTTCATAATACCTATTTTGTCCCTATAAAAATAAAAGAAATAAAATGATTAAAAATATAAAAAGGTTATTTTGGTAATATAACATAAAATAATTTCTTTTCTTTTCTCTTAATGAAACCTAACCAAACAAGAATGAGAGAAATCACAATCATTTATTTTCTTTTATTTTTTCTTTATCCAAAAAAAAAAAAAAAAATCATAATCATTTCTTTTCTTTTCTTTTCTCTTCTCTTATTATTTAAGTAATCATTTCTTTTCTTTTCTCTCCTAAATTTCCAAACATAGTGTTAGAGCTCCCAATTTAAAGCTCTCAAACATTTTTCTTTGGCCAATATATTTTGCTCATCTCCAACACACAGTCACCATCACCTCTCCTTCGTTGTATTCACTTATTACTATATATACATTTATATTGTCCCCATTTATTAATGAGAAGAGAAATATATATGGTCCTAGAGAGAAGATGATCATGGGTAAGTTAGGGTTTATGTACAATGGCGTAGAGAGTAAAAGCGGAGAGAAAGTGAGAGAATGAAGCTCTGGGTCATCAGTCTGAAGAAAGAGCGAGATTAGAGATAGGGGTCTGTGTGGCTTTGTAAAGAGAAAGATTGGAACCCAAACGATAACTATGGTTGAGTTAAATGGTCCTCATAAATCCAGCGAGGGATATTTTTAATTTTGGTGATGTGGCACAAATCTATTGGTCATCCGTAAAGTGAACTTTCACGGCTCAGCCGTGTAAAACACAAAGTCCTATCTAGCTTGCTATATAATATAACCACCATCGATCTCCGACACAACCAAAGTCCAAACCAATCGAACAAAAACGTTCGGAACAGTTTCACAAGAAATACAAGTAAAAGTGGCAGCAAGCCAAGCATGGGAACTGTATAGCACCCTCCAACTGGCCAATCTAACCCAACAACAACTCACCACTCTTATCCAAAAAATTGAAGTTGTGGAAGGTGATGAGGCGTTGGAACTGTACTCCACCTAATATTTCCACCAGGTATGTATATATATATAGTTATACAGTTATATACCTACCAACTGAAATAACTGTGTATTGTTGTCTGATTGAACTAGGCAAATCTGTGTTTACCTCTTACAAGGAGAAGTATACCAAGATTGATGATGAGAAGCAGTGAAAGAAGCAGAGGCGGTTGAAGGATGATATCTTGACATAGGATTCATTCTATATCGGGTTCGCTTTGAAATCATAGAGAAAGGGGAGGATTGTTGCATCACCCGATCGATGATTGAGTACGATGTCAAGGAAGGGGCTGCTACTAATGCCTCCTCTGTGGTCAGCATTCAGCCTCTCGTGATGATTATGGAAGCGGCTGCTAATCATCTGGTGATCAAGAACAACAAAATAGTCGAAGACCACTGAATGATCAATCATCATCAAGTATCAACATTCCTGTTTGTCTGTCCTCCGATCCATCTTATGCATAACAATTATGAAATAATCCTTTTCTGTTGTTCTCATCGAATATCAGACACTTGCAAGAGTTTCATCGGTCTTTATAAAAATGCATTCTATTTTGAGTTCTTAGAAATTATTTCTTTGAATGGACATGATACAATAGAAGGGATACGGGAAGGGGAAGGAGGACCAGAAAAAAAGGGGAGAGAAAAAAAAGAAGATAAGACACATAAAATGATGACCAATGATGAGTCCATATTCAACAACATCAGCAAAATAAAATTAAATGACTACACACACTGAAACCCGGTACCTTGAGTCATAAGGATTGATCTCTTATTTTGCATTGATGTTAGAAGGCAACAGGTTTCTTTATTATTAGGCCATCTAGAGGCCTTCTTCCCATCATTTTTCCATAGCTTTGCAGTAACCAGCTTAAGCCCATTCCTCACATAAGCTGCAATGCGCATCAGAAGCTCCCTGCAAAACAAAACATTAGATTTGACCCACGTATTGAGCACACAATCCTGACATTCTGAGCAATCCTTGCAGTCACAAGGAATCTTTTTGATAAACAGAACAAGTTTGTGATGTTATGTCATATTCATTTAGTGCAGTCACTTGGGCTTGAACCTCGACACACTACCATGTGCTTGGGCCAAGGGCAGAGCCCATGAGCTCAATGCCTAAACCTGTCTACAATACTGGGGTTTTGTGGCACGGTGGCCACAACTAGGCTAGACACTCGCATCTTTAGTCTCACTAATGCAAACATTTCAAGTTAATGATGTTATAGCAATGAGGCACATCTTAGCCATACTATAGAGCAAGCCAGAGAGGAGGTGGCCTCTGAGACACACGCCATACTTGCCATGATTCTAGCAATAATCAAGTTTTCTTCAAACTTGAGGCAGACAATCTCAAATTTCCAGCTGGCTAAGTATCTTGAGACTTAATCATCTGAGCCAACCCTTAATAACCTGACGCCTCCGGCTACACCCTCTATGCTGAGACCGGATCCTCAATCCTCATTTCTCCTGTCCCAAATCACCTCTCTACCACATCATCAAGGTCAAATAGACTCATTGTGTGGTAAACAAGTGCTGGTTTGGGACATAGTGACAGGAGGATGGAAATAGAGGATCCCGCGTGCCATACTCCAGAGGGCAGGATAAATCTCAATCAGAGTTTTTACCAATCCCGAGTTACTACAAAACTTATTTCCCAGATGCAGTTTGTTTTTAGTTTACTTCCCAAAATCAGGTTGTTTTTTCTGAAGTCATGTTTTCACAAACATAAGTTTGGAAAAAGTTCAAAACTACTTAGGTTTGGGAAATGTGATTTAAAATGGCATGAGTTTGTAAAAATCTCCTCAATCCACCAAAAGGGATAATGAACAGGTTGGTCCCCTGCACATATACAGCATCTCCTCATTCTCCCTTGTCCTCTTTCACCTTCCTCAGTCCCCTCCCTAGCATGTTTCCAATTCTCCCACTCATCATCTTGTGTGTACCATCTCCTCACGCAACCAACACCACTTCCCACACAATAGTTAAAATAACATTCAAATAACACCCGGTTTTTTTGGGATAATAAACAAATTTTGTAAAGGAGAAGCTAAAGATGAAGCTAGCAGCACATGAAAGCAGTCATGTTGCCATATATTTCACTCAAAGTCGGGGTGTTGAGCGGGCTCAACCCGAGCAACCCAAGCCCTACCCAAAAAATTTTTAAGGCTTGGGCAATATATTTTTGAATTCAGTGCAAGCTTGACCAGAAATTTAGGTGCCGATGATAAAACTTACGTTTTCAGTTTTTTGTTTATGATAATGAGTAGCAAAAAAAAAAATTTAAGGTACAGAAAATTATTGTTTAAGATTACTAAACAGTATACATTTCCCTCCAAATAATTAGATAAATCAGTTAACTTTGTAAGTACCAGTCATACTTACTAAAGGCGCAACTAGGCCACAAAAAAGCCACAAACTTATTAAGGCTCGAAGAAAGCGCCACCAAGCGCCTTCAGTCAAGCCCACATAAAGCCCCCACGCCATATGGCCTTTTAGCAAGCTCTAGCTCAAAAAAGTGTGCCCTTTTATTAAAAATAGTTTGATCATATATTTATCATTTTATTTTTCAATAGTCACCAATTGATATGTCTTATATTTGTATATACAGACTACAGTCTCATATGTAGATGATAGGAAAAATTACCAATAAGAGTCCTATTTTGTTTTTAAGATTGCTTTTGAGTTCCATCAAGTTTCAATATGATGAGTCCTATTAGTCATAAAATATTCCCAAAAGGTTCATTCCTCCATAATGATGTATCTTATCCTAATTTTACCCCTTGTTTAATATGAACAACAATTTCATAAATATTTTTAATCTAAGTAAAATTATATTTTTTAATTATCAATCATAAATCATATTAAGAAATCATAAATCACAATGAAAAATTATCAATAAATTTTATTTTGTTTTAAAAATTACTATTGAGTTATATCAAATTTCAATATTAATAAATAAGTACTATTTTCTTTTTTTATTTTATAAATTATCATAAATATAAAAAAAAAAAGTTCAATTATTCATAATAGTATATTTTATTTTTCCCATTAAGATAATTTATATAAAATTTATTTTATATCAAATTTTATAAGAAAAATATTTTTAATTGTTGAAATTAAATAAGTTTTCATAAACAAAAGCACAAGTATAAGATTTATCGACTAGTTCATGCATTGAGAAATATATGTTATAAATCTGTCATAGTATTATTTTCATAACTCTTTGGCATAAGTATAAGATTTATCGACTATTTTATGCATTGAGAAGTATATAAATTTGTCGTAGTTATTTTCATAACTTTTTGGAATTTTAATAAAATTTAGACTTTTAGATTGCTTACACCAAAAAAATTCAAGATTTGAAATAACAAAAAATGATGCTCTTTATACTATAGTCGTTTCGATCCAATTGTTATTAATATTTTTTTAATATAATATTAATAAATTTTACAATTAAAATTTTTAATTTTAATTAAGTTAAAAAAATTTATAAAATTGTTGTTCATATAAATGAAAAGGGGTAGTTCAAAAAAATATTAAATGCAAAGGGTAGAATTAGGATAAGATATACCATTATGAAGGAATGAACCTTTTGAAAATATTTTATGACAAATATGATTAGTTGTCCATATTGAAACTTGATAGACTCAATAGTAATCTTTTATTTATTTATTTATTTATTTATTTTTATTTTTTGAGAACAAAATAGGACTTATCGGTAATTTTTCCTAGATGATATTAATCAACTTTCATATTTTGTATTCTAGATTCATGAGCATGTACTCGACTACTTGAAATAGATTGTTTTTGGTGTTCAAAATTATAAAAAAGGTTACAACTAGCTTTTTCATTATTGCAAATTTATGAAGGGTATTTGATTTATCTAATTCTCTCAATTGATATGCCAAAAATTTCACATTATCGTATCAATGATACATATTTCAAATTACTTTTAATTGTAAGTATGTTACTATATAATTATACATGCCTATCACATGGCTCCTTACTTGACTCAAGCTCGCACTTTATGTTGTGCCTTGCACTTGAGCTCTAGGAGGCTTTGTTGCTTGGTGCTCGTGCATTGAATTGGGCCTTTAACAACTATGGTGCCAATTTTGCACCATTGCAAGAGGGGATTCATGTTTTGACAAGTAAATTCAAGAAAAAGGAAATCATACTTACAGTGGTGAGCAAGGAGATCGACCTCCATTGAGGTAGTAGATAAACAAGAACGAATCATAATGCTGCCCATTAATGAAATAAAAACCATGCAACTTTAGACACATTGGAAAGACATTTTCTCGTAGAAATGGATGGCGGCTTATTGTAAGAAATCACATGGAGGTAAACTGCTCGGCACGTTGGAATACTTGAGGCATAGTTGATAACCTCTCTAACAAGTGAAGTGGCTGAAAATTTAAAAACAGACAATCTATTGGTGCAAGAATTCAAGAAGTTCAAAAAACGTGTGAAGAAGTAAAAAACCTCTTACCTATACCAAAGTTTCTATAAGATTCTACCACTCCCAGTGTCAGAATGTAAACTAGTGTTTGATCTGACTTTGAGGAGTCAAAACTGATCAAATCTTCTATCTGCAAAGCTAATGTTTACCTTAATTGAATAGAACCTCATGAAACATAAACTATAAGTGCCAGTTATGCTTTAAAGATAAGTAAATTGTTAAATGAGGGAGCAGTTCCCTTCAAGCAGACCAACTTTCATATGTGATGCAGAACGTCAGAAATAAACAGGTCATTAAGGACTCACCTCACTGTCTTTTGCTTGAACAACTCTTGCAGTAACAAATCCAATGAGTTCATCATTTTGACCGTTTGGTCGACTGCAGTCAACAGCTCCCCAAGATACAATGTCATGGCCATTAACAACATTATGGAAGAACTCAGACTCGTACCTGTGAAAATCAAAATATGCTTCTTGCTAAAGAAAGCAACCACATAATCTTAAAGTTGGTCATCAAATTAGAGAGCCAAAGATGAGATCAGCTGACCTAATAGGGAATAGATCACAATGGATTTTCTCAAGCAACACTAAATCAGAGGGTCGTATACGCCTATAAGATATGGTTGGATGGTGGACACCTTTCAAGTCTACCATTGAAAATGGTTGCATTAATCCCCAGGAAAAAATTGGCGTATTTCTTGAAGAACTCCTTCCATCTATGCCACATCAGCTAGGAGGTCCATGCAGTAGAAGCTGGTACGCAATAATGTAATTTTCCTTTGCATTAATTCCATGTGATTGCAAACCACGCCATGCAGAGATTAAAGGTAAGAAGCTGAGCCACACACATACTACTACTAGCCATCCCAAATTAAAAGTAAATTGAGTGGGCATGATTATTTTCAAAGACAACAGGTTTGATAGCTTTGTGTATGTCAGGCCTAATGAATCATATAAACCTTATATCTCAATCAAAGTTCTAGCAGCGTACTGTCACAAGACTGCTAAAAAGTTTTTCATCCTACTTCTCTACTTCAAGGTTCAAATTTCTGGCCAAGATTCCAAAATGTTTACGAATTCAATGTGTGGTTTCACAAATTGAATGTCATTATGTTTCCATTAGCAAAATACACTAGACCAATGCTCCTGAGTAAGAAATAAGTACAAGTAACTGGTGGTCAAATTCTCTTTTTCTCCATGGGTTGTGGAGATATTTGAAAACCTATGGCATTGAAGCCCAAACGAGTAACACTCAAAGTTCTCTATTATTTTCCTCAATCTTTCAGTGAAATAAATAAAGCACTACATCCTTCTATCATCTTAAGCAAGCATAGTAGAAATTACACATTTAATTGCAACTGCAATGCAAAAATAAGACAAACACAGATTCGTAACATTGTAATTTATTACTCCTGATATGTCAGATAAATGACATGAACCAGAGTTGCCTTTTTGTAGATGGCATCTGCTGCTGGCATCACACATGAACAATGTCTGAGAGTTTAGTAGAACAGAGTTGTTTTCAATGCTACAAGCTTACATGCAGAAGTTGTACCGACAAAAAGGATACAACTCTTCATAAAAGTAAAAAAATAAAAAGTATTACCTTGACTTGTCCCTTATCAGTTCCCAAACTAGCACCAGTGTTACTGGACTCTTAAAGGCAATTGTTGACACACAGCCTGCAGGAGTCAACCAGATTTATCAATTTCCCAATAGCCTAAGTTCCTCAAGAAAAGAAAGAAGACACACCCATGTTACAATCCTAAAGTTGTCCCACATCAGTTAACAAATGAGCTTGCACACATGAATATCAATTCTTGGACACCCTCCCCTTGCAATCTGGTTTTCAAAGGTAAGTTATACACAAGGGTTAGCATAATTTGTTATCAAATTCGGCCACCACATCGAGTATGGGATCAGATGCAACCTATGCAAATATGGGATCGAATGGACCGAGACTTTGTGATTCGAGCTGCAGAGGAGCAACCTATTTATCAGATTAAAACACCTTAATATTGTGTGCACATAGTACTATCGTGTTGAATATTGATAGGTGAATGAAGCCGCCAAAAGGGAAAGAGCTACCTTTTGGGTTAATGCTGATGGAGTAGGCCACCGTAAACATCAGCTACGGAGCATGTAGGGATGGCAATTTAAACCCAGTCCGACGGGGACCCGATTCCCCAACCCCGATTAGAACGGGTTTTCCCCGAAAATTACCCCGTAGGGCCGGGGATGGTATTGAAAATTGAATCTCCGATGATTTTCGGGTCAAGGATGGGGATAGGTTACCCCGGCCCCGTCCCCGCCCCGAATTACCCCCCGCATAAATCCCCGAATATTCCCCACATATATATATGTTAGTCTGCCTCTCTCACTCACCTAATTCATTTCATTTCTCTGAGTCTCAACCTCAGCCTCTCTCCCTCTCTCTCTCTCTCTCTCTACGCAGTTGGTCTCACGGCATCGGTGGCGAGCTCCCTCCTCTCATCACCGCCGATCGCCGTTGTCCCTCCACTGCCGTTGTCCCTCCTCCCCATCACCGATTTGCCGCAGTCCGCTGTCCCTCCTCCCCATAGCCACTGTTCTTCCTCCCCATCACCGTCGTCCCTACTCTCCATCACCGCTGTCTCCCCATCGTCGCCGATTGCATCGTCTCTCCCTCTGAACGTGTTAATTTTTTTATTTTTTATTTTTTTGAGCTCAGATCTGTTCAATCTGCTGTATATATGTTAAATCTAGTGTTGAATATATATTTGAGCTCAGATCTGTTGAATATAGCTTCGAGTTCTTGTGTTGATGATGATGAAGAGATATGATTGTTGTTGTTGTTGATATATATGTTGAATCTCTGTTATTGAATATGTGTTTGTTGTTGTTGTTGTTGTTTTTTTTTTTTTTTTTATTTTGGTCGGGGAATTTTCAAGGTCGAGGAAACCCGATCCCCGTTAGGGGACGGGGGGGGTTGGTGATAGACTCCCCATCGGGGATCGGGGCCGGGGACAGGGAAATTCCTACCATCGGTGATTGGGGACGGGGGAGTGTGATCCCCGGCCCCGCCCCGGCCCGTTGCCATTCCTAGAGCATGGTGGTATATTATGATCCTAAAGTTGTACGATATCAGTTAATAATGAGCATGTCCATGTGAATATAAGCTCTTGGACACTCCCCTTGTCCATGTGAACCCTCGCAATCCAATCTTCAAAGGTGAATTCTACCCGAGAGAGTTATCAAACTTTTACTAAAATAAGTAGCAGCACTATGTTTACCCAATGGTAAAGTATATCTATAGACGAAACACTTATTGTCCAGTGGTAAAGTTTATCAACAGAAATGTCACTTCATTGTAAATTTGAAAAGTTTATCAATGGAAATGTCACTTCATTGTAAATTTGATCTGCTAGAATAGGCAAGATCATTTCATTGTAAATTAGATCTGCTAGAAAAAACAATGCAACAGCAAAAGCAAAACTGCACAGAAACTGGTTACTGGAGCTAGAATAATGCAAATAGGAGTAAGAACCAAGTGATTAACCATAAATAAAAAAACATTCGACAAGTGTTGCCAAGAAAAGCATACAAAAGTCCAGAAAACCACAAAATAAGATGATAACAAACTCCTCGAAATGACAATGAAAGCAATTGGAAATTGTATGAGAGAGTTCAAGAACGTTGTTGGAATATTCGAAGATCTTTGAAGAAGACTCAAATTCCTTTAGAAATTGTGAGAGGCTTAGCCTGCGTTTGGTTGTGTTTTGTAAATGTGATTTGAGAGTATGAGTTGTATTTTGAGTTTGTGTGTTGTGGAATTATGATTTGAGTGTAGAAAATTTGTTTGGTTATGGTTTTTAAATAGAGTGTTGAAATGTGTTTTGAAGATGTATTTTGAATTAAGTTTTAAAAGTTTGATGTGACATGTGAAATAAGAAAATTTGTTTGGTGATGTGTTTTGGAAATAGTTTTCAAAACTTAATTCAATCAATAATTTATAATCAAACACACAACTGATATATCGATATCTGTATTTTTTATCAACAGTAATAACCAAATTATTTTTAAACTATCGAAATTAAAAATTGATTTTTTTTTTAAATTAATTTTTTTTCAGTAATTTTTTTTGAATAATTTTTTTTTCCAAATTTTTTTTTTCATTTTAAAATAAATCTATGTCAATTATTTTGTGTCAATTAAATTTTCTATCAATTCATTTTTTACGCCTGTACAAACATCTTCTACAATACGTTTTTTATTTTTTTTAAAAATTTTGTTAAAGTCAACAACTTTTGAGAATACATATTAATAAAAATTAACATAAATACACTAAGTGTAATATTTTAAAATACAAATCATAACGTAAACCTTACAAAACATTATCAATTTTTTTCCTCATTTATTACACGTTATTAATTTAGTAACTCAGTATACGGATGTAATATTAAATAAAAATTATTAATATTATAAAAAAATAATAGATAAGAAATAAAAAGTAAAAAATAAAAATAAAAAATAACCTGAACCTTCTGAACCTCAGTCTTTCTATAAAAAAAAATAAAAACAACCTGAACCTTCTGAACCTTAGCTTCAGATAATCACTTGTTGGAAGTCGGTAGGGACAAACGGGAGGTCTACCGACCGGTCATCCGGCCGGTCATGCCACCTCACACCACACTCAGTTTCCAAACAGATTTTCACCTGTTGAAAGTTGAAACTTGTAAACAGATTTCCAAACAGCTTCAGATAATCACTTGTTGAAAGTTGCAAAGACGATTTCCAAACAGATTTTCACCTGTTGAAAGTTGAAAGTTGAAAGTTGTAAACAGATTTCCAAACAGCTTCAGATAATCACCTGTTAAAAGTTGCAGAGACGATGAAGAAGGCAGAAACGTTGAAAGTGGAGATATAAGCTGCCAAACAGATTTTCAAAATATAATTTGAATTAACACGCGGAATCAACTTTTGAACGTCGCATCCAAACGTCATGCGCGAGCTCACGTGTTGAAAATTGATTTGAATTCACAACCAAACAGAGCCTTAGATTCTTCAATAGTCTCAACTAAGAACACAAAAGAAAGGAAATGATGGAGATAAGAGATTGGGTGAAGAAGGCAAAGTAACTAGAGAGAGAATAATGGCAAGGCTCTCTCATGGATCTCCCACTTTCACTCTCAAGGTTGATAATGGAGAAGGGAAATTAATTTTTTTCCAAAAATTATCTCTCCAAAATCCATCCCTTATAAAACTATGGGTGGGTGCTATTTATAGACACCTCATGCTGTAGGATGGAGCCCATGTGCAAGGCACATGGAGAATATTCTCTCTAACCACTTTGTCCGAGGAAGTGACTTCTCCGAGGATGAGAAAAATCCCAAAGAGGAGATCAACCTCTCGGCGAACCCTTCTTCTTAGCCACACCTAACCAATGATCCCCAATCATCCCAAAGGGCCAAGGTAGTCCTAGAGGACTCCCTGCCACTAAATAATGCCAAGTCTCATGGACCCCCTGGGGTCGTGCCACCTCGACCCGGGTACAGGCTAGTTTAACTGAAGAATGAATTTATCTCCACTCACCGTCCTCGGGATCGGGTCCTTTGTTCGAACTCCATTACGCCCATAGTTCTGGCGCGTAGATCCTAAAAAGCTCCGAGCCCGCAAGTGTTCTGGGACTCATTAATAGAGCGGCTTATAGATTGCGTCTGAATCCGTTCGAAGCCAAGTGCTTCGAATCTCTAGGTTCGTAGATCCAAACCCTTTCAAGTCCGAACCCGAGCCCGAGTAAGTCTCTAAGTTCGTGGATCTGAACCTTTTCGAGGCTTAGAGCAATTCGACCCGTTTGATGGCAATTAATCTGGACACACCAACCTTGGACTATTGGGCCTAATTAATTTAGCGGGGTCAAATTAGCTCCTCTTACAGAAATTAATCATAAGAAAGCAATATTGACCAACAAACCAACCTCTAACACCATTGACTTTTTTGCTGAGCCCATTTTGATCAAACAGAAAATTAATCATAATAAAGCAATTGTCAAAGTGAAACATTCTGCATGATGCTTGTAAAAGAACTCTCAAAACCACTAGCATGAATTTAAACATTTAAGGCAGAAAGTCAGTGCATTAGTTCACTTCTTGACATACAAACATCAATTTTTGTTTCCCAGCTTAGCCAGTTACAAGAAGATATAATATACAAGATTATAGTTGTAAAGAGACCGATGGGTTTCAAAGTCTAACTAAGCTATCACAAAGGGGCATCCCTTTCATTTTCAAAAAACAGGGTTATCTAACATCCCAAGTAATGTTTGCGAAACCTCCCAAGAAACAAAAAGAGTGAGAGAGAGAGAAAGGGGGGGGGGGGGGGGGTGGGGTTAAGAGAGAATAACAACAATAATCATAACAGTAACTGCATCCCTCAAGATAGATATGACATGGTGACAACAGCATGAACCATCAAGAAGCATGAAATCTGCATCACCCAACAAAGCCCAATCTAGAAAACAAAATGATGATGATTTGAACACAGACAGACAAAGATTTGCCGATAAAAAAAAAACAAAAACAAAACAAAGACAAAGATGAATTAAACAATTCAAATATAACCATCAACTACAACAAAATATCAAACAACTGAATGTGTCCTGACAAGGCCATTGGTCTTAGGCTGCACCCATCCTCAAACCCTATCCTAATGGTTAAGTTTCACAGTTAATTGCCCAATCATATAATATGGAAAGAGAAGACAGGCTGAGGCAGCGTCCTGAGGAGACAATGCCTAAGCCTATTATATCATCTGGAGTTGTCATCTTTACAAAGAAGTTACCCAAAAACAGTCACAAAATAAACAAAATTTCATAACAAGTTCAAATCCTGATTAAACTTGTAGTTTCTTGCTAAAAAAATCATTAATTAAGTATCAGAAACATCAATTACAATTTCAAATTCTTTTTCTGTCACTGATTAAATTGGAGTTGATTGCTAATATTTCATATTAATATATCTAAAAACACTAATTACAAGTTCAAATTACTTTACTGCATATCTCAATATATTAAAAAAAAAAAAATCCAGCCCCAATTAGAGAATAATAGCCATGTTGAACAGCAGGAAGGATAAGCGAGGATCGTTTCAAATCAAATATCAAAACCATTCCATTGCCGACTAATAAAAGAATTTCACAGGATTAATTTCATGTATCAGACGAATGAATGATATCAATTAAAAAAACTCCATTAAAAAAAAGATAAATAAAATTCATTCGTTAAATTCGATGAGATCTCTACAGCGAAATTGAGACAAAGCTCTTACCTCGACCGATGGCGTAATTATACCAAAGTTGTGAGTTGAGAGAGAGAGAATCAGAAAGATGTAAGAAATAAAATCAATGCGTTGATAACCCTAGTAAATATTTTCTGGGAATTGTTTGTTTGTTTGTGTTGGATTGGATGGAGAGTGAATTGGGAAGAATTGGAATCAAACGCTTTCTCAATCTTTCTTGCCTCTCAATCTTTCCTTCCTTATGACTTTTTTGTTTCTGTCGACGACTTTTTATGATGTTTGGTTGAGGAATTTGGGGATGGATTTGGAAAGGAAAAGGGGAATGTTGAATGAAATTAGGTGAAATGTAAGTATATTTTATTTATATTTTATTTAATTTTTCTCTTTCTCTTTCTAAATTCCTCATCAAATCTTCTAACCAAACACAGGGTTGTATCCCGAGTTTGGGACTCTAACTATGTTTGGTAACTTTGCAGAGAAAAGGAAAGAGAAGATTACTTAAATTATAGGAGAAAATAAAAGAAAAGAAATGATTGTGATTTCTTTCATTTTTGTTTGGATAAGGAATAAATAATAGAAAAGAAATAATTTTGATTTCTCTCATTCTTGTTTGATTAGATTTCATTAAGAGAAAAGAAAAAAAATTATTTTATGTTATATTATTAAAATAACTTTTTTTATATTTTCAATCATTTTATTTCTTTTATTTTTATAGAGACAAAATTAGTATTATAAAAATAGTGGTTTCTTTTCTCTCACAATCTCTCCATTTTTGGAAAGATTGAAAATGAGGCTTATAAGATAAATGAATTTCTCTCTATTTCTTCTCATTTCTCTCCACTTAGGTTAACCAAACAAGTAAAAGAAACACATATCCCTCTATTTCTTTTCTTTTCTCTTCAAATCACTCAATCCAAACATAGACGTGTTTCAAGTTTTTTCTTTTTTTCTTTTTTTTATATTACGGTTCTACCCCAGATTAAAAAAAAAATTTAATTAATTGACAGGCAAAATTAAATTATTATTAACGATACCATCTAAAAAAAAGATTAAAATCTTAAAAATTTAAGAACGAAATTTCTCTTTGATGGAGAGATGGGAAAATTTTGACGTAAAGGAGACAAAAATATTTCATTCCAAACTTAATAATCTAAGAACATAAATACAAGATTGTTTTGAAAAATTAGTTAAAAATTAATTTTTAAATTTTTTTTGATGTGTAAAAGGGTTAAAAAAAAAATATATGATCCAAAATAAAATAGTCCAAAAATAACAAAATAAATATTGTTAATGTATTTAAAACTCATTTCGAGTTTTATTTTATATTAGGTTAAATTGACGAAAACGCCCCCTTCATCTTTTTTTACTTCTTCTTATCTCTTTTAAAATCACTCTACAATTTTTGTTCATTATATCAATTTTGATATTGCCCCCTTATCTATCTATCTATCTATTTATTTATCTATCTATATATTATATAAGGAAAATAGAGTTTCTAATGAAAAGTGTCCTAAAAGTTTCAAACTCTCATTCTTAAATTACTAATTTTTTAATTTATAAAATATATTTAAAAAAAACCTATTGGCTAATTTATTTATTTAATTATTTTAGAAATAATAATTATCTCTTAATTTATGGATTTCAAATAGGAAGATAACAAAAATATTTCATAATCTCTCCATCATAATCTTTTTTTAATTTATAAAATAAATTAAAAAAAACCTATTGGCTGATTTATTTATTTAATTATTTTAGAAATAATAATTATTCCTTAATTTATGGATTTCAAATGGGAAGATAACAAAAATAATTCATAATATCTCCTTCATAATCTCTCTCACCAATTTTTTTAAAAAAATATTAAGACTTGCATTCCTTTTCTTTCCTCCAAAAAATCAGATAATATTTTTCATGAAAGTTGTTATATTATAACGTAACAAAAAAAATTAAAAATCAGATATACAAATGGATAAATTTAATAAATTTAATTTTTATTTATTCAGTTAAAATATTTATTTACCTCTCAATATCTAATTTAAAATTTTAAAAATCTATAAAGTCTATCTAAACAAATCTGATTTAAAGGGATTTTTATTGATAAATCCATTTTAGAATTGTTATAACCCATTAGGTCCACAGAGGATTATTATAACTTGATTAACCTCATATACTTTTCTTTTTATTCTATGAGGTCCATTTTACTAATTTTATATTTTTAACTGGACTATTATGCCCTTATATATATATATATATATATTGTGTTGATACACATACCACGTTGAATCTTTTTTCGTTTATTCTATTTTGGTAGTTTTCATCTTCACACTTTTGATCATCATTCTAATTTAGACGGATACGTTTCAATTTTGCATGCTCATTTCAAGGCTTTGATGTGCTAGGGTTTCATTATTACTGTTGTAGTATGGTTCGGTGATTTTCGAGTGAAAATTCATTTAATTGACTAGATTCGGTTGTGACATTTTCTAGAATATATGTCACGACCCAAACCCGCCCCTAAAAGTTTGGTCTATGACCGACTTGTATATAGGCCTCAAAACAGAATTTTAGAATAATATCTAATCACATACGGGGTCTTAAGTGGAAGCAATATTAATAAAAGGCAACATCTATTGAGCTTGTGCATACATGATAGCTTAATTAGATTTAAGCATTTAAATACTCTTCCAAATATACATATACAATCATAGAATTTATATAGATCTCACACACATTTACATAAGACTCCATAAATTATATAACTCCCAACAATCAAAATTAAGGCCTCGACACGGAGGCGCATCTTCGGCGAATAGGTAGACCTCAATACAATTCTAGTGTCAATCCCCGATGGCTCACCTACATAAATATACATAAAAACGGAATGAGTAAGGCTCAGTGAATAATAGCAATGTGTGGAGGTGAGTTAAACGAGTATAGGCTTAGAGAATGTAAATATGCATATCAAACTATACAAAGATCTTATTCATAATCCTATTTTGAAACGGCCTCATGCCCACATGTAATACAGAACGGCATCGGGCCCATATGTAATACAAAATGGCCTCGGGCCCATATATAATACAGAACGGCCTCGGGCCTATATATGATACAGAACGGCTTTAAGCCCAGATATAATACAAAATGACTTTAAGCCTAGATAACGACAGTTGTCCACACATTGTAGGGTAGGTAAGACATTGACATGTACACTACCTCCCTTGGCCTCTGGCCATGAATCATAATCAATTCACATCATAACGGCCTCAGGGCCAACAGATTAAACAGAGCGGCCTTAGGCCCAACAGATTATACAGAATGACCTCAGGCCTAGTATTAGCAAAACATAATAATCCCAGATTCGACGTAGTTGTCATGCGTATAATAGAACATCAATAATAAATATTAACAGAAGGCACATGTATCACTACAGTACTATTAATAGGGACAGAACGACCTTACGTCCATACCAATGCCATTATTTAATCATATCCATTAATTTAATCAAAGCATAATATTAATACAGAGGCCACTCACAAATAACAATACATAAATCATAATCACAAGAAGTAAGTAAAACACATCGTTACACTACTATTACTCACAGTGATAGGTTTCTGACAGCAGTGGGACGATATCCTCGTCTTGACCTATAAACACAATACACATAGCAGAATAAGAGAATAAAACCAATCTCTATTTTATTCTTTAATCAATAGTCACGGTGGTTCTAACTCATTAGTCTTCAATAAGTCATGATCCATGACTCAGAAGATAAGAGGAATCGATAGGGTAAAGGTTCAGACGAAGGAATGGCACAAAATCGATAGACAGAAAGTGAACAACTCTCACTAATTTGGGCATATCTAATTATGTATTTAGAATTTGGGAGTGAAACCACTACCATTGGAAACTAGACTTTTGGGGCTTGATTTTAGGCTCAAGAATCACTCAAAACGGAGTCCGGATGGAAAAGATATGCTTATTTGAAGTTACCAGGTATAAGCTGAAACAGGGTTGGCCGCTCGTGCGGCCCAAATCCGCTCGAGCAGAAAAACCGGCCACTCGAGCGCCCAAAGAGTAGAATGAAAACCTCTATTTTTCTTCATATTCCGCTTGTGCGGTGCTCGTGGCCGTTCGTGGGGCCTGGGCAAAAACCAGTCCGAAAATGGCTCTTTAATTTGGAACTTCCCATTTTCAAAACCAAACTTCAATTTCATGTAATTCAAAGCCCAAAACTCTTTAATACATGATAAATTTCACATTCTTAACTTCTATCAAACATCATAACCCCCAAAATACTACTCAATTTCCCAAGCACAAGAACAAGATTAAGGTAGATCTTTTCAAAACTTCCTCTTTCAAGCAAAAGTAAGGAAATTGGCTCTTAAATCAAGCAAATCTATAGAATCCTAGTTCAATTTCATGAAGAGATCTCATTTAAACTTATATTTCTCAATCCCAACTCAATTAAGTGTTTACTCCTCATCTTAGGTTATGAATTTAAACAAATAATAGATCAATCTCAAGAGGTTAAGTTAATTACACATACCTTGGGCCAATCCCTTGAGTTCTACTTTAATTCCATCAATTTCCCTTCTCTCTTCTTCACTCTCACGTTTCTCTTCTTCTCTTGCTTCTCCCTAGCTCTCTCTCCACATTTTTTCTTTCCTTAGATATTTTTGGCTCCAAGGTTGAGTTCACCATCCCATATGACATATATATATAAAGCTTTCCACAAATAGGAAAGGCCAAACACGCCCTTACGAATCGCACAAAATCACATTTCAATTAAACTTTCCAGACGACTCTAAAAATTATGCTAATGATGAATATGTCCTCTGTTCTGGTTTCTAAAGCCTCTAAGGCCTTCAATTTGCAGTACAAAGTTAACCACCCAAACATGCATTAACGAATCAGACAAATTAGATTTCCAATTAATTTTTCCAAGTAGTTCTAAAAATTCTCATTAACATACCCAAGTACTCAATTTTGATTTCTGAACCCGTAAAGGTCGGTAATTTCAATTCTAAAGTCGTAACTCAATAGATAATTCCTCAGTCAGAACAGAGATCATTAAATTAAAAGAAATTAGCCTACAAGGGCATAAAGGCAATTTCTGATATGGATTTTGGGGTCGTTACAGTATAACTAGTTGAAATCAGTTGTTTTCGAGTTACAAGACGAGTGTAGGATTGCATGATTAAAGTTAGTATCATTTTGGTTATGAATACAAGTTCAGTTTATATTTTGATTTGTATGATGGATGAGATGCTTTGTTTTTTGATTGATATGGATTGGATGCTCTGTTTGTTCAATTATATGCATTTTACGTGGTCTTGTGGAGGGGAGATCATTCAAATTATGTGAAGAATGTGGATGTTCTTATTTTACTTTGATGTTTGCTTAATGAGGCTCTGTGTAGGCGAGATAATTCAGAGTATATGTAATAATATGAATGTTCACATCTTGTTAATATGAAGTTATGGAGGGTTGCTTGTATGTTGTGTACTATCACCTTATTGTGGTGGTGTCATTTTGATATTGTAAAATGTTTTTATGTTGTGTAAAGATGGTGGTGATAGTTTTCATTATGGATTTAGCACTTGAACTGTACACATAGGCATTTAATTTTGAACAATGTGAATTTTCATAACATTTGGATTATTGTTAGCTGTTATATTATTGAGTTTTTACAGGAGATGGAAACCTTTATGAAGTTGGTGTGCACATATGGTTGCAGTACAACTATAATAAATGTTTCCCGTACATTATGTTACTCGCGTTTGGTGGAGTGTTTGTATGAAAAATGGAGTGAGTTGTCTACTGGTTCTATTTCATTGTTCTGTCAGCTACCTGGGATTAATAGGTGTGATTTAGATAATGAGGAAGAATTTCAGAACATGTTATTGTTTGTTAAATCAATGGGGGTAAAACATGTAGAAGTTGTCATTGAGTTGAAAAGTGATATTGGTTAGCTGTGTCGCTCTAAGTCGCTGCTTGTGGGGGGTGAGGAAGAAATTGATGCACTACGGAGATTTTGCCACCATAAGGAAAAGGTGTTGTTGTCAGCCCCTTAGGCAAATGGTATTACGTATGCGGGACAACAGTTTGTTGGAGGTGTACAAGAATTTCGTGATATTTTTATGTAAGTATGATATCCAATGTGGGTTTCATTTTACGTATGTCAAGAACGAGACAACAAGGGTTACTGTAGTGTGTGCGATGCGCGAGGAGAGAGGCTGCTTGTGGGCTATACATTATAGAGCACAATGAGCAAATGATTTTTTCTACATCAAAAGGTTCAGTGATGTGCATATTTATGGTACAGACGTTCGAACATCGAAGAATTTGAGAGTTAGTTCTGATTTGATGTCGAGTACCATATCTGAAATTGTGAGGGACAAGCCGTTGACTCGGCCGTGTGAGGTGGTGACTATTTTGAAGAGGGATTATAGGCTAGATGTGAGTTACCATGTGGTATGGTTAGACGTGGAGAAAGCAAAGGCTGTTATTCATGGAGATCACTCATTATCGTTTGACCAGCTGCGGTGGTATTCGGATGTTGTAATGCATTACAATCCGAGAAGTTATGTCAATATTGACTATGATGCGAGTAGTCAACAGTTTTGTCATTTCTTTGTATCATTCGCTACTTGTATTTCTGGGTTCAATTCTTGTCGGCCTTTATTATTCTTAGATGAAACATTCCTCAAAGGAAAGTACAAAGGTCAGTTACTTGCGGCAACGGTGAAAGATGGAAACAATGGTTAGTATTTTTTTTAGCTGTCTATTCATGTAAATATTCACATTGAGCGGCATAGTGTGAACATATAACAGACGATTATACAGTGTGTTCCACATGTACACTGGTGTCAATGTTTATATCAATACACATTGATGTGAACAACAACATAATATAACTAATTGAGAAATTAACAGTAATGTGAACATTCACATTATTATATACTGATGTGAATGTTTATACCAGTGTCTACTAATGTGAGTTTATCCATTAATGAACAGTAATGTGAATGTTCACATCATTGATGTTTACGAAATCAAATCCAAAAACAATAATAGTAATAGGGCAATGTAAATATAAACATTCACATGACCTGTTTCCTTTATAGTTTTTTTGTAAACTACTTGTGTTACTATTCACATTGGAATATTGTGAACAGTTGTTTAATGGTGTTGTGTTGTTGTCACGCCCCAAAATTTGGACAATTAAATATTAAATTAGGACTAAACCCCAATCAATATTCCATCATCCAAATCCTAGGGGTGAAACAAAAACAAAAAAAAACTAAACACAAACTAAACCATTCACCATAATTCAATAACTAACCAATACCTCCAACATTAAAGTAACAATAAATATTTGAAAACAACTTAAATAATGTAAGGTTACAACTCATGCCAAATTTTCAAAATACTACGGTCATAAAAGAAAATAAAAATACATAAACTACTAACAATCATAAACATGAGAAAACAAAAGAAATCCAATCGACATGTCCTACGATCATAGTTATTTCTTGTCACCACCAAAGCCTCTACTAATCCTGCAAAGGAAGCTCAAATTTAGCACCCGAAGTTGCCAAGAGACAAAAGCAAGATACGTATATCTGGTAAGAGTACAAGAATCAACACCCACGAGACACAAACAAAAATACATTTAATTCATATCATGGGACAAGACAAGTAGTTCCAACCGCACCGAGACGAATGGGTAGTTTCTCGAGATACGGTGGCATTTAGTTTCTTGTCCGTACACAACAAAATATAAATTGATTATAAAATAAACAAAATAGAAATAAAAATATGGTGGGTCAGCCCTACATAAAAAGTTAGTAAGACCCACCATCCTGCAAAACAAATAAAGTTAGTATAATTTAACCATAAGTAACTTATTAAAACAAATATAAAGTTACACCGTTTCACACTTAAATAATTCGAATTGACGAAAACTTAAAGAACAAAAGTTGTACAGAATCAAATTTTATAAAAGACTATGCGAACGAATTTGACAGAAACTGAACAGGTTAAGAGGAAACCTTGATCTAAAATTCTAAACGGAATTCAATCGAAAAATCTGAAACTGAAAATGAACAAAAACTGCCATAAGATGATTTTTTTCGAAAAAGTTCAAAACATAAAAAGTGTGCAGAATAATGTTTTACTTCAGTTTACGCGAAACCAATAAAAATAAGCTCGTTTCGTGGGTTAAAACAGCCTATAAAATCTGCATTACCAAAATGAATCAAACCGACAATAACCAAGGTCATCCGATTATAAATTCTAATCGATCTTTTTAATAAGAAGCTACAACACAAAAGTTGTCCAAAATCACGTATACATGCCTCTGCTCAAATTTCATAATTTATTGAGGCCGATTACTATTTTTCAAGATGTACAAATCAATAAACTCATAATTCAATTTTTGTACCTTAACTTCATCAATATAATTCGAACTATACATATAAGTTCATAATTACTACCTTGTACCTTAACTCAATTAAGACAATTCGAACTATCATACAAGTTCATAATTAATTCTTTGTACCTTGACTCAATTAAGACAATTCGAACTATCATACAAGTTCATAATTAATTCTTTGTACCTTGACTCCACCACTTCGGCCCTCCCCTTCTGACCTACACATATATCTCATGTGCCTCCCGTATACCTAACCCACTCCGAAGCCAAACTTGCACGGGGATATCGTCCCGAGTTTGACTCACACTCCCCGGATGGTTAGCATATACGTACGCGCGCAAATCAAAGCACTCGTCTACTCATGAGAACGAGGCAACAATATATATAAACATCTCATCGACATCATGAGACAAATATAACAATGCCGGGCATAAGGCGTCAAACAACTCTCATAATCCTCACCTTTTTTTTATACACTCTTTCTCACCATCACTCAAATAAAATAACAATCCATGGAGTCATGGTGGAGTACAAGGAATTTATCTATGAATTCTTAATTTATTAAATTTTATATGACCGTGAATATGATTACAACCATAGAATAAATCCATATAAAAACCCTAAACATGGCATACACCACTAATCAAAATAATTAAAATCAATCCATCATCTACATGCAAATACAAAATCAATTAAAAATAAATAAATAAAAACAACGAATCAATCCATCCTCTAACCAATATTTATGGATTCTAACTTTATTCCAATTTCACATAATTATGAGGGTGATTAAATCCATAAAATAAATACATAAAAAAACATAAACCTTGCATACACAACTAATTAAAATAAGTGAAATCAATCAATCTTCTAAAAATCCTAAACTTTACATATACAACTAATCAAAATAATTAAAATCAATCAATCATCTAAAAATCCTAAATCTTACATACACAACTAATAAAAATAATTAAAATTAATTAATCATCTAAAAACCCTAAACTTTACCTACACAACTAATCAAAGTAATTAAAATCAATCACTTATCTAAGAACCCTAAACTTTACATACACCACTAGTCAAAATAATTAAAATCAATCTATCATCTATAACCCTAAATCTTATCTCCACAACTAATCAAAATAATTAAAATTAATCTATCATCTTTATGTAAAAACAAAATCAAACTAACATCAAACAAATAAAAATAAATACAACGAATTAAACATAAATCAAGGGAAGTGGGTTTTGTACTTAAAATTATTTTTGAAGATCAAAGAATCACTCAAAGAATTAATAAAGTCACCCAAAATAAAACCCCAAACCTTACATACTCAACTAATTCAAATAATTAAAATCAAACAATCATCCAAAAACTCTAAACCTTACATACACGTCTAATCAAAATAATTTAAAAATGAGTAAATCATCTAAAAATTCTAAACCTTACATACCCAACTAATCAAAATAATTACGATCAATTAATTATCTAAAAATCTTAAACCTTACCTATACATCTAATCAACATAATTAAAATTAATCAATCATCTAAAAATTCCAAACCTTACATACCCAACTAATTAAAATTACTACAATCAATTAATCATCTAAAAATCCTAAACCTTACATATCCGTCTAATCAACATAATTAAAATTAATCAATCATTTAAAAAAAATTCCAAACCTTACATACCCAACTAATTAAAATAATTACGATCAATTAATTATCTAAAAATATTAAACCTTACACGTACCACTAATCAAATTAATTAAAATTAATTACTCATCTAAGAACCCTAAACCTTGCACGTATCACTAGTCAAATTAATTAAAATTAATCAAACCTCTAAGAACTCTAAACATCGCACGTACCACTAGTCAAATTAATTAAAATAAATTAATAATCTAAGAACCCTAAACCTTGAACATATCACTAATCAAATTAATTAAGATTAATCAAACCTCTAAGAACCATAAACCTTGCACATACCACTAATCAAATTAATTAAAATAAATCAATCATCTAAGAACTCTAAATATCGCATATACACTAATCAAAATAATTAGATTAATCAATCATCTAAAAAAAAGTAATAAAATCAATAATCATTTAAACACCCTAAACCTTATATATATCACTAATCAAATTAATTAAAATAAATCAATCATCTGAGAATCCTAAATTTTACACGTTCCACTAATCAAATTAAATAAAACTAATCAGTCATCTAAAAACCCTAAACATCTCATAGACACTAATCAAAATAATTAAGTTAATTCATCATCTACATCCTCATACAAAAATATCAAATCACATCAACCTAATAACATAAATAAATAAATAAACTAACGAATCAAACATAATCAAGGAAAATAGGGTTTGTACTCACAAATATTTTTGAAGATTGAAGCAAGACGAGGATTAATTGAACCACCAAAGTAAACCTCAAACCCTTTCTTTTTTTCTTCCTTTTTCTTTTTCTTTTTCTTTTTCACCCCCCCCCCAAGAGCACTCTTCGTTTTTTTTTTTGATTTCTCTCTCGCTCTCTCTCTCTCGGCTCTCTCACGGGGCTGCTCTGTTTTCTTTTTTTTTTTTTTTTCTCTTCAACTCCTAAACCTAATTGATTACATATCATATTATATATATACATAAAATAATAACCTAATTTCCTATTCTAATCTAATATGATTATTATATAATATTATATTATATGATACACATAATTATAATATATATAAATATAAGATTATATATATATATAAAACACCTCCTTTTTTTTATAACAAATATATATATATATATATATATATGTGGATTAATTGAATAACACATTAAATTTATTAATTACCACATTAAATTCATTAAATAGCACATTAAATTTTCATGTGACCACACAAATAATAAAATCAAAAATAAAATAAGATAATAATAATAATAATAATAAATAAATGACTTAAAAAAATTAGGGTCGCTACAGTTGTAGGTCTATTTCCTATTGCATTTGCGATTGTTGATTCAGAGACCATGGCCAATTGGTCGTGGTTCTTGCACGAACTTGGCAAGGTTGTTGATGGTAAGCATCAAATTACTTTTATTTTGGACCATAATCTTGGTCTGTTAGAAGCGATGCCGAAGGTGTTCCCATCTGCGCACCACGGTTATTGCTTACAACACTTGAAGAACAACTTAAGAGACCGGATGAAGGGAATTGATAATGGATTTAGGGACCACTTCGTTAGTAGTTTGGGTGACTATGCTTACGAGCCAACTATGGTAGGGTTCCATGAAAAGCTTGAGAAATTAAAAGCGGAGGGTAAGCAACGAGCACATAATTTTTTCAAGGACTTAGCACCTGAGCATTGAGTGAATTCATACTTTAAGTAATAGTAGTTTTATAATGTATTCCATTTGTCAAGTTTAGAATGGTAACGATGTGGATTTTCAATTATGTTTTGTGGCGATATGAAATTTCATATTCAGTTTCGAAGAAATTAAATTTAGTATTGTGCAATGTTTGTGATGTTGTGCAAGGGCATGTGTTATGGGGAGATGACATCTAGTGCGGCAGAGTCATTTAATAATTGGATTAAAGAAGCACGCAATCTTCCTATCACTCAAATGGTGGACACAATTCGTACTCAGTTGATGCGGCAAATGTCTGCACAGCGTAACCAAGCAAATAAGTGAAATGAGCTTATTTGTCTTACATTCAAAACAATGCTTCTTGATTCATTCAACGACAACAGGTCTTGGCAAGTTAGCAAAGCCAATGAGAATGTGTTTGAAGTTCATTCGATACCATCTGTTACAGTTGATATTACAAGGCGTACGTGTTCTTGCTTCAAATGGAAAATCAACGGATTTTCATGTGACCATGTTGTTATTGTCATTCAGAAAAGCCGCTACAATCTCAATGATTGTGTGAAACTTTACTTTCATGTAGAGACATATCGTACAGCCTATTCAGGTGCCATATTTCCTATACCATCGGTGGAAAAGCCATCTTTTGATCCTACGAACTTCACTATATACCCACCAACTGTGAAAAGACCATCCAGAAGGCCAAAAAAGAATAGAATCCCATCAAGGGGTGCGAAACTGAAGCAAATAAGGTGCGGGAGATGTGATAAGTTGAGAAGCCATAATCGGAAATCACGCAATGAGCCGATATAGGGTGTACATTTTTTCATTTCAACATTGTGTTTTACATGGGATTCTTATATTGATTTTTGAAATAAGATTGTGTTGTGTTGGCAAACATTGTGTTGCAATAAGATTATGTTGCGTTGGCAAACCTAATAATGCATTAGTATTTGATTTGATTTGATTTTTATTTTTTTAAGGTAGCAAACTGACATTTTTGTTGGTGTGTTAAGGATGAATACATGATGTGAACATTCACACTTGTGTAAAATAATCACATTATGTGAATAATTGCACATGGGTTGAACTTTTTAACATTATTGTAGTGTGAATATTCACATTCTTGTTACCGTTGACAGCATCAAAGTAGATGACATAAACATTTACATCAATGTAACCATTCACATCATCAACTCAGAAGATGTGAATATTCAGATATGTATTACGAAATGTAATAGTGAGTGTTTGTTGCTAGCAAAAATAAGATGTTCTTGTGTATATTATGATGCATGCATGGACGTGGTGTGAATATTGACATCGTTGTTGCCATTCACATCATCAAAAGTTATGATTTGAAGATTCACATCATCAAATTATTAGCTGTGACTATTGATTTATGTGTTAAGAAATATCATATTCACACATGTCATATTGTGTTACAATAACACTTTAAGCAATATTCACATCCATGTAGTAGGGCTTTTAAAACATAAGAATGTGTATGGTCCTTCTGTGATGTAGAATTTCACATCATGTCGTGTGTCAAAAAAAAAAATACAATCTCAATGTGTATGATCAACACAAAATAGGCCTCAAAATGCATATTCATATATTGAATGAAAAAAAGTAGTACAAGTAGTGATATAGAATTGATTTACAATTAAGCTAGTCTGCTTCAATATGTCAAATCTATTGACACTAAATTGTTTTAAATGTGGATAATAGTTTCGGGTAACAGTGATAGGGTGGACACCCCCCACCTATAGGTTTTCATATTGCACTGTCTTTTTGTGATTAAGAAAAAGGTGTACTAATGAGTCTCTTATTTGACACCATTCAAAGCGATTTAAGCTGTCAACAATTTCATCACGGTATATATGCACCCTCATGATGTAACACAATGCGAGCCTGCAATCCACCTTGAAAATGCAAAGTTGTTGTTAATAGATTTTGAAATTTAGGTGTTTACAGTGGTTGTGGAAGATGTGTACAAATTGATTTCAGACTTACGAATATGATGCTTGCTGAGGACAGATGTCTACTGATATGATTGGTTACGATGGATTTTGATCTGATAATTTGGTCTATAGTGGTGATGATGGTCCGATATTGCGCACCATAACCTCGATGTAGTCCCTCTACCATGGGGGGAACAATGAAATTTCATATTAGGCACAAAGCAACATAGTGCATACGTCCAAATTCAAATATTATACATCATGACAAGTATTATATGTGTCAGCCACTTACCACTATTTATGCTTTGTCAATATATGGGTCATGTACGCTGGGTCTTGGTCGTAGCGAGTTATAATGCCTCTATAGATTGTCTTTGACGTCGTACATAACAATCGTCCAGTGGAAGTTGTAGTGTATTGGGAAGATGAAGGGCTTGTTTGGTTTGTTTTTGGGAGAGTTGTTTTTGAAAAAAAAAATTGGGGAGAGAGTTTAGAAATTTTTTTGGTTTGTTTAGTTGTATATTTTGAAAGTAGTTTTGGAGTTTGGGAGTTTGGGAGTTTGGGATGATTTGATATTTTGTTGTAATTGAGTAGATGCATGTGAGAGAAAAAGTGATTGAGAATGAGAGATGAGAGAAAAAAAGTGATTGATTGATGTGTAAGAGAGAGAAAGTGATTTTGAAAATTTTTAAAAAAAAACACAAACCAAACAAAATTTTGAAATTTTTTTCAAAAACAACTCTCCCAAAAACAAACCAAACAAGCCCGAAGTATCTCTGGCCTTGATAGTCATTGATATGTACATCAATCAATTTATTTCTCTTGTGGGGGGGTACTCTTGCATGACTTTTTGCACACAATGGGTATACAATGATGTACCAAGTATTTATATCAATGTTCACTATGAATGATGTAAATGTTTACATCTGTTAATTTGTCAAACAGGCCTATAATGTATTACAGATGTGAATGTTCACACCTATTAATTTCTCAAACTTCCCAATACATGAATGTTCACTGTGAATGATGTGAATGTTCACATCTGTCGATGTGAATGTTTGCACCTGCCATATTATGTTGTTGTTAACATTCACATCTATCTAGCATTTAAGTTAACAATATAAGTATATAATGTTGAGATAAACATTCACATCTATTGAACATGTAAATCAAATACTGTTCATGTGAACATTCTCATCAATATTAAACATAAACAAACCAAAAGTATAGTTGTTACCAAACATGTGCTTGTAAAGATGAATGCCGAATCCTCCAAAGTTGAGTTGACTAGCTTTTGTAGTTCGAGTAGAATTTCACCATATGCATCTATCACCTACACAAACAAAGGGGTGGCAATACATAATTTATAGTGTCTTTACAGTCAAGTGTGTGTGTGTGTGTTTGTTTTGTACACATTTATGATTACCATACATTGTTGTGTATTGATTCTTCCTTGATGATGTATATGATGTCATCAAAATACAGGTTTCTAGTCTTCGAGTCCCCTCGCCACACAAGCAACCTGTGCATTGTGATTATAGAAAATATGAATGTTAACATTGCACAATTATAAAACGATATAATCTATTAAGTACATATGTGAAGCTTAACATCATCATAAAAATAAGGCCCCGTTTGTTTTCAGAGTTATAATTTAGGGAATTCATAGTGAAGGGATTAATAGTGAGGGGATTGTTAGTGAGAAAATTAAGAAAAATTATGTTTGTTTTGATGATAGTTGTTAGTATAAGAATTGTTAAATTATTTTTACATAAAATAATAAAAAATACAAAAAATTAAACATTAATGTTCCAAAAAAAAAATGCCCAACGTGTAAAAAATAAAAAATTTCTAGTTCCCTCACTATTTTTCTAATACCACATCCACCTCCTCCATCCTAATCCCCCTTCCAACCTCCATCTTAATCCCTTCCTCCATCATAATTCCTTCCCCAACTCTACAAACAAACACAACACTAAATGGGCCCCACCTCTATCCTAATCCCATCACATCCTCTGCACCCCGAAACAAATTGGGCCTAAATTCAATCTGAATATGTATGATCACTTACTCATCATCGCCATTCTTGTGCAAATTTTGGACCTTCTGCTTGTTGAGTTTACTCATGTTGGCCCAAACCTTCAGTTTATTGGTCAATGTTAACTTATTGTACTTTGTTGGGTGCTTTTTTTGTGAATGTTTGTCTAAATCTTGTACAATTTGGACTGCATGGAATTGCTCTTCAGCTCCATCTTTCCCTTTCTTTTGACCAGGCAAGTCGGGATATTGAAACTCATCCAAGCGGTGCTTTTTCCTTACCTTCTGCTTGATGTGCTTTACCCTAGATGGTGGGTAGCTTCTTAAGGCTGTCATGAGCCTTTTATGCTTCAACTTGCGTGATAATGTGGACGGACTGATCATCGTAAAGATCTTGAAGAATTATTTTTTCACATTCCAGATTGATGACCAATTTTTTCAACCGCTGAATTTCTGTATCTTTCCACTCCATGCAATTCTTGATGTCTATGTCCATATTGGATGGGCCCCGATTGGTTGAATAATTTGGCTTCAAGGGCAGCGATCACCCTTGCCCTCAACTTCCACGATTCTTCCAACTGTTTGTATTTTGCTTCCCATTGTTGTACGAGACCCCAAGCTTTTTGGTTTTCTTTTATAAGTACATCCACAATGTCCAGTTCACTTAGTTGTGCTATGATGATACCTCTTTCAGCATTGGGGTTGTTAAAGTTGGTGTTGATGTCATCTTTAACATCATTTAGGTCCATTGCATCGCTAGAAATTTCATCACTGTTGTCACTGCCTTAATTGTCTTTACTTTCATCGTCATTGCTTTCATCTTGCTTTGCTGGTGCACTCGACAAAACCTCATGTTTGGGCTCTACATTCAATTTGGTATGATGGTACATCTTTGCTTCAATTGGGGATGCCATTAGCTCGCCGTCATATATCTAGAGTTGGAAACATTATATTAGTTACATAGTTCCTTGTCTCACTATATGAATAGGCACAATATTTTTTGTTGTACTTTTACCTCATTTAAACTAAGCTTCGCCAAAGATATGGACTTCATGTTGGTATGTAAGGCTGTGAGATCCCACTTCACACACCACAGAATGGCATTAGGTTTGCGGAGTTGTAAGATAGTTATGTACTCACATAACCAATACTGAAACAAATAACAAACATCAATAATGTGAATGTTCACATCATTGATGTCAACTTCCACACCATTACCTAGTAATGTGTGTTCCACATTTGTTTTTGTGCTAACATGAGCAAAACATTGGTGTCAATGTTTACATCAATACACATTGATGTGAACAACAACATAATATGACTGATTGAGAAATTAACAGTAATGTGAACATTCATATTATTATATACTGATGTGAATGTTTACACCAGTGTAGACACCCCATTTTTGACCGACCTTAAGACTCAGACGTCACCATTTGAGCGCTCGGTGATGTTACATATTGTGCTCGTTCTGAAGTTTCAGAGTCTTGGCTGCGAGCCTTGCCTCCGGACTTCCGGACTCTTTTGTGCTTTGCCTCGGTTTGCGAACTGGGTCCCGTTTTCTCCATTTTCTCTTCCCGAAGGGAGGGAGAGGTCTCGTAGACCATCTCTCAATGGCCGTAGGCTACGTTTCGTGGTCGTAGGCCATTTTTCCCGTTTGGAGCCCAGTTCTCGGTTTTCGGAGCCGTCGGCCGTGCGTCTCGGTTTGGGACTACTTAACTACCTCCGTTTGCTTTGATTTTTGGCACACACCTTGTCTCCTCTCTTTTGAGAGACACTGTGGCCCGGGAGACCACCTTCGTGGTCGAACGCCACTTCCGGTGCCTAACAGTCTGTTTTCGGGGCCCCGAACTGCGCGTTTTGGCCTCGAACCTTCGTTTTGCATCCGTCCTGGTCCATTTTTGGCAAGGACCTTATTTTCATTGTTAGAAAGGTTGTAGAAGGGTGGGAGACTAGCAATTTTTCTGAAAAACTAGCTTTTCTCTTCATTGCTCTTCGTCGCCCGTTTTTTTTATTAGAAAGCTGGTTTTTCCCATTCCCGGGCCACTTTTTCTGACTTTCCACCACACCATTGTGTTGCACACACCTGGGAGGCCACTAATATGGGTAGGCCGACCAGTAATTATTCTTGACCCTTTTGAACCCCTCTAAAAAGTTGGTTTTTCTCCCTCTTGGGTCGCATTTTATGGTTTTTCTCTACACAGCTGTGTTGCACTCATCTGGGAAGCCACCTTTTTGGGGTGGCCGACCAGTAATTTTGATTGACCTCTTTGACCCCTGGTCGGCCGACCAGGGGAGGTGGCCACCCACCTTGGCCTGAACACAGTCGGCGTGTTTGTCTCTTCAGTCTTGATCCACTGTGCCAGTTGTTTTACACCAGATACACTGCCCGAGGGTTTGTCCTTGTTTTTGGTCCATTTTAGGTGGTTTTTACCCCCTTTGCTTGGTTTCAAGGTGGTTTGGCCCCTTTGGTCAAGCTTCTTGAGGAAGCTTGACCCTTTTGGTTTAGCTTCCCCAAGAAGCTTGACCCCTTTGGTCAAGCTTCCTTTAGAAGCTTTGAGCCCCCTCTCTTGGCTTCTCCAAGAAGCCTCATCTCTTTCCCTCCATATAACACACTCCACCTCCATTTGCAAGGGTTAGAAAAAAAACCAGCTGGAGCATATCCCTACAATCCTCCATATCTCTCTCATCTAAGCCTCAAAACACCCTTGTCCTTGCACCATTTACACACCAACTCATAGCCTACCACCTCCATCATTCATTCCAACACCTTGAGGCTGATTTTCAGAGGTTAAGAACTCATTTTCTTAGACCAAAAGCTGCTGCATTGCTGTGCTACAAGGGTAAGCCTTCATTCCCTATTTTCTTGCATTGCTGTGCTACAAGGGTAAGCCTTCATTCCCTATTTTCTTGCATTATTTTACTCCATAGCTTAGCCCTATTTTCAAGCATTTCTGGGCTTCGACCCAAACTGTAAAGTGTTATATTTTGAGCCCCTCTTCAACTTTGTTTGAGGGCTCTTTTCTGTTTGAGGCCATCTACTCTCCCTTTGTGCTTTATCTCTCTTTTAGGACTTATTTTGCATGATATATTAGCCTTATTTGCAAGCATTTCTGGGCTCCGACCTAAACTATAAAGTGTCCTATTTTGAGTCCCTCTTCAACTTTTTTTAAGGGATATTTACTGTTTGAGGCCATCTACTTCCCCTTACCCTCTATCTCCCTTTTAGGGCTATTTTTGCATCATATTTTAGCCTTACTTGTGAACACTTTTGAGATTTGATATAAACTGGAAAAAGTCTTGTTTTGACATCCTCTTTAAGTTTGGTTAAGGTCTCATTTCTGTTCGGGGTCATCTTTCCCCTATGCATGCTTCATCTCTTCATGATTAGGGCTATGCATTAGAGCTCTTGCATTGGCCATGGCTTGGCCTCTTAGCCACTGAAATCTAGTGGATTTTCAGTAGCTTAGATGTATTCTTGAAGGCCAAAATCAGAGGGGGATGCCCCCCTCTCTCCTTGTCTTGTTTGGTGATCCTTTTGGCCTTCCGACGGGACACTATTTTTCATGCTTTGAAGTCATGTTTCAGGTGTTATTCTGAGGGTTTTAGGGTCTTCCTAGGCTATGTTAAGAGCCCATTTTTCCATATCTTATGTCTATGATGCATGTGTAGAGTAATCCCATTCAAGGCCTCTCAAAGAGGCCTTCTTTTGCATATTTCCTAGACTGATTTCATGGCCTATTTTGTGAGTTTTAGGGCTGTCATAATCCATTTCTAGAGGTGGTTTTGCCATGTTACATGTCTACCTTGTATGTGCTTAATAACCCCTTGTATGGCCCTCTAAAGGAGCTCATCATTTTTGCATGCATTGGCTGCATTTCAGTGATTATTTGGGCATATTTTGACAAGTTTTATTCACTGTTTTTGGCTGGTTTGATGAGTTCTCATGCGCTTCATATACATGCTATGTAAATCATGTCTGCTAGTCAAAGTTGCATGCTATTTTAGTCCATCATGCTAGCATCTTTTGGTCATGCTTTGAATTGGAAATGTTCATGTTTTGGGACTGCCTTGGCTCTGTCTTTGTGCTTCATAGTCAAATAATGCATGCTTTGTATAGCTATAAGTCAATACATGTGCCTAGTTTTGAGTTTCGGGGCTCATCTCATGCATCGGGTGCCATGTTTCTATGTTTCGGGACCTTTTAGCATCATGTTTCAGTACTGGAATTTACATGTTTGAATACCATGCTTCATCCTTGCCATGCCTTGTTAGAGTTGCATGTTGTGCCTTAGGTTCGGTCCTCGGTTTGCATGCATGTGTGCACACATTTTGGTGGTCTCATTTTCATCTTATGGCCACTGATGTGAGTGTGGCTGAGGTCCACTCATGTTGGCGTAAGTCCATTATGCATTGTGTATGCCATTTCAATTCATAGCATTGCGTATGCTAGGTTGTATGTTAGAGCATTATGTATGCCTTGCTACATCATGCATTGTGTATGCCATCTCATAGCATTGTGTATGCTAGGTTGCATGTTAGGATTGCATTCATGCATGTCATGCATATTGCATTGTGTTTGGGATAGGAGATAGCCTAAGCACGGGAAACGAGGGACGTTTCGTACTTCGAGTGACGGAACGTGTCTCAATTCCCAGTCGCCGACACTCCGGATTACCCATGATGGAGTTTAGGTCTTATTGTGTTTTCATGTGCATTCATTTCATATTGAGACGTGCAATTCGACTCCTCGGCCATCATGCATCGAGATGCATGATTGGTGGCACGAGGATCGAGGTATGCATACATATGTGAAAATATTTTGCCATGTCTCTTTCTT
Source organism: Camellia lanceoleosa (assembly GCA_025200525.1). Classification (NCBI taxonomy): domain Eukaryota; kingdom Viridiplantae; phylum Streptophyta; class Magnoliopsida; order Ericales; family Theaceae; genus Camellia; species Camellia lanceoleosa. The sequence goes on from CM045764.1 coordinate 818,119, forward strand.
GCTCTCTGTTGCAGCAAATCAAGAATCAATAGCCTTCTAAAGCCTTGCACAACATTCCGAGATTAATTGCAAACAGAGGCAAACCGGGGTATCGCAATGGATTTCCGCGCAAAGTAACTCAAGCATGCATCATTCATCATTCGGAACAGAGCTAAGGCGGTCCATGAGCTTGCATGCTAATTTATTGCTTTCCTAGTTAATTTGATTCATTAATTAGGGTTTTGTACTTATTCGGACTGTATTATTTACTTGGAACTGTATATTATTTATTCGGACCCTCCGAGCGAGGGCACAATTGTAATAAGTGTGTGTGTGTGTGCGATGTATGCCTTCCAACCCCACGTCTTTCTCCCTTTTATTTACCAGCTTATGATGGTTAGATTAGGGCATGTTTCAATTAGCATACAATATGATAACATGTTTGCATTCATTCATCTGTTTTACATGCACCGGGCTCGGCGCATCATACTAACTGCATTTGTATTTCAATTTCGAGTTAAATACTTGTTAGCGGTTGCGTCTCATATGCCATGTTTAGAATAGCCGAGCCTGCTATAGTTACATTTTCGCATGTGTTGCATTAGGCATTTCTGTATAGTTAGAATCATGCATGGATTTCTAACATAGCTTCTGTTTTGGCTTGGAGTACTCGGTAAGTTTTTATGCTTTAGCATTCTTGCATGCGTGTGAGTGACTGCCATGATAGCATGCTTACCATGAGGCTATATGCTTATGTGAGATAACTGCCTGAGTGCCTGTGGGTGAAGGTTGGGTTATTTGGATTAGAACAAATCATCGACTGTGAGTTTTAAGCCTACTAGATAGTGGCAAAACCATCTTTTCTAAGCCCACCCGAGGGTGGCAAAATCTGCATTTTAAGCCTACTTGCGAGTAGCAAACTATCTTCCAAAAATGAACATGCAATGCTTTGTTGCAATTCAGGCGATCTAGTCTATACTTGTATGCTGTGCGCATCACATAGTAAATCAAGGCTAATAACCGGAATAAGAACGCATAATGTTTTCAAAACTAGATATCATGGTTAGTAGAGGCCGATCTTTGATCGGCGAAGCGTGCTCACAGTGACCTTCTCAATCGTACCAAAGTTCCCGAGCCGAGGCAACTTTGGTGATGACGGACACGTGGCCTTAGGCAAACGAGTTAGGGTTTCCGAAATTTCTCCAAAAATAAAATATTTAGGTGGCGACTCTGTATCTGGCAAAGCAGTCCATGTTTGGCACTTCTTTCAAAAAAAATCTATTTTCAAAAACAAATTTCCGGATTTGGACTATTTGGTGATTCATCGGTCTTGCATTGCACTATGCGAGATTAGACACAGGACCGTGACATTGAGTTCTGAACTGTAGTGAGCCCAAATGAACAAAACGGGATTCCCTCTCGGGACGTTCGGGGACGTCTACAACCAGTGTCTACTAATGTGAGTTTATCCATTAATGAACAATAATGTAAATGTTAATATCATTGATATTTACAAAATCAAATCCAAAAACAACAATAGTAATGGGGCAATGTAAATATATATATCGGTGATCACATTATGTTATCATTGGCTGAAAAACAAAGGGTGGAACCAACAACACCCAACAACATCAACAAGTCTGACATTGATCTCATAATGTGAATATTTACATCATATTCCAAAGATTGAGGGTTCTATAGACATCAACAATCAACAATACCAACATTGACAGTAATGTAAACATTCACATTATTATACATTGATGTCAATGTTTACACCAGTGTCTACTACTGTGAGTTTATCCATTAATGAACAATAATGTGAATGTTCACATCATTGATGTTTACAAAATCGAATCCAAAAACAACAATAATAATACGGTAATGTAAATATATACATCGGTGATCACATTATGACTGAAAAACAGAAGGTGAAATGATGTTGCTTACTTTTGTTCCTCATTGTGGGTGGGTACAAAAATCGATGGACCACACTCAGTTGACCGACGGGAAACACGAAATAATGAACCACCCTCCTTCTGATGTAAACCTTCGCAGCGGTGAGATAAAGTGGAATAGCAGTGGCCGACGACGGTGGTGAGGCAATGTGAATCTAAGGTTACGGTTTGAGAGTTTTTGGGGGTCGACGATGAGATTTTCTTTGGGAAATCAGTATTTTGTGGATTGAATAAATGGAATGGGAATGGTTTGTTTTCAGAATGGAGGAGACGCGGGAGAAGTGGAGGTAAGGTAATTTCGTCCTATTATAATGAATGGACCTAATGAAATAATCAAAAACGATTTGGGTTTTATGGAATAACACTGTTAGGAATAAGATTTATGAAAAAAGAGCCCTTGAAAATATCTCCTACTATTATACTTTAAATCAATAAAACTTACATATCTATTACATATTTAACTTGCATCATAACTTACCTAAATAATAATAATTAAAAACAAATAGAAACCACAGATAAATTAAATTTAAAAAAATAGAAACCCACAACTCCATCTAAATAAATTGAAGACAAATAGAAGATAAGATTTGGATATGGATCTCAAAAAGATATAACACTATCTAAATTTGAATTATGATTTAATAATATAATTATCTATTTTTTGATTTATATTTATCAAAATTTTAAATCACTTAATGCGACAAATTAATTAATGTGCTAAAATTATTCATTTTTTAATTACTTTAGAAATAATAATTAACTCACATGTCTACCACATAAATTTAAAATATATATGTATATATATAAATCACAATTCCATCTTAAATAAATTGAAAAAAAAAAAAAAAAAAAACAACAACAACAACAACAACAACAACAAACCACACAAAAACTAAAAAACAATATATAAGAATTTAGATATGGATATCAAAAAAATATGGCAATATCTAAATTTGAATTATAATTTGGTAATATAATTATTTATTTTTCTGATATATATCTATCAAAATTTTAAATCATTTAATGGGACAAATTAATCAATTTTCAAGTCTTATTTAAAGAATAATCTGATTAGTCATCTGATCTCCTAAACTTCGCGGGCACTGGTAGAGGAGCTAACGGACTGAGTTAAGGTAACATTCTCCTACACCATAAATTTATTTTTTATTTTTTTTCCCTGTGTGATTCTTCTTCTGTGTTGTTGGTTTGGTTTTGGTTTTGATTTCAATGAGATTTATGTGTTTGTTTACAGGTTTACATGGTGGAAAAGAATTATTGGTGATTGTGGTTGCAATCAAAGTATCTATATCTGTTTTGTGCCAATAATTTTGATCGGATTTTGTTTTCTTCAATGAAGATCATAAAATTGAAGTAAAAAAAATGGGTATCAAATTTTTTATTTTTTATTGTCATTTTATTTTATAAAAAATGTGAAAATTTATTGAGAATTCAAGATTTTAATATAATATTAGATTTTTTTATAACTAAGTAAATTTAAAACTTTTAAATATCATTGTATTTTTTATTTTTATCCTCTTTCTATCCCATTATATCATTATTGCTATTTGTTAGTTTGTTAATTATAATTCAATTAATTGAAAATGAAAGTTTAATATAACTTTTCATATATATTATAGTTAATTTGTTACATCTATAGTTGTATATAATAGCATAATATATAAGGATAATATCTAAATATAATTTCTATTTTTTTATGTGACTAAAATAGTCCATCTTAAATAGTATATAGAAGATTTGGTTGTTTGGGATGTTCTAAATAAGTGCACTTTTTGACTTTTTATGAAATATGGGTTGGGTTTGAAGTAATGTGGTAGAAAGATAATGTGATTTAAATAAAATAATGTAACTTAAATAGGATAGTGACTTTTTGATTTTTTTAGTATATGCCAAACAAGATGACTTCTTTCATCTCCAAAAACCCCCAATCTATTTTTTTTTTTTTTTACTTTTTAATTTTTAAAATTGAAACATCAATTGTTTATATCTATAAAATAAAACTGATAAACACATATCCAAAAACTACATTTTTTTTTTTTGAATATGTAAAATATTTACAAATGGAAAATATTTGACACCTCAAATTTTTTTTCATAATCCAACTTATAATGATATAATTATAAGTGTCAATTTTTATAGAAATATGAGAAGAGAATTAATTAAATTATATATATCAACCAACCACATACTCAAACTTTCATTATTTTAAGATGTTATTTCACTATAATTTCAATTCAGAGAATCTTTAACCCTTAATATTTTTTTTATCAAATTATGATTTGATAAAACTTTAAAAAAATGAAACGTTGAAAATTATTTGTTTTTTTCATCAAAATTGGTGAAAATGAAAAAAATTGGGATAAGAATGAATTATTTTTAAAAAAATTGATAAAAATTTAATAAAAAAGTTAAAGTAATTCATATCAAATCAAAATTTTTGTTCAAATTTAAAATCAAATTAGATAATAAAAATTAAAAGAAAATGATGTAAGTTTGAAAATATTTTGAAACCTTCTTATTCTTAAAGACTAAAAATTCGTGTGTATATTATATTCATATTGTATTTTTATGGGAGCTTTTTTGATAAATTTTATTTCTAAAAATTTTATTCCATTTAACCCATATTCTTTTTGACTATTCCATTAGATCATATTTAAGGTAAGAAGGCTAAAACACCCTCAATCTCTCATGCCCCCTATTAATATTGATATTTGAGGTTGATTGTCATTATGTTTTGGTAGTTCCCATGCATCAAGACGTTGACTGTCATTATATTTGTATTAATTTGAAATGAATTTTTGTCATTGTGTTATCAATTACATGATGTGAATACTCACATCATGTAACTGAAATGAATAATCACATCATTATATTTACATTAATTTGAAATGAATTTTTGTCATTGTGTTGTCAATTACATGATGTAAATATTCATACTAAAACATACGAATGTGAACGTTCACATCAACACATTAGAAGAGAGAGTATGTTCACATGTTGTGAACGTTCACATCACTACATGTTGTGAATAAAAATGTGTTGTCAATTAAAAATATAATAAACGTTATTTTTAATGAGTTGTCAATTAAAAATAAAAAGGTTCACATATTGTAAACGTTCACATTACTACATTAGATGAGAGAGAATTTTTCGAAAAGGTATTGTGAACGTTCACATCAGATGAGAGGGAATTTTCACATTATTTTTAATGTGTTGTCAATTAAAAATATATTCACATTATATAATAATATAAAATAATAATATCAATGTTATTTAATTTGTGTATGAAATTTCCTATGCCTTGATCTCCTTCTCTCTCCTCTCTCAACATTAAATATCAACATTAAATATAAGGTTATAAGAAAATAGTGTAAATCAAGAAAATGGACTTTATAGAATAAAAGTATAAATATATGGGATTAAGTGAGTTAGAACACTTTTAAATGGGATTTATCAAGAGCAAATTATACTAAAGGTCCCTATAGTTTGGGACTTGTGCCACTTTGTTCCCTGACTTTTTAATTGTGACACATTTGACCTTGAATTTTGAATCTTATTCTAAATAATGACAATTGAATATACCATTGATCAATTTCAAGGCAAATTCGTCAATTTGATAAAATATAAATTAATTTGACAAAAATAAATGTCAAAAAATATTTTAAAAATTATTTCTACCCACCAGTGATAAAATTATGTAAAATTAATAAATCTTTTACACATTTATTTATTTATTTTACAAAATTAACTTTTATTATGTGTTTGGATGATGATCATGTAATAGGTGGTTGTTTTTATTTTCCTTAAATTAGTTTTTATTTTTCTAAAAGTCAAATATGACGATAATTTTGATATCATTATTAAACCAATCCATTAAATAAAAAATTCAAAACTAAAAAAATTTATATATCGATTACACATTTAAAACCTAATAACTACCCATTATATGATCATCACCCAAACATATAATAAAAATTAATTTGGTAAAAAAAAAAAATAAATGTGTAAACGATTTATCAATTTTACATAATTTTATCTTTGTTGTGTAGAAATAATTTTTAAAAATTTAAAAATATTTTTTGACATTTATTTTTGTGAAATTAGTTTATATTTTATAAAATTGACGATTTTGCCCTTGAATTTGAGAAATGGTATCTTCAATTGTCTTTAGTTGAAACAAAATTTAAAATTTAGGGTCAAATGTGTCACAATTAAAAAGTTAGGGACCAAAGTGACACAAGACTCAAACTATAGGGACCATTAGTATAATTCGCTTATTTATCAATTAAAATTCCTATAATTTATAAAATTGAAATCAAAAGAAATGTAACTTAAATTATTGAATTAATAATAGAAATATCATATTAATTATTATTAAATATCACTTCACTTCACATTTAATAATAAAATTGTATATTTGTCTTAATTATAACTTTTAAATTTGTATATTTCCATAACAAGAAGAGGTATGTCATAATTATTTTAATCAGGTTTAACTTTTTTTTTAATACAAATTATCAAAATTACACTAAATATATATATATATATTTTAATTTTTTTAAACTAATGATTTAAAGAATTATAAACATAAAAATTAACTTATAAATTTTATGTATAAAATGAGATAAAATATTAAATTATTTAAAAATAATAATAATTTTAATTTTTTAATTTATAAAGTCTCATGCATAGTAAGTTACCCTTAGTAATTGACTATATTAAAAAGAAAATTGAGATCTCACTATATATGACTAATCATTAATGATTTCGTATCAAAACAAACGTGAAGAGACTATCAAATAAATTTTGTTCTTTCAAAACTAACGTGAAGAGACTACCAAATAAATTTTGTTCGTTCTCATTGAAGTCCTCCGTATCAACATCTCTCTTTTTTGTTACAAAAATATATTACCATTTAGTACTAAGGGGCAATTTGAAATGCAAACTAAAAATTAATTTTTAGTTTTTAATTCATTTTAAATTATATTACTCTCATATTTTTTACACACAAAAAGATAAAAAAATCAAAAAAATAATTTTTAACCAACTTTCTAGACTACCTCTAAATAATTTGAGAAGAAGTGTTGATCAACAAACTGTTAAAAAATTGGTTTATACAAGGCATATTTTGGGCCAATTTTGAGCTTAAAATTGAGTAGACCCCAAACGTATTTTGGAGTTGGTCCGAAGAGGTGAAGTGTTTCTTGCCGCATGGCAAGTCACACGGGAAAGACGGAACGTCAAAACTATTTATGAGTGAACGAGAAGTTAACGTCGTTTTCGAGTCTAACATTAATTTTTTAGATAAAATTCATTTGAATTTTTTCAATAAAAATTATTGTGGGAATTTAATTTAATTCTCAATTCAAATTTTGAGTTCCTAAGTGGTTTCTTAAAATTTGTACATCTTCATTTATTTATTTAACTATTTCTATAATTTTATATATATATATATATTCAATTAGTTTAATATATATATATAAATTTGAAATAGTTTAAATAATAAATTACCTACAGTTCTTTGACTTGGTCCACTGTGGACAACTTTTCAAATTTGTTTGAATTTAAGGTCCATGTATCAACGGTCAGAATAGTTTGAAATTAACTATTGCACCTGTTCTTTCATAGTGCTTATGTTCATTCAAATTGTCCATACATGTTTGGGTCTTTTGTTTTGCCTATATATACAATCAATTTGCAACAGTCCAGGGGATTCGGAAAAAAAACAGTCTGATTTTTGTCCTTTTGCTGTCCATTTCCTTTTACTGCATTATTCATCATATATAATTTTAGAAATAAATATTCAGAGAGTTAGAATACAGGTTTGGTTCGCCGAACAATTTATTTTGCAGTGCTACTACAAATTGGTTAAGATCATTGTATCCTGGGAGATAGACGCCACTTAACCGTAAGCACCGTAGCGGGGCGAATCTGTCTTAAGGACAGAGTGTCACACACTCGACTTGGTCTTTTAATTTTTGTTTGGTTCAACAAAATAATTTCTATAAGTTTTATTTTATTTTGTTTGAATTAATTTCAGTTTATTTTAGTAATAACTAAGACATCAGCAATTGATAAATGTTTAACTCACATAGATCAATTTATAATTCTATTTCCATTACATGACAACCGTGTTCATATCTCATTTCAGTTTCCATTTCTCATCATTTTCTCAAATTACATCAACGGCTCAGAACCTGGCCAACCACTTATAAGGGACCGTGACTCATGCTAGACACTTCCCGTTTCACAATAGATAAACATACTAGTTGTATCACCATCTCAACAGATAAGCACACAGGCTGTATCCACATTTCAACAGATAAGCATATTAGTTATATTAACACTTCCAAGGATAAGCATATGAGCCGTATCCACACTTCCATAGATAAGCATATTAGCTATATCAACACATTAACTGACAAGCATATGAGCTGTATCAGTGGAGTCCATCCCCTATCTCCTCCCAATCAACATCCGGTTTAGAGGTCCATTCCCTATCTTCCCCTAAACCATGGAGTACATCCCCTATCTCCTACCATACACAATGTATACACATATAAGTCATATACACAATCAATCAATACATAACGTTAATGTATTCTATCAACCGTCATACTCTATGACATAACCAATCGATTAGTTTTAATTTGCCTAATCATCATGCATTGTCTACAACAATCAAACTACCCTCCACCGGTAGCCCAAGCAGTTATTTATAAACAGAAAATAAGAGCTCCAACAGATAAAATATCAATGTTTTTGAAAATGGACGATTTATAAATCCAACTCCACCATTCCACAACATAACGAATCAATTTCATTATTTACAGCTCAATTCCAGATAACAACTACTTTTCCAAATCAATTATGGCAATTAACTTATATAACAAATTAGGGCTTTCTTCCCCATTCCTCATTATTTACCCCAAGGGTCAATAATCAACAACCCACCACTAGAACATCATTTTGACACTCAAAATACATCTTTAAGAATCGAAACCACAAAACCCTCGTTCATGTTTTTTGAAACCCTAAGTCCCAAATCGAACCATTTAAACAATAGACTCGAAATCTATGTTAAAACCCATAAGAGTGAGTAGAAATCCCTACCTCAAGAGATGATACCCAATGGAGAAGATGACGAAAACGAAGTTGCTCCAAAACACAAGTTTTACGGATCAAAATGTAGCCCTCGACGATCAACAACTTTGTTGTAAAGGCCAAAGATGAGCAAATCACTCCTACTAGATCAATACCTAGAGAGAAGGTAGGGTTCTAGAGTGAGAAGCTCAACAATAGTGTTTTTGGAAAAGTAGGAGAGAGAAGAGAATGTGAAAAAGTGATTTAAAATGTCAAAACACGGCTTAAGCGTCCAAACTCCCGCTCGAGCGGCACTCACAGACTCCCGCTCGAGCGGCAAATCTTCCGCTTGAGCGTCGGATGCACACTCTCAGCACTTTAGCAGACAGGTTACCCGCTCGAGCGCCAAACTCCCCGCTCGAGCGGCACACACACAAACTCCCGCTCGAGCGGCCCATTCCCCGCTCGAGCATCCAACCCTTACACAGGAAAAATAATAGATGGGTGTATTATCCGCTCGAGCGCCCAAACCCTCGCTCGAGCGAACAAACCAAAACCTAGACAGCTAGACTTGGTTCCTAAGCTCAACCAACCTACTCCAAACCTTCCCAACACAACCCAAGACTCAAATATGAAGAGTAAAGGATGTAAACAAGATATACACAACAACCAGCTCCACGGAGCCTAAGTCCGGATACAACAAATATAGAAAAGGGAAACCGGGATCGCTATAACTACAGTTAAGCCAGAGCGCGTCTCCGGATGCCAACCCTACACAGTGACAGAACGAACACACACTAAGTTCATATTCGGGAATCAAAGACTTAGTCCCTACTTAGACTCAGTGCGGTTCTACATCTATATCCTCAATAAGATGCCTTAGACTAGGCCTAAGAATGCCTAGGATGGAATGAGGATGTAAAGACGCACTTTAAATCATTTTTCAGAATTTTCAGAAAACAGGGGATCCGCTCAAGTGCAGGTTACCCTACTCGAGCGTAAAGGCAAACAAAAATACTCCACTCGAGCACGAGTTACTCCGTTCGAGCGGACTGTAAAACATGCCAAAAGTACTGGATGCGTGAAAATCACGCTCGATGGACGCTCAAGCGTGAGACACAAGGTACCGCTCAAGCGTCCAATACCCCGTTCGAGCGGACTGCAAAACAGTGCAAAGTGTTGGGAGCACGAACTCCACGCTCGAGCGCAACTTCCCCCGCTCGAACGAGAGTCAAAAATCTGGAATTTTCAGATTTGAACTCCAAGTTCAAAACCAAGTTTTAATGCATAGATTTTGATCCTCTTGGGCTAATTTTCTGGAAAACACTTCAAAACCCATAACATTACATGTTTCAAAGATCAATTTAGGAAATCAAAGCCCAAGGGTAGTTCAATTAAACTCAATTTCCAACCAAATTCATGAACAAGACTTCAATTGAACATACATGCACTTAAACAACTTTCAAGCCTCAAATACATGCTCTAATGAGCCAATTCTTACAAAAACATGATGAATTCATGGATTATGTTCAAAAGATGGACATGCATATGAGGAATTAAGAACTTACAACCTCAAAACTTCCAAATACATACATGCATGCAAGCCTTAAGCTTCAATTCAACAATTTAGTACCAAATCTAGACTCAACTCATCACTTAGCTTGAGACATGCAAGAACTAACTTGAATACAACAATAAAAGGTTGAATTTCTGTAACAACCCTCGTCTTGATTACTGAATAACCACTGAATTATATACTGATTATTGCTAAACTGGACCGCTAATGACTGATAATTGGATTAACTGAAGTATTGGATGGACTGATTGAAATTGAAACTGGAATTGAGTAAGTTTATCTATTGAATTGCATATCGCATCTGTTTGATTGATTGATTATCTGTTTGAATTTATGTGTTTAAACTGCTAATTGAAAGCCTTATCGGCGGCCGAATTAGAAACCGTTTAGAGTTTTGGAATCAGTAGAATATTTGTGATTTAATGGTATAATTATCTAAGAATTGATTAGGAATGATTAAATGGATTAAAATGAGTTAATTGAAATGTTGACCTTATTTACACTATTGCCATAGTTAGTGGACATTTTGTTTAATATTATTATTGTGCCTTATACACTTAGATAAACATCTTCATCAGCCCTTATTCTTGGATCCCAACCGACCAAACTTAGAGAAATAGAGGGAGAGTGAGAGAATTGAGCTCATTTGTTGAAATTGCTCAAGAGTTTGAAGATTTGTAGCATAATTGCTAAATTAAGCTTGCTAGACTTGGAATTGTCACTCTAGGTAAGGAATTCATTGTCCTCTTGTTGTCTTGAAGCTTCACCTTGCATGTATCATGGTTATAGAGAAGTTAAGGCATGAATTTGCTCAAATATATTGAATTGTACCTTAATTGTTGCATGCATGTTGAGTTTAGAGAGTTTGAGTTGAATCCATGGTAAAAATGTACATGCATGCTCATATTCATGTTTAAATCCATGTATTCATCATGTTCTTGAAGGAATGAGTCCACTTGGACAAGAATTGAAGTTTGATTTGGTTTAAAACTCATGCATTGCATGTTTTGAAAGTATTCTTGAAAATGGGTTTGAAAATGGCTTTAATTGACCAACCCTTGGCCTTTGCATGTGCAAATTAGCTTTTGAAACTTGTTATACATTGAGTTTAAGTGTATTTTCCAGAATTTGGGGCCAAGAGGTTGAGTTTTGGATGGTTGAATGCTTGGTTCGAACTTGGGAGACAAATCTGGAAATTCCAGATTTGGCTTCCTCGCTCGAGCGAGCCCTTTGGTTTTGTAAGCTCGCTCGAGCGAGAATCGAGCGTGGTATCGCGCGTAAAAATCGAGCATCCAGTACTTTTACTGTTTCATCAGACCGCTCGAGCGAAGGATTGTTCGCTCGAGCGAAGCCTTTGATTTTGGAAGCTCGCTCGAGCGAAGGAAGGCTCGCTCGAGCGAGACCCTTTTCAAAGAACTTTTGAAAAATGCCTTCCAACTGTATTTTTGCATCCTCATCCCATCCTAGGCATTCTTAGGCCTAGTTTAAGGCATCTTAATGAGGATTTAGACATAGAACCACACCGAGGAAATTTAGGGATTTAATTATCATCCTTCCGACTGTGAACTTAGTGTGTGTTCTATTTGTTAACTGTTTAGGGTTGGCTCTCGGGGACGCGCTCTAGCTGCTATTAGCCCAATCTCTGTGAGTAACGATTGTGTAAAGATATGTTCAAAATGGTTATCTTTTAACTACTGAACTGAATTGTTTATTGAACTGATATTGTTTACTGAATGAATGTATGTCCTGTATTATGAATCAGACAGGCATCCTTAGCATTGATCGCTATCTTTATAGAGCTCTGTCGGTTCCCTCGTGGAACCATATCGCTTATTGACCGATGGCCATCATTATCGTTAGGTCTATTAAGACCGGTCCTTGGACCTCATCGTTTATAGGCTAATGGGTGTACCACATATGATCGATTGATCAAATATCGAAGATCGAATATCGTTTAATGAATCGATTTCATTATCAGAAGGACATTCATTCATAACCTCTTTACGCTTTATGTTATTCACTGGGCTTTAGCTCACTGTTTATATATATATGTAGGTTCTCAGCAGCCAGACCGGAGCTAGGAGCGTGGGTTGGTCCCCAGTTTTGTCAAGCCAGCCTATGTGCCTCACTGCGAGGTTCCGAGTCGCCATGCTATGGCTTGGGGTGTTTTTGTTTCCCCCACCTGTCTCCCTACTGTTTTGTATTACTGTATAGACTGTCTACTGTTATACCGTACTGTTGCCTAGGGATTCGATCCCTGTACTGACTGACTGTAAATGATTGTATAGACTGTACTGTTCTAAACTGTATGAATGCATGAAAAATGTTTTTGGCATACAGATTTTCACAGCTCAATGGACACTAGTTATTTACTGTATTGGCTTCCGCCAGTACTGCTTAATCAGACATTATTCAAGAGGCCTTCTGTAATCTCGGACATCTTGGCGATTTATGCTAAACCCATAGGGCCGGGTTTGGGTCGTGACAGAGTGGTATCAGAGCGATACTTACCACGAGTTATACCGCACACACGTGTCCAAATGAGCTATAGGGTGTCCTAGAAAAGCAATTAGGGCATCTCATGAATTTGAAAAGTGTGCGCTTATGACTGACTGATTATGTGTAAAATGTTAAACTGTTTAATGATACGACTATTTATAATGATAACTATTATAACTGCTTATAGTGAAATGGATAATGCAAATGAACCTGAATCATCATCCTCTGCGGCCAAAATGGCCAGACTTGAACAAATGATGGGACTGATAATTGAAAGACTAGATCAACAACCGAACCAACAGCCCCCACCTCCTCCTCCTCCTCCGGTACAACCGGAACAGAATGTACAGAATGTGAATGCTAATGAGGTGGACATTATTGCATTGACTCATAAATTCAGCAAGATGAAACCGCCATCCTTTCAGGGAGGCCTTGAACCGTTAAAGGCTGAAGCTTGGGTGCTGGAAACAGAAAAGTTGTTTGAAATGTTTCCGTGCTCCGAAGCCAATAAAGTACTGTTAGCAACCTTCACCCTTCAGGAAGAAGCAAGAAGGTGGTGGATGTTGACCCGCGATGCGAATACTATCGTGACTTGGACTCAGTTCAAGGAGTCCTTCTTTGAAAAGTATTTTCCCCAGTGCATCAGGGATATTAGAAAAGTAACTGAGTTTGAACAGCTGAGACAGGGCAAAACGTCTGTTGCCGAGTATGAGAAGAAATTCACCGAACTTGCTAGGTATGCACCACACATGGTGGACACCGAATATAAGAAGACCAGGAGGTTTGAAGGCGGCCTTAGTGTTGCTATACAGGACCGAATAAGTGTCTTGAAGTTACCAACTTTTGTGGGTGTTCTCGACCGGGCATTGATGGCCGAGACGAATATTGCAGCAGTGAAACAATCTGAAACACCAACAACTGAGTGGCAAGGTAAAAGGCAGGGTTTTAAATTCAAGAAAGGCAAGCATAACCCAAAGAACCAAGAAATGTATCACGGTCGACGACTAGCCCCATCAAGGGAGTGGGTTTACTCCACCGCCCGTATGTGGCAATAAGCACAAAGGGGTTTGCTACCGACATCGAGCTTGTTTCGTGTGGCAAGGTGGGCCATGTAATTAAAGATCCCTCGCCGCAAGCCAAGAGTAAAGCCGCACGCGCAGCAAAGATCACCGCAACACCAAAACCGAACCCCAAAGCTAATGAAAGAGCCTATGAGGCAGTAGAGTGTTCGCCCTAGTACGGAGACGGCAAAACACCGAGATCAAGTGTCGTATCCTCTATCTGTGCTCAAAATGCATATGTATTGATTGATTCGGGTCTACACATTCGTATGTATCGCATGCTTTTTCGCGTAAATTGAATAGACCCTTAGAACCCATGAACTATCTGCTAGCCGTATCATCACCTGTTGGGGGATCCATGACATGTGCATATATGTATCCTGTTTGTGAGATTATTGTTGGGGATATGCACCTATTTATTGATTTACTGCCATTGAATATTGATCACTTCGATGTAATATTGGGGATGGATTGGTTACAAAAATATCATGCCACTATAGACTGTGTAACAAAACAAGTAGTTTTCCGTCCACCGGGTTTGCCTGAATTTGTGTTTAATGGGAGTGGAGTAGTACCTCCTCCGTATTTGATTTCTTCTGTAAAGGCTGTCAAACTAATTAGAAAGGGATGTAAAGGATATTTGTGTTCTGTATTGACTGTATCTGCCACTGATAATGTTAAAACTGATGTGAATTGTATTCCTATAGTCAGAGAATTCCCAGATGTATTCCCAGATGATCTGCCAGGGGATTTGATTGACAGGGAAATTGAATTTATTGTGGATGTGGTTCCGGGTACACAACCAATATCTAAAGCTCTCATGTAATGGCTCCAATCGAATCAAGGAATTGAAAGTACAATTGCGTGAACTGCTAGACAAGAAGTTTATCGCACCCAAGATTTCACCGGTGCACCTGTTTTGTTTGTGAAGAAGAAAGATGGCTCACTGAGACTGTGCATTGATTATCGTGAACTGAACAAGGTAACTATAAAGAATAAATATCCATTACCGCGTATTGATGATTTATTTGACCAGTTACAAGGTGCACAAGTGTTTTCCAAGATTGATCTCAGATCAAGGTACCATCAACTGAAAGTTAAACCGGAAGACATTGATAAAACTGCTTTCAGAACGAGGTATGGCCATTATGAATTTTTAGTTATGACGTTCGGAGTTACGAATGCCCCTGCTACATTTATGGACCTCATGAACAGAATTTTTAAACCATACCTTGATGATTTCATTGTAGTATTTATTGATGACCTCCTGATTTATTCTAAGACTGTTGAAGAACATGAACACCATCTGAGACTTGCCCTGCAAACCTTAAGAGAACAGAAACTGTACGCTAAATTGTCTAAATGTGAATTTTGACTTGATCATGTGATGTTTTTGGGGCATGTTGTTAGCAAAGATGGAATTTCTGTTGATCCGCAGAAAATCGAAGCTGTAGTGAACTGGCCTAGACCGCATTAATGTAATCAAGTCCAAGCTTTTGGGACCTGGCCGATATTACAGAAGATTTGTCAAAGACTTCTCCAAAATTGCCTTACCACTGACTCAGTTGACACAGAAGGGGATATCATTTGACTGGACTGACCAGAGGGAATCAGCATTTCAAGAATTGAAAACTAGACTTGTGACTGCACTGATTCTTACTCTACCTTCAGGTACAGATGGTTATACTGTATTTAGTGATGCTTCTCATAAGGGTTTGGGATGTGTTTTAATGCAGAATGGGAGAGTTATTGCTTATGCTTCTCGACAGTTGAGACCACATGAAAAGAACTACCCGACCCATGACTTGGAACTTGCCGCAGTGGTTTTTGCATTGAAAATTTGGCGTCACTACTTGTATGGAGCAACATGTGAAGTGTATACTGACCACAAGAGCCTGAAGTACTTTTTCACACAGAAAGAACTGAATATGAGACAGCGGAGATGGCTTGAACTGATAAAAGATTATGACCTACAGATTCTGTACCATCCGGGAAAAGCTAACACTGTTGCCGATGTATTGAGCCGAAAGTCAATTGGGAACTTAGCCTGTTTGCTGACTGGACAGAAGGAGTTGCTTTGTGACCTTGAAAAGTCCGAAATTGAAATTGTTTTGAGAGAGCAAGGCGGAACCTTAGCTGCAATTTCTGCTCAACCAGCATTGATTGAGGAAATTAAAGAAAAACAACAACTAGATGATTTCTTGAAAAAGGTTATTGAAGAAAGAGATTCAAAACCGAGACCGGGGTTCAAATTTGAGAACAACGTATTGAAATTTCAAGAAAGACTATGTGTGCCGAATGACACTGAACTGAAAAGAAGAGTTTTGCAAGAAGGCCACAGTTCGAAGTTTTCGATTCACCCAGGGAATACGAAAATGTACCAAGATCTGAAACAGAACTTTTGGTGGCCAGGAATGAAGAAGGAAATTGCCAACTTTGTGTCCAAATGTCTTTACTGCCAACAAGTCAAAGCTGAACATCAACGACCGCCATTATCGCAACCCTTACCCATACCAGAGTGGAAATGGGAGCATATCACGATGGATTTCATTGTTGGATTACCTCGCTCCAGAAAAGGTATGGACTCTATTTGGGTTATAGTTGATAGATTGACTAAATCTGCACACTTCCTACCTGTCAAGACAATTTATAATGCAGACAAATTGGCTGTTATCTATATTGACGAAATTGTGAGATTGCATGGAGTGCTCAGATCTATTGTTTGACAGGATTCAAGTTTACATCGAGGTTCTGGCAAAGCCTACAGACTGCATTGGGTACTGAATTGAGGCTGAGTAGTGCTTACCATCCTCAGACAGATGGCCAGTCAGAAAGGACCATCCAGACTTTAGAGGATCTACTGAGAATGTGTGTCCTTGATTTTCAGGGAAATTGGGGAAGTCATTTGCCGTTGGCTAAATTCGCCTACAACAACAGTTACCATTCGAGTATTGGAATGGCGCCTTTCGAGGCATTGTATGGCAGAAAGTGTAGATCTCCAATTTGCTGGGCAGAAGTTGGAGATGGGCCGTTGCTTGGGCCCGAAATTGTGTATGAAACGACTGAAAAGATAAAACTGATACAGCAAAG
Source organism: Camellia lanceoleosa (assembly GCA_025200525.1). Taxonomy (NCBI): domain Eukaryota; kingdom Viridiplantae; phylum Streptophyta; class Magnoliopsida; order Ericales; family Theaceae; genus Camellia; species Camellia lanceoleosa. The sequence continues at coordinate 835,383 of CM045764.1, forward strand.
ACTGAAAACTGCACAGAGTAGACAGAAGAGTTATGCAGATATTAGAAGACGAGACCGAGAATATGAAGTGGGTGATCACGTGTTTGTGAAAGTGACACCAATGAAAGGCCAGACTCGCTTTGGAGTCAAAGGCAAGTTAGCGCCAAGGTATGTCGGACCGTATCAGATTATTGAGAAAATCAATCTGGTGGCGTATCAAGTTGCACTTCCTCCTGAAATGGAGCATATGCATAACGTCTTCCACATTTCGATGTTGAGAGACTATCTTCGAGAGCGGATAGTGCTTAGTGATGACTACGCTTACGAGGAACAGCCTATACAGATTGTGAACCGACGGATCAAGAAACTGAGAAACAAAGAGATCCCGCTAGTGAAAGTTGATTGGCAGAACCACGGTGGTGTGTATGCCACTTGGGAAAGGGAAGATGACATGGCGAAAAGATATCCTGATTTGTTTCCATCGACCTCGCTTTTCCGCATCGAAGGTAACTCGTGTTTAGAGGACTAAACTCCTTGTAAGGAGATCAGAATAACCCTCGTCTTGATTCTTGAATAACCATCAATTATATACTGATTATTGCTAAACTGGACCGCTAATGACTGATAATTGGATTAACTGAAGTATTGAATGGACTGATTGAAATTGAAACTGGAATTGAGTAAGTTTATCTATTGAATTGCATATCGCATCTGTTTGATTGATTGATTATCTGTTTGAATTTATGTATTTAAACTGCTAATTGAAAGCCTTATCGGCGGCCGAATTAGAAACCGTTTAGAGTTTTGGAATCAGTAGAATATTTGTGATTTAATGGTATAATTATCTAAGAATTGATTAGGAATGATTAAATGGATTAAAATGAGTTAATTGAAATGTTGACCTTATTTACACTATTGCCATAGTTAGTGGACATTTTGTTTAATATTATTATTGTGCCTTATACACTTAGATAAACATCTTCATCAGCCCTTATTCTTGGATCCCAACCGACCAAACTTAGAGAAATAGAGGGAGAGTGAGAGAATTGAGCTCATTTGTTGAAATTGCTCAAGAGTTTGAAGATTTGTAGCATAATTGCTAAATTAAGCTTGCTAGACTTGGAATTGTCACTCTAGGTAAGGAATTCATTGTCCTCTTGTTGTCTTGAAGCTTCACCTTGCATGTATCATGGTTATAGAGAAGTTAAGGCATGAATTTGCTCAAATATGTTGAATTGGACCTTAATTGTTGCATGCATGTTGAGTTTAGTGAGTTTGAGTTGAATCCATGGTAAAAATGTACATGCATGCTCATATTCATGTTTAAATCCATGTATTCATCATGTTCTTGAAGGAATGAGTCCACTTGGACAAGAATTGAAGTTTGATTTGGTTTAAAACTCATGCATTGCATGTTTTGAAAGTATTCTTGAAAATGGGTTTGAAAATGGCTTTAATTGACCAACCCTTGGCCTTTGCATGAGCAAATTAGCCTTTGAAACTTGTTATACATTGAGTTTAAGTGTATTTTCCAGAATTTGGGGCCAAGAGGTTGAGTTTTGGATGGTTGAATGCTTGGTTCGAACTTGGGAGACAAATCTGGAAATTCCAGATTTGGCTTCCTCGCTCGAGCGAGCCCTTTGGTTTTGTAAGCTCGCTCGAGCGAGAATCGAGAGTGGTATCGCGCGTAAAAATCGAGCATCCAAGATTTTTTTGTTTCATCGACGCCGGCGAAGGATTGTTCGCCGAGCTTTTGATTTTGAAGCTCGCTGAGCGAAGGAAGATTTCGCCGGCGAGACCCTGCCAAAGAACTTTTGAAAATGCCTTCCAATCAGTATTTTTGCATCCTCATCCCATCCTAGGCATTCTTAGGCCTAGTTTAAGGCATCGTAATGAGGATTTAGACATAGAACCACACCGAGGAAATTTAGGGATTTAATTATCATCCTTCCGATCGTGAACTTAGTGTGTGTTCTATTTGTTAACCTGCTTAGGGTTGGCTTTCTGGACGCCATTTAGTCGCTATTAGCCCAATCTCGTGAGTAACGATTGTGTAAAGATATGTTCAAAATGGTTATCTTTAAACTTGAATCAATTGTTTATTGAACCGATATTGTTTCTTGAATGAATGTATGTCTGTATTATGAATCAGTATTGTGGCATCCTTAGCATTGATTCGTTATTCTGAGCTCTGTCGGTTCCCTCGTGGAACCATACTGTTTATTGACTGATGGCCATCATTACTGTTAGGTCTATTAAGACCCGGTCCTTTTGGACCTACTGTTTATAGGCTAATGGGTGTACCACATATGACTGATTGACTGAAATACTGAAAGACTGAAATACTGTTTAATGAACTGATTTCATTATTGTAAGGACATTCATTCATAACCTCTTTACGCTTTATGTTATTCACTGGGCTTTAGCTCACTGTTTATATATATATATGTAGGTTCTCGCAGCCTGCATCGGCTAGGAGCGTGGGTTGGTCCCCGCTTTTGTCAAGCCACCTATGTGCCTTATCATGAGGTTCCGAGTCGCCATGGTTTGGGGTGTTTTTGTTTCCCAATTGCCTCCTCTTGTTTTTATATTATTGTATAGATCGCTTCATCGTTATATCAGATCGCTGTTGCCTAGGATTCTATCCTGTCATCGACCGATTAATGATTGTATAGATCATCGTTTAAACCGTATGAATGCATGAAGAATGTTTTTGGCATACAGATTTTCACAGCTCAATGGACACTAGTTATTTATCAGATGCTTCCGCCAGCCCTCAGACTGCTTAACTCAGATATTGTTCAAGAGGCCTTCGGTAATCTTGACATCGCCGCGATTATGCTAAACCCATAGGGCCGGGTTTGGGTCGTGACAATTTCCTACCTTGGGTCCTCAAATACAAGTCTAGAGCTCAATCAAGCAAGAACTCCTTTAAACTTCTTAATGTCCAAGCAATTCTTTGATGAAACCAAGGTTTTCTTCTCTCCGTCTCACTCTAGGTCGGCAATAACAAGGAACTTGGCTAATGAAATGTTTTGTTTAGATGTATAATAAGGCTCAAGTATGTGTTGGCTAGGTGGCCCACTCAATGGCATCATGGTAAATAAGTCCAACTATGCCATTTAGCTTAATTCAATCTAATTTAATCATACCAAATCATATTTGAACTGAATATACCATAAAATCACATTAATTCTAATGATTATAAAACACTAACCAATTTCAAGTTCGGCCGCCGATAAGGCCTTCAATTTGCAGTTTGAAGCATAAAACATGAACAGATAATTGAACAGTCAACAGATAGACAAACAATTAAACATATATACCCAATCAATTCAATTCCAGATTTTAGTCAGTCAGTTCAGTATTTCAGTCGATTCAATTACTTATCATAAACAGTCTCAGTTTAGCAGTAATCAGTGATTAACCAATAATCAGTGGTGAGGGCTATTACAGGAGTCTAACTCCTACCAATTTCTTTGATGAAATAGTGATGTCTGCAGTGTTTGAGGATAAGTAAAATTTTAATGATTCTTATATCTAGGTACACCTAGTGGAGTATGGCAGGATACTCTTCATAAGAATCACCTATGTGAGTGTGAACTGGGCCGGTTCTATAAGATTTGTGAAGGGCTACAAGTCTTTAGAGCACTCATGAAAGACCAGATTGTTCAGGGCCAAAATAAACACAATAGTGAGAACTAAACTGTGTCTGGGGATATACTGTGTGAGTTCTATTGTCTTGGTTTACACAAACGACTGAACAGTTCAAGACATCATGTTCACTGGTTAACTAGTAAATTCAATAGTGTTTCACAAGGGAAGGTTCAAAGCCAAAAGCTACCTATCCTTTGCAGAATATTACCAATTTTTGTACTCTCTGTATTTAGATCATGTTGTTGCATTTTCTCTCCGTCAAATTCCATTCATGTGGGGGATTGTTGGAAAATTGGTTTATATAAGGCATATTTTGGGCCGACTTTGAGCCCAAAATTGACTGGACTCCAAACGTCTTTTGGGATTGGTCCGAAGAGGTGAAGTGTTTCTTGCCGCATGGCAAGTCACATGGGGAAAACGGAACGTCAAAACCATTTATGAGTGAATGGGAAGTTGACGTCGTTTTGGGGTCTAACATTAATTTTTTAGATAAAATTCATTTGAATTTTTTCAATAAAAATTATTATGGGAATTTAATTTAATTCTAAATTCAAATTTTGGATTCTTAAGTGGTTTTCTAAAATTTGTACCTCTTCATTTATTTATTTAACTATTTCTATAGTTTAATATATATATATATTCAATTAGTTTAATATATATATATATTTGAAATAGTTTAAATAATAAATTACCTACAGTTCTTTGACTTGGTCCATTGTAGACAACTTTTCAAATTTGTTTGAATTTAAGGGTCCATGTACCAACGGTCAGAATAGTTTGAAATTAACTATTGCACATGTTCTTTCATAGTGCATCTGTTTATTCAAATTGTCCATACCTGTTCGGGTCTTTTGTTTTGCCTATATATACAATCAATTTGCAGCAGTCCAGGGGATCCGAAAAAAAAAAGTCTGATTTTTGTCCTTTTGCTGTCCATTTCCTTTTACTGCATTATTCTTCATATATAATTTTAGGAATAAATATTCAGAGAGTTAGAACACAAGTTTGGTTCGCCGAACAATTTGTTTTGGAGTGCTATTACAAATTAGTTAAGATCATTGTATCCTGGGAGATAGACGCCACTTAACCGTAAACACCGTAGCGGGGCGAATCTGTCTTAAGGACAGAGTGTTACACACTCGACTTGGTCTTTTAATTTTTGTTTGGTTCAACAAAATAATTTCTGTAAGTTTTATTTAATTTTGTTTGAATTAATTTCAATTTATTTTATTTACACAGAAGATTGTTCCATCACAAACCAGCTATATAATTGTTAACTTGACGCAAGAAATGACAAAGGGAAAAATAAAAATTTAAAATAATAATTTTTAAAAAAAAATTGGAGGGGAAGAGTATAAAAAAATGTGAATGACACTTCTGGCTTTCAAAATTGGCTTTCAACTTCAAAATAATATGATTTTTGACATTTTGGTAGAAATGTTTGTTTTGATTAGTTTGAGTTAATTTAACCTAATTTTTTGATTGTTTAGTTAATTTAGCCTAGCTAAATCAGTTCCATTTGGAAAGAACTTTTGACTTTTTTTATTTGAATGTGATGGTTGTGAGAGAAAAAAATAAAATAATTATGATTTGAATGTGACATTTTGTCTAATTGACTTATTTAATTTATTTTATTTTTTGTACTTATTTAGACAAAAAGGTTGTTTCCAAACGGTAACTAAATAAGCTTGTCAACTGATGATGATTATAATTCTTCATTTTAATAAGGACTTAGATGACCATTCAAATTTTCTCTAACTAACCCAAGGGTGTTTGGCAACTTGGTAAAGGTTTGGGGATTAAGACCCCAGGTCTCAAGTTCGAAACTCCTTGGGCCAATTTCTTGGGCGTAGCGCAGTTGGTAAGGAGGTTAGCCTCAAGTTGTTGCTACCACATCACTTGGTGTGGGTCCAATACTCTCCTGCTGCACGAGTCCTGATTTAAGTGAAACTTATTTTGGGAGGTCGGGGTAAGTTTCTAAGTTATAGTCTCCTTACTCAGAACGAATAACAGGACACCTTGGTAGGGCAAGTTCCCAGGTTATAGTGTCCTTACTCGGAATGGACAACATGACACATTGGTAATCTCTGCAAGGGGCGTTGCTTAGGACTTGCAGGAGAGTGGGAGGATTTTCCTGTAACAAAAAAAAAAAAAAAAAAATCCCTCTAACTTTCCTAAACCCCTATAAATCCTAGTATCTTTCATAATCCCATTCAATCTTAGAAGATGCATCATGTCCTTAATTGACACACACACAGTTATAAATAAGCTGAATTGTGTCAGGTAGTAACCATTTTAAATTTGATCCATTTAAAAATTTAATCAACTTTCAAAATATATTCAAACTTAATTTTTAACCTTGGGAGGTGATCCCAAACAAATTTTGATTGAGCCAAAATTTGAATGAATTTAAATTTTGTTTAATCTTGGATTATTTATGTAATAAGTCAATCTCAAATGAATTTTTAGTGAGTTAAACATGAGTAAAGCTTAAATAATTTTGGAATAACCAATCTCTATAATAATTGATTATATTCTTAAAGTGAATATTTTAGGATCAAATTATAATTAAGGAAAATATTAAAAGGAAGTATTAAATTGAATAATGAAGCCCCAGGTTGTTTTCAAATGTTGCATCAATTCTTAATATTATTATGTTTTATTTATTGGGGAAATTACTAATGAGTGGTACTGTTAAAAAATTATTATAGATTGATGAAAAAAAAATTCATACCTTTAATTATTAATACTTATAAAATTTGTCACGTATTTGTAATTTTTTTTTAAAAATCTATCTTGCATTGAATTTTTTTCTTATTTATTTATATGAAAAAGTTATGAATCATAAAAATTTTGTTATGAAAATGATTATGAAAAATTTATGATCTTTGGATTGTCTTGATTAATGTGTGGTGTTTTATTCTTTTTTTTTTTTTTTTTTTTTTTTTTTTTTTAGGTCTCCCAGGTATCCTCACGATCATGGAGACTAATCCTTCACGGGTTTGTAGGCACCTCGAAGGTGGGACATGCCCTGTGGATTTAAGGCTGCTCCATGCCCAAGGTGGGAATCGAACCCCCGACACTTGGTTAAGGGAGGAGGAGTCCCTTCCACTCCACCACACCCCCTGGGTTTTATTCTAAGTGTAATTCAAAGATCAAAAAATTTTCATGATTATTTTCATAAATTTTTTTTTATAATATTTAACATTGCTGTATTTATATTGGAAAAAGCCTCATACACCTAGTGATTCATCACCCCCACTACACCTAGTGCCACGTGACACTGCGTGATTGGTTGGAAAAAAAAAAAAGAATCGCCTGAAGGGGCGCCCCACGCCATCGGGGTCGATTTCACCGGGGTAGATAGCAGAACTGATTTATATTATAGTGTCTTTTGATGCTAATGTGGTTAATAAGGAAAAGTCAAAAGTCAGCAGTCTTAAAGACGAGAGAGAGAGAACTTGCCATTGTTATAGCTTTAGATTTAGGCCTTACATGTCATTACTTAAAAAAAATTAAAAAGTCATTATCATATTTAAGTAGTGATTTGAAATGTTCTAAATAAATATACTTTTTAATTTTTTATGAAATATAGATTGGGTTTGAAGTAATGTGGTAGAGATGTGATATAACTTAAATAAGATGATGTGACTTAAGGTGTCGTTTGGGAAGAGCTCATTTGGGCTCTTTTGGCTCTTTGAGTCACAAAAGACAAAATAGGTTATTTGAGCCATAACAGACAAAACATCACATCCAACCCATAATCATTACACTTTTCTCTCACAAAAAAAGTCAAAAAAGCCAAAAAGCCTTTCACAAACCAAACTTTTGAGCCCAGTCTCAAATAGCCAAAAAAAAGCAAAAAAGTCAAAAAGCCAACCCACTTCCCAAACGGAGGCTAAATAGGATAGTAACTTTTTGACTTTTTAACTTTTTTAGTACATGACAAACAAGGCCTGTCCTTATTTATCATAATCTAAAAAAGTCAAAAAATCATTATCCTATTTAAGTCACATTATCTTATTTAAATCACATCATCTCTCTACCACATCACTTCAAACTCAACCCATATCAAATCCATATTTCATAAAAAGTCAAAAAATGCACTTATTTATATCATCCCAAACCATCATAAGTCACATCATCTTATTTAAATCACATCACCTCTCTGTCACATCACATCTGTATCACATCACTTCAAATCCAACCCATATTTCATAAAAAGTAAAATAATGCACTTATTTAGTCACATTACTTTTCTATCACATCACTTCAAACCCAACCCATACTCAACCCATAGTGCTTGTGAATCTATGAAGCACGGGTACTCCAAAAATAGTGCACACACATAATTTTACCGGATGGATATGCGTGCAGACGCTGCAGCGCAGCATCTGCACGGCAAAACCACTGCACGCGTCATCGCCGGTACGGCATGGGTACGGCTCGGGTACGGCATGGGTACTCCTTCGGTACGTTTTGGGTACGTCGAGGGCAAAAATCAAATTTTTTTGAAAATTTGAGGGGTACCGGAGCAATATTAACAAAAATTAAAAATAAATAAATAAAAAAAATGTGTATACTGTATATGCGAATGCCCAAATCTCATCATATTTTGCCCTAATCTCATTGAAGCAAAGAGAGGCAGACTTCGACCATGTTCTGCGACTTTGAAGAGTGATCGGCTTCGACCCACACCCTCATCTTCAATCCTCACTCTCGTCTGTGACTTCGAAATAGATCGACTTCGACCCTCACTCACCCTCGTCTTCGACTTCGACCCAGAGATTCGACCCTCGTCTCGTCTTCGATTTCGACCCTCGAATTCGACCCTCGTCTCGTCTTCGACTTCGACCTCACTGTTTTGCCCTAATCTCCTCTTCGATCAGAGGTATACGTATCTCTCTTCTCTTCTCTTCGTATTTATTTATTTTTTTTCTTGTTTTATCTTTAGTTATTATTATTAATACTGAAAATGCTTCATTTTTATTTATTATTATGAATATTAATATTTTTAGTTATTATTATTAATATTATTTTTAGTTATTATTATTAATATTATTATTATTAATACTGAAAATGGTAATAATAATAATATTAATCATAAATGGTAATAATCATAAATATTATTATTAGTTATTAATAATAAAAAATTTGAGATGAAAATGCTAATAATCAAAAAAATTAGTTATTCCTGAAAAATTGAAAATGCTAATAAGCAGTTTAGTTAAATTAGATGTATAAAGCTTTTCACCACAGCTTTATGCTTACTTATAAAAGCTTTAGTTAATAATCAAAAATATTATTTTTATGCTTATAGGAAAATGAGTTCATCAAATGAGTTCATCTCACGCAAGTGCGCTCGCCCTTCCATTGATCAACTGAGATGAAAATGCTCCTCTTTGGGGCTATGTTACAAAATTAGTTAAAAGGGGAGAAGGAGGAAGTGGTAATACAAAATTTAAGTGTAATTTTTGTAACATTGAGTACCAAGGGTCATATTCTAGAGTTAGAGCCCATTTGTTGCTACTTTCATCGCCATGGAATTAGAGTGTGTGCAATCGTGAAGAACAAGAGTGATCTTCTTCAAATTCAAAGGTAGATCAAGAAGTCGAGAACCTAAAAAATGGCAAAGCCAAAAAATGTTCCTTTACCACCTCCATCTTCTCAAATTAGTGCTAGCCACGACAATGTAGAAGATGTTGGAACATTTAGAATGGAAGGTTATGCACCAAGAAAGAGAAAGGCAATTGGGAGTAGTCCTTTAGATAGGGCATTCAATCAAAGTTCTAGAGAGCATTTACATTCTTTAATTGCCCGTATGTTCTATTCAGCCGGTTTGCCTTTCCATTTGGCTAGGAATCCATACTTTGTAGATGCTTTTCAATATGCTGCTGAGAATCAAATTGTTGGGTATGTCCCTCCTGGATATAATTTGTTGAGGACTACCTTACTTCAAAAAGAAAGGGCAACTATCGAAAGGTTATTGGAACCAACCAAGAAGTCATGGGATGAGAAGGGGTTGAGTATAGTATCTGATGGATGGACTGATGCACAAAGGAGGCCTCTCCTTAATTTTATGGCAGCATGTAATGGTGGAGCTATGTTTATAAAAGCTGTTAATTGTGAGGGTGAGACAAAGGACAAGTACCATATTGCCAAATTAATCAGTGAAGTGATTGATGAAGTGGGTCCTAATAATGTAATTCGTAATTCATCGATAATGCTCCAAATTGTAGTGCAACCGATCAATTATTCAAGGTAATTATCCAAAGATCTTTTGGACACCTTGTGTAGTTCACACTCTTAATCTTGCTCAAGAACATTTGTGTCGCGAAGAAAGTTGGAGTCACGATATGCTTATGATGAACGCCATTGGATCACTATCGTGATTGATGATGTAATGTTTGTGAAAAATTTCATCATGAATCATTCCATGAGATTAGCTATTTTTAATGAGTTTGTACATTTGAAGCTACTTTCTGTTACAGATACACGCTTTGCATTTGCAATTGTTATGCTAAAAAGGTTTAAACTTATATATCATGTGTAACAACCCTCATACTGATTACCGATATACTACCGATTAATTACCGATTACTGTTAAACGGAGACTGAACATGATTGATAATTGAATTGATTAAAGTACCGAATCGATCGACCGAGATCCAAATCAATCGATTGATCAGAATCGCTTAAATGCACAATCTATCTGCTTGATCGCCAAATTATTCTGTTTCGCCTTATGCATTAAACTGCAAATTGAAGGCCTTATCGGCGGCCGAAGACAAAATTGATTAATGTTCTGTGTTCATCATAATTAATGCAATTTTATGGTGAAATTATCTGAAAAGTGTTTTGGTGTGATTAAATTGGATTAAAATAAGCTAATTAAAGAGTTAGGCTTATTTACAATGATGCCATATTAGTGGGCCATGTAGGCAAGACATATTTGAGCCATGTTATACTCATTTGCAAACATTTCATCAGCTCATTTTCAGCACACCACCGAACTAGAGAGAGAGAAAGTGAGAGAGACTTGAGTTCACTTGTAGATTTGCTTGTATACTTGAAGAATTGAAGTGTAGATTGCTAAATTGAGCTTCTAGTCTTGTGATTGGAGACCTAAGGTAGTGTGACTACCCTCTTGTTTGTGAATTCAATTGATTCTTGCATGGTTTAGAGGATTATTAAAGATTAGAGCCAAGATATGGCTTATAATGTTGAATTGAAGCTCATCTCTTGCATGCATGGTTGTATTGAGGAATTTAAAGATGTTTTCATGGCTAATTGTTACATGCATGCTCGTGTTTATATTCAAGTCCATGAATCCCTCATGCTTTTGTAAGGTATGGCTCATTTGAGCTTGTATTTAAAGCCTTGAAGATGATTAAGTTCATGCATGTTTACATTGTTAAATTTTGAGTTGATTTCAAAGAAATCTTCACATGCATGTCCAAGTTCTAGCTAAAGTCCATGATTTCACCATGTTTTAAGAAGAAATGACTCATTTGAACAAGTATTTGAAGCCTTGAACTCAGTTGATTACATGCATGTAAATTGTTCATCTTGTTCTTGGAGTTTTCCTCAAAATGGTGTTTAATGGAACTACCTTTGGGCTTTGATTTCTCAAATTGATCTTTGAAACATGTTATACATTGAGTTTTAAAGTGTTTTCCAGAAAATTAGCCCAAAAGGATCGAAAATGTTGCATTTAAACTTGATTTTGAACTTGGAGTTCAAACCTGGGATTTCCAGATTTTGGGTGTCCGCTCGAGCGGGGAAAGTGCCGCTCGAGCAGGGAAATCGAGCTCCCAGCATCTCTCACTGTTTTACAGTCCGCTTGAGCGGAGGCTTGTGTCACACGCCGAAGGGACCTTTGTTAGATGCCCGCCGAAAGGGAAACTCAAGGCCGAAGGGAACTATTTTTCTGAAAATTCTGAAACTATTTTCTGAATGCATCTTTGCGTCCTCATCCCATTCTAGGCATTCTTAGGCCTAGTTTAAGGCATCTTAATGAGGATATAGATGTAGAACACACCGAGGCAAATTAGGGATTAAGTTATGATCTTTTCCCAATCAGATAGCTTAGTGTGTGTTTATCCTGTATCGTGTAGGGTTGGCTTCCGAGGAGACGCCTAGCTATCAGAGCCCGTAACTCGTGAGTAACAATTGTGTAAAGATATGTTCAAAATGGTTATCTTTTGAATACTGAACTGAAATGTTTATTGAACTGATGTTGTTCACTAAATGAATGTATGTCCTCAGATTCTCAATCGCATCAGGCATCCTTAGCATTGATCGTTATCACAGAGCTCTGCCGTCCCCTTGTGGAACCATACTGCATCGATCGATGGCCATTATTACTGTTGGGTCTGTTAAGGCCCGGTCCTTTTGGACCTACTGTTTATAGGCTAACGGGTGTACCACATATGACTGATTGACTGAAATACTGAGAGACTGAAATATAGTTTAATGAACTGATTTCATTACTGTAAGGACATTCATTCATAACCTCTTTACGCTTTATGTTATTCACTGGGCTTTAGCTCACTGTTTATATATATATGTAGGTTCTCGCCTTGCATCAAGCTAGAGCGTGGGTTGGTCCCCGCTTTTGTCAAGCCAGCTTATGTGCCTCACCGCGAGGTTCCGAGTTGCCATGCTATGGCTTGGGGTGTTTTTGTGTCCCCTATCGGTCTCCTTACCGTTTTGTACTATTGTATAGAGATCTCTCGCTTTTCTTGCATCAAGTTATCGAGGATTAGTTCCTGCATCGACTGCTTGTATATGATTGTATAGACTATATATAGATCAGATTGTATGAATGCATGAAAACGTTTTTTGGCATCTGATTTTCACATTTCAATGGACACTAGTTATTTATCAGATATGGCTTCCGCCAGCTCAGACTGCTTAATCGTATTCTATCGTTTTCAGAAAGCCTTGGTAATCTCGGATTATCGCCATTCTGATGCTAAACCCATAGGGCCGGGTTTGGGTCGTGACATCATGGTCTCCAAACAATGGTCATAAGTGACAAATGGGCTTCTTACAAGGAAGATGATGTTGGGAAAGCAGCTGTTGTAAAGGAAAAGTTGTTGAATGATGTTTGGTGGGATAAGATTGAATATATACTCTCATTCACATTGCCTATTTATGAGATGCTTAGACTTTGTGACACTGATAAGCCATGTCTACATTTGGTTTATGAGATGTGGGATTCAATGATTGAACGAGTGAAGGCATCCATCTATAGGCGTGAAGGGGAGTCAGATAATGAAGTGTGATCCTTTATTCTCAGAGTGCATCAAATATTAGTGGAAAGGTGGACAAAAAGTAGCACACCTTTTCATTGCCTTGCTCATTCCTTGAATCCAAGGTATAATTCACATTAGACTCATGAATCCAAGATTTATACTTTAATTTTTTTCATTGCATAATTTACTTATTATTTTTTTCTAATTATGAAATCTAGGTATTATAGTGGGATGTGGCTTCATGAAAATCCCATTCGTGTTCCTCCTCACAAAGATGTTGAAATTTCTAAGATGAGAATCAAGTGTTTTAAGAGATACTTTCCTGATTCAGATGAGAGAAGGGTTGTTAATACAGAGTATGCGAAGTTTTCAGGTTGTTTGGAAAGTTTTAGTGACTCTGACTCAATATGTGATAGAGGAGTAATGGAATCAGTGGTTTGGTGGTTGGCACATGGCTCTTCTGCACCTATACTCCAATCCTTGGCAGTGAAATTACTTAGCCAACCATCTTCCTCATCATGTTGTGAAAGGAATTGGAGCACCTACTCTTTCATTCACTCTATGAGAAGGAATAAAATGACACCACAATGGTGCGAGGATTTGGTTTTTGTGCACTCCAATATTCGCCTCTTATCAAGGAGGAGTCAACTATACACAGAAGGAGAGACCAAGTTATGGGACGTTGGGGGAGATGCATTTGATTCATTAGAAGGTTCTGGTTTCCTTGAAATTGCAAATCTTTCACTTGATGAGCCAGAGATGGAAGCTATTTTATTCAATGATGAAGTTGATGGAAGTGAACTTTGAAGTGTCAAGTTTAGATATATAGGGCTTTCTTTTGTTTTTTTTCCTTTGCTTGTGTTATGGACTGAATTGGCCTTGTTTTTCTTTTGGTGTTGGTTGTTTTTCCTTTGCTTGGATTATGGACTGAATTGGTGTTGGTTATATTATGTTGAATTCAAATATATTAATATTTGTCTTTTAGTTTTATAGTTCTCTTTTTAATTTTGATATTTAACTTCAATTTGTAGGTTGGATCTTTTAACCATAATAAAAAAAAATTAAAAAAAAATAAAAAAAATATCGGCGTACCGTAGCCGTACCTGTACCCTACTTTTTTGGGATTTTGCCAGACGGCGCATCTGCATTCGCACTCGCATCAGACTCATACCCGCACCCGTGCTTCATAGTTGTGAATTATTCAATAAAAATGATGGTTTCATAATATGAACAAAACAAAATAAAGAATAGTTTTTGAAATAGAAGACTTGACTAGAAAATGGAGGAGTGTATTTGTTGGATACGGTTTAGATGATTAAAAAGTTGTAAATTGTTTATTGAGTTCTTAAATTTTTTTTGTAAGAAATTATTTTTAATAATTATTTATTTTATAATAAATTGTTTATTAGTGTATTATTTTAGTGTGGGTTGGAGACATCCTAAGTTGACACACTTGGTGTAAAACCCCCAACCCACATTATCTGAAAGTTGATTGCTTGCAAAATAAATATAAATAAATAAAAATAAAAACTGCACCAAACAGTGGGAAGCAACTCACTTTTAGAATTAATCAATAGATTGTGGGAAGCATCAGGAGCAAATCTTTTTTATATAAATAAATAAATGCAAATTACAAAGCTGGTTTAATAACCGCTCTAATGCAATGCTAAATATGATTAACCGTACTAAGATAGCCAAAAAACAAAGGTGGTGGGTCGAGTGACTCATGCAAGCCTCTCAGGTCAATCTACATTCTGCATTTCAGTGTTTCAAGGACAACTCTACAACATGACTGCTTGATGCAGGCATCCATTGCCATACTCATCTCTAGCTGCAATACCAGGGAAGGCCACCCTCTATTCATGTAGACATGCCTCAGTCTACCCATGTAACAAGAAGGTGAATGCTAGATGATGACCAAGTTTAAGCAAAGGTGGCTTCTTGCAATCAAATGAAAATTTTGCAAAATTTCACATTTATTGACAGCACAGAGTTCGCATTAGTCAGCCTCATAGTAAGAGGTGGCCTGCCCCACTGGTGTAGAACCAGAAGATGAAAAACAGCACAAGAACCACAACTAGGGTTTCTGGAAAAATATTCTCAAATCAGTATTAATTCACTCAAAAGTAAAAATCTTCCTTACACCATCCAAATACATATGTTCCATACACCAATAGAAAATTAGAAAACAAGAAATAAATAAATCTCCTAAATTAGTATTTGACTTCCTATAGACTTCTCTTGCACCTAAAATAGGTGATCTTTTTTTCTCCTTGATCCCTATCACCCACATTTGAAACAAACCTGTACATAGGAGATCAACCAGGAACAACATCATATGCTTTGCGGTCGGACCAGATGTGATCATCTCAAGTCAGGCAGCATTTTGGTAGCAGCTTCACCAAAGAATCAACGAAAAGGACAACAATTTAAGACCAATATTGCTGGTCATGCTACCACAACTACAACCACAATAAGAAGAATGATCCCAAAGATTACCAACATTAGACATGTCTGCACACCAAAAAATAAAAAGGTGAAAAAATGTCAAATATTTTTCTCAAAAGAAAAAAGAAAAAAAGTAAAAGGTTATGCGAGATGTCACATTTCTCCAACTTAAAATAAACAGACTCACTCAAATTAGCTGCATGAAACCAACTCTGTAACTTTCAATTTGAATTTACCAAAACAATTCTACTCGATACTTTATATAGTGTAAAGATGGATGGCTATATGAACTCAGCTTTAATAAGTTTCCAATGAAACAAAAAACTCCACCATGTAATGCCAACACTGCCAAGGGCTAGAGTTACTCAAAGTGTAACTATGATGGTCTCAAATTAATACACAAAACCATAGATTGTTTTTGGTAGATGCTCAACTATATAATGGAATAGGTACAAGTTACTTGGTTTCAATGCAAAAACAAGCTCAACTGTAAATTAAAATTTTTCAGAAGCAATGTAACTACAAACATTGACAAGCATGTTATGTTGGTGTTATGCACACAAAAAAGTGTACAAGACATCAAAAAGAGAATTATGCTTGTTTATCTCTCTAGACAACTGAAATAATTATGGAGAGAGTAATTGACAGAGCAAACAATTGAAATAATTATGGAGAGAGTAATTGACAGAGCAAACAAGCTCTTTGTTTTCTCTCCTTTTAATCCTTGCGGGGAGTCTCCATTTTATAGGAGTGAAATATACAACATTTGCAAGACAACATAATGAAAGGCTACTAGACAATATAATGAAAGGCAACAATATAAAACTAAAAGGAGCCGAAAGCAATGCCGAAAGCAATGGCACTAACTAAAGCAAACTAAGGCATCTGATGACTACTAATGACACACAAATATAATATATACATTATATATATATATTATATATATTATTAACAATGACAAAAGATGCTTGATTTCAAACACTCCCCTCAAGCGTTGTAGATGTTAATCATTCCCAATTTGTCTCACAAATCTTCGGGTTAACTCGAGCAAGAGCTTTTGTGAGAATGTCAGCCGTTTGGCTCTTTGTTGGAGTGTAGCTGACTTGAAAAACTCCTTCTTCAATCTTTTCCTTGATGAAGTGTCGATCTATCTCCACGTGCTTAGTGCGATCATGACGAACCGGATTTTTAGCGATACTGATGGCAGCTTGGTTGTCGCAGTATAAAACCATGGGATGTTCTGATGTAACTCGTATTTCTTCTAACAAATTTCAACCAGATTCCTCACAGATACCGAGGGCCATAGCACGAAATTTCGCAAAGACTACTACGGGCTACCATCGACTTCTTGCTTCGCCATGTAACCGTTCCCCAAACAAACGAACAATAGCCAGAGGTTGATCTTCGATCAGTCACTGAACCTGCCCAATCTGCATCTGAAAAAATCTCAATTTTTCTATTTGTTGTTCTTTGGAAGAAGAGGCCCTGTCCCGGTGTCTTTTTTAGGTACCTCAATATTCTGGTCACAGCAGTCATGTGTTTTTCGGTTGGATTATTCATGAATTGACTGACCACACTAACAGAGAAGCCGATGTCTGGCCTTGTATGAGAAAGATAAATGAGTTTTCCCACAAGACGTTGATATCTCCCTTTATCACTTGGTGCACTACCGTCACTTTCTTCTAGTTTGATAGTTGTGTCCATAGGAGTTTCTGCCGGCTTGCATCCTAGCATCCCTGTTTCATTCAGTAAGTCTAGAACGATTTACGTTGAGATCGCTATACTTTTCTTTGACCTAGCAATCTCCATTCCAAGAAAGTACTTAAGATTTCCAAGATCTTTAATCTCAAATTCCGTTGTTAGGAATTTTTTAAGTAAACCAATTTCCTCTTCATCATCACCTGTTAGAATTATGTGATGCACATAAACAATGATAATTGCCAATTTCCTCCTAGGAGTGCTTCACAAATAATGTATGATCGGATTGACATTGAACAAAACCGCACTTTCACCGCCTTTAGTGAACCGCTCAAACCAGTTCTCGAGATTGTTTGAGACCATACAGGATTTTTGGAGTCTGCAAACTTTGTTGAAATTTGATGTCGCCTCAAGTCCAAAGCAGAATGTCCATGTAAACTTCTTCCGTTAAGTCACCATTGAGGAAGGCATTTTTTACATCAAGTTGGTGAAGTGACCAATCGAGATTAGCCGCCAGGATAAAAGTACACTAATGGTGTTGAGCTTGGCAACCGGAGCAAAGGTTTCTTGATAGTCAATGCCATAGGATTGGGAGAATCCTTTGGCAACCAACCGAGCTTTATAACGATCCACATTACCATCTCGCTTTGTACTTTCTGTGAAAATCCACTTACATCCAACGGTTTCTTACCGCTTGGAAGATCGCATTTCCCAAGTACCATTCTTTTCGAGTCCGAACTTCCTCATTGATCGCCGCTTCCACCGAGGAGACTTGAAGGCTTCAATATTCCGAGGAATGAGTATCTGTGATGCTAGAAGTGAAGGCACGAACGAAGGTGATAGCTTATCATAAGAAATAAAGTTCCCAATGGGATCGAGTACATGATCTAACTCCTTTCCTCCAAGCTATGGGCATATTAAGAATACTGTTTTCTAACTCAGAATCAACAGTACTATATGTGGTAGGAATATTGTTACCTGGAATGTTGCTTGGATTAGAACCCGGTTCAGCCTCATGGGATTGTTGAGAAAATGCTCCTTCCTCCGTGTCCTCTTGGATGGGCTCATTATCCCGCAAGTCAACAATGAACTCAGAATTTTCGGCAGGTAAAGATTGATGAAGTGACTCTTGAGGTGTGTGATTTTTGGTGGTGATGGATGGCTCACTAAATGACTCAAGGGTCCAAAATTGATATTCCTGGGTTGGAGTCTCCCCCTGAATGACGTTTTTAGGATAGTAAGACTGAGTTTCAAAAAATGTAACATCCATGGAATTGTAGAATTTCTTTGTGACTGGAGAGTAACACTTATACCCTTTTTGATGTGACGAATACCCAATGAAGATACACTTGAGCGACCTGGGATCAAGTTTACTTCGATACTGGTGATGGATATGAACAAAGACAGAACACCCGAAAATTTTTGGTGGGATGGTGGAGATGAGGCGAGTAGTTGGAAAGGATTTTAGGAGGAGTTGACAAGGGTTTGGAAATGTAGTACCTTAGATGGCATCCTATTAATAAGGTAGGTCCAGAAGAACATTTCCCCGTAAGAATTGTGGAACATTTGTGGAAAACATTAGCGATCTAGCAACATCTAACAAATGCCTATTTTTCCGCTCAATGATGCCGCTTTTGTTGGGGGTGTCAACACATGAACTTAAGTGAACTATCCCTTCTTTTGCTAAAAATTCTCCTAGAATGGAGTTGAAATAGTCCCAGCATTATCGACTTTAGAATTTGTATTTTTGATCGAATTGTGTCTAATCATAATGTGAAAATTTTTGAAGATTTGGGTTGTTTCAAATTTGTCTTTCATGAGGAAGATCCAGTTAATCTAGTATGATCATCTATGAATGAGACAAACCACCTAGCACCGCCATATTTTTATTCTCGATGGACCCAGATATCACTATGAATTAGTGAGAATGGCCGAGACGCTTTATAGGTTTGAATGGGAAAAGGGGACGGTACATGCTTAGAAAATTGACAGATTTCACAATCAAAAGGTTTTGGATTTTTATTAAATAATGAAGGAAATAAATGCTTGAGATACATAACATTAGGATGACCTAAGCAATAGTGCCACAACATAATTGCTCTATCGTTATTTTGACATCGAAATCAAAAAGAACTACCACAAATTGCCGTTTGAGGTTGTTCTGTGATAGTATGCTCTTAAGAATGTAGAGTCCAGAGCATTCCTCAAGATTGCCAATCGCCTTCCCAATCCAAATCTCAAATTCACAATGAGTTGAGAAAAATTAGTAACACACCTCTTTTCCTTAGTGAGTTTACTAATTGACAATAAATTACTCCAAGTCAGAACAAGGAGAACAGAGTTGAGAATAAGATTCCTAGACAAAGACAACCAACCTCGTCTAAGAACCTTTGATAGTGAACCATCTCGCTATTCGGACCGTTAAATTATTTTGACATGAGCTATATGTATCAAAATTGTTGCATCTCCGTCATATGATCGATGCTCCCGAGTCCACAATCCAAGGTTTTTACATTTCTTACTAACAAAGAAAGGCGTTCAAAGAATTACCTTTGTGAGCCAAGGTTCCGGATCCTATGATGTGGTTGGAAGACGAACCAGATTGGATCAGAGAATAGGAGACATTAGTTTCGGAGCATCTCCATTTGCTCCTTGGTGAAAGGGCTTGCTTGTTGTGGTGATAGTTCATTGGTACTGCATGATTACCTCGCCCTTCTTTCTCAAGAGGTCGACGTGGCTTCCAACTGTTGGCTTTCCATAAATCTTCCAGAAGTTTCTCTCGAGTGACCCGCTTCGCAATGATCACACCAAGGCCTACCTCCTTTATTTTTCCGACGGTTGTCAATAGGAGTGAATTGAGTCTTAAGAGCCGAGCTACGCCATATTCGCTTGTTGATGGGATCCCATCATGAGTTTTTCCGACTTTCTTCTGACGGACTTCAGAGAATGCCTCTAAGACTCGAGCGGTTTTACTCCCATAATTCTTCCTCTGATTTCATCAAGATTTGTGTTTAATCCTAACAAGAATTTAAACACACGCTTCCCTTCGACAATCTTTTTATACAACAAACCATCAGCAACACACTGCCAGTTATGAACCTCAAACGTATCAAGTTGACGCCATAGACGAGTAAGGGTATTGAAATATTCAGTTACCGTAAGATTGTCTTGACGTAAATTGTGGAGGGAGCTTTCAAGCTGGATGATTTCAGATGTGTTTTCCTTGTCCGAAAAAGTTTCTTTCGCCATGTCCCAGATCTCTTTGGCGAGATCAAATGACGTAAATTTTCGCCAATGTCCGTGGGTCATAGAGTTGACGAGCCTCGACATTACCTTATTATTTTCGGCTATTCACCGTTTGTACGTTGATGCTGTGGTTTCTGGTAGCGCTGAGACTCCAGTGATGTAGTCATCTTTCTCCTTTCCACGTATAAACATTAATATGGATTGAGACCATTGCAAATAATTTTGCCCAATTAGTTTATGGGCAAAGGATCTAAGATGAGAGGTTTCCATTTGAGAGGATGAAGATGATGAGATGATAATATCAGAAGAAGAAGGGGATGAGTCGATAGCCATTCCAAAAGCTGGACCGTATTTAGTCATGAAATAGAAGGATATATTTGAGTAGAAGAGAGAGACACAAAATTTTAAAAACAAACAGAAAACTCGGAACTGGCGAAAAATTAATGAGACAGGATTACACCTGCTCTGATACCATGAAATAATTATGGAGAGAGTAATTGACAGAGCAAACAATTGAAATAATTATGGAGAGAGTAATTGACAGAGCAAACAAGCTCTTTGTTTTCTCTACTTTTAATCCTTGCGGGGAGTCTCCATTTTATAGGAGTGAAATATACAACATTTGCAAGACAACATAATGAAAGGCTACTAGACAATATAATGAAAGGCAACAATATAAAACTAAAAGGAGCCGAAAGCAATGCCGAAAGCAATGGCACTAACTAAAGCAAACTAAGGCATCTGATGACTACTAATGACACACAAATATAATATATACATTATATATATATTATATATATTATTAACAATGACAAAAGATGCTTGATTTCAAACAACAACTACGTATAGATGACATTTTCTATAAAATTTAAAAGATAAAGAAATTACAAAATTAATAAATATTTACCATAGATGAATTGGATCTTTGGATCTTCGATGCTTTTGCCAGTTGGCAAGTAGCTTGTGCAGTTCCAGCATGAGAGCTCTCAATGTTTGAGCTAATGTCATCTGAAGGAAGATAAAACGGAGATCTTGTAAAATTAAAGCGTCAGTGTGTACAAAAAGATGATTTTTTTATAAAATAAATTTAAAGAAGAAGAAGAAGAAGAAGAAGAAATTTTTTTAAAAACTATCTTACCAATCATAACTCCTTGCTCATGAACTAGCACAGCCAGATCCTTAAAAATCTCATTCACCTCACCAATCTGCTGTTGAATTTCTTCGATCCCTTGTTCTCTTTCTTCAATAATGGCTTCATTGAAAACAATATCATTCTCCAACATTGCCACCTCCTGTCTGCACTAAATTACATTGCTCCAGAGGAGCTTATTATATATAATAATAACAATTCACACATGATACAATGAATCATTTACAAAAAAAATAACCATTATAGTAGTCTCCATATAATTGCTACATAGTCAGGCCTAAAGTTTCTAGCCAAGTTCAGTTGTTCACCTTTTAGATTGCACTAGAAGAGCTAACTGTTCATGACTCTTCGCTGAATCTATCTCCAGCTCATTGCCATTGTTGCTGCACAAAATTTGATCAAGGACATTAGATGAAATATTCCAAGTCAATCAGCGGCAAATATGTGTAAGACATCAACTAATTACTCCTTAGAATTTAGCAAGTACCAAAATGAATAACAGAGTCAAGACTTGGTCAAATTTCAACCAATACTGGTGATATTGGCCAACTCATCTCAATATTTAGTGAAGAAACTAAGACCCTTATCACAAATCTAGCCAACGCACCTGGGCAGAAGAACTTCCTTAGGAACAAAAGGAGCATATGTTGTTTCCCTCTCAGCTGCAAGCTGTTGAGCCTTCTGAAATTCTCTAAGAACTGCCTGGAAATCTTTTGCCAGCTTAGCATCAGCAATCTTCTTGCTGGCCTGGAGTAGAACGAAAAGATTTCGAGGTATTAGAAGATAAGTTTTTCCAAATCACGCAAATACAAATTCAACAGAGGGTAGGAAATTTTCTCACAAACAATATGAGGCTTAAAAAATGCAAGTGTTAGCGAGTGTAAATAGAGGAAGCAAAAAAAGTAGGATGGTAA
The DNA here is from genome assembly GCA_025200525.1 of Camellia lanceoleosa. Classification (NCBI taxonomy): domain Eukaryota; kingdom Viridiplantae; phylum Streptophyta; class Magnoliopsida; order Ericales; family Theaceae; genus Camellia; species Camellia lanceoleosa. Next base: position 857,735 of record CM045764.1, read on the forward strand.
CTATGTGTAGCATAAAAATGGCTAATTGAGAATGCCAATCACATGTGAACTCACACTGACTTCAGTACGCTGATCTGTTTCAGTAGCTTGCTTAAGCTTAATTGATGTCTCTTTCACCAGTTGTCCAATATGTAACCTAGTCTTGTGCCTGCCAGTGCCAATGAATTCAATCCAATGTAAGAACTACAAATCACAAATTAAGGACCGATGATGTGGCAACCAATCCATCTATATTTCCTCAATTGATAAATCCAAAGAAATAACAATTAATTGAGAAGACAAAAATTACACACTACACAGTTAGAAAGAAAAAGTACAAAAATACGACAGTATGGCACAAGAAATGAATAGTACAAATTCACATACATAAACTAACCACCTACCAAGGGAATCAGGAGAAATAAATTACATATATAAGCAATGGATGAAAACTATGGCCTAATGAGTGATATAAACTAACCTAGTTATAATATTATTATGATTCCACTCATTATACAAACCACAAAGATTAAAAATATCTTAAATTATGTTATATCATCAATTAATAAACTAAAGAGTGATGCATATAGCATTAGTAATCTTCTATGCTATTAGTACGTGAAGACTATGGCCTAAAATAAAAAATTATTAATGAAAGGCGTGAATACGGATGAACCCTTGGTTTCATTAATAACACACTTTAGGTAACATATATTAATTTTTTTTATCATTTATTTTTATTCTTAATTACAAATGTAAACACTAGTATTAATATATCAGAAGAGAAGAGAAGAGCAGAGCAGAGCATTGAAAGCACAGAAACAAAAACAATAAAAGCGAGAAAAGAGAGAGAGAGAGAGAGAGAGAGAGAGAGGACAGACAGCTTTTGGCGGAGAAGAAGGGTATCCTTGGGGGTTCCGAGGGAATGAAGAAGGCGTTGGAAGGAGGCAAGGGCCGTGTTGATCTGAAACACGCCGGCGGCGAGGCCCTGCGAAGGCTCTTGTCTCTGTTTCTCTTGGTGTTGGTGTTGGTGTTGGCTTCCATTAAAACTGAAAGTCCGGCCCAGTTCAAGATCTTCAAAACTCATCCTTCTCTTTTTGCAAACGGTTGAATATATATATATACACACACAGAGTTAAAAACAACACAGATATTAATTGTGTTTGTGGGTTTGTCTTTATCTATATATATATATATATTAGTTGTGTTGAAGAATTGGCGGGGTTTCGTTGAAGGGAAGGTTTAGGGGGAGAGATAATATAGGTGGAGAGAGGGAGGTTGGGAAGGTAGAGGGAGAGAATATAATATGATAGTCCGAATTGAATTGAATTGAATTGGAATTGGAATTGAAAATGGGTGGAAGGAAGAAGGTAGGTAGGTAACGTGTACGGTATTCAGGAAAGCGGCAGGAAGGTGCACCGTGTCCTTGCGGATCCCAACGCCTCCCCACGCCCTTCCTATTTTTCTTCGCTAATGATGTGAGGGTGTTTTGGTTGTTTTCAAAATTAGTTTGTTTAGATAATTTTTCATTAGTATAAAAGATGTTCAGAAAATAAAATGATACTATTTTAATTTTTATAGTAATTTTTATATATTACACTATTATTAAACTTAGCCTTAATATTATGAGTCATAACTTAAAAAAAAAATTAAGTATAAATAACTATCATTTAAAGTATAATTACAAAATTCTTAAAAATATCATAATAAATGCCATTATAAATTATAACTGACACTATAATAGGTCATAATTTTTTTTGAACAATTGGCACATATTACAAAAATCATAACAAAGGTGCATATAATTTTTTTTCTTTCTTTTGGCAAATTGCACTTACCTCTCTTCTTAAATTAAAAATATAAATAAGAAATCTCAAAATTTAATATAGTTGTAAATGTGGTGTGACATGTATCAATTAGTGTACTAATTATTATATTATTATTGATTCCACTTATTATACAAATTACAAATATTAAAAACATCTTAAATTATGTCATATCATCAATTAATACACTAATTGATATGTATTATTCATTCAATTAATACCAACGTTTGCGGAGAAATAACTTGACGTCATGTTTGATTCACAAGATTAATAATGAAGTATTAATAATCCTATTAAATTAGTATAGTATTCACTATTCAATTGGATTAATATCTATTGGATTAATAATCTCACCCTTATCCCATTACTAATAATCTTATAAATTTGTTGGATTAATTATCCATTGGATTAATAATTCTAAATCAAAATATTAAAACAAACATAGAATAATTAAGCCCACAAATTAATAATCACAATTTCATATTTTAATCCACCTAATCAAACATGCCTAAGAGTGTTAAGCCACATCACAGGTTTCGCGTTGACTCTCCTCATGCCAGACATCCGAGCAGAAGTATATATAACGTGAGTAGCACGAGCTTTTTAACTATAAACAAACTGTAGATATCGTGAGAGATTATTTGTGATGATCTAAATAAATATATTTTTTATTTTTTTATAAAAAATATATAAAAAAATAATGTGATAAAAATAAATAAATTATTTAAGAGATGCGAAACTACCCCTTACACTACACAGGGTTCAATAATTTCACGATGTAACATTGCTTAAAGTGACCTTTAAAGTTTTGACTCTTTTCAAGTTTATTGGAAGAGGTCGTGGTTAAACTTTTAAATTAAATTGAGTTTTTCTTTTTAAAAAAAAAAAATTATATAATACTTAATCACTTTTCTATTAATAATTTATTAGTCAAATAAATAAATAATTAATTATATATTTCATCTTTTGTACAATGATATATATATATATACTAGTTTCAAATCCCGTGCTATGCAAAATTTCTATTTAAAACTTTAAAATTCACAATTAATAATTAAATATAAATATTATTAAATAATAAATCTGAAAAGTATAAATGTACTTTTAATTTTTTGTTTGTTTTAAAAGAAAAAAAAATACCTGTCAAGTAAAAAAATTTATCGACACCTTTTCTATTATCTCAAATAAAAATTATGAAATAAATCATAGTGACTTTAAGATAAATTTTATAAATTAAATTCATTTTAATATAAATATATTTATTTTGTTTGATTGCAATCATTGTATTTTTTTTTTAAATTAAGAACATTTTAAATGTCATAGAAAAGTTTAAGCATGATGAAACCATTATAAGATGAGAATATTTGTTAGAAAATATTTTCAAATAAGTCAAAACACAATGTAGTATATCATAAAATGACTTATTAAACATAATTTTGTAAATGATTTTATATGATCCAATATAAATATGATCCAATATAAAATTATTTTATTAACATTTTATGTGGTGAATGTCACAAAATGCAAAAAAAAAATTTAATGAAATAGTTTGCAACAAATAAAATGAGTTTTATGTTATGATACCCACACAATATCAATTCAACTATATATATATATATATATATTTTAGTGTGATATTATTATAAAACTAATCTGTGTGTTTGGTTTGAGTTTTTTGAATTAAATTTTTTAAAAACTGAATTTTTTGATTTTCGTGTTTTTTTTTTTTTTTAGTGAATATTTTTAAAATTTTAAACATTTTTTTTACTTTCTTAAATGCACCTTACTTAGATGTATCTAAAAAGTAAAAAATTTGTAAAAAAATATTTTAAAAAATTAATAAATACATAAAAATACAAAAAAAATGTAATAAATTCTCGTTTTTTTTTTTTGGTTTTTAGTGAATTTTTAAAAGGTTTTTTTTACAATTTTTTTTACTTTTTAGGTATATTATGTTAGGTATGTCTAAAAAGTTAAAAAAAATTGCTTAAAATATTAAAAAAATTCAGTAAAAACAAAAAAACACAAACAACAAGAAAGTATAATTTTTTAAAAAGTGTTTTTGAAAAATTGTAACCAAGCAATAGAACTAACAAAATTAATGATGAAAGTCATTGACTACCAACCCTTTTTTTTTTTTAACTCAAAGGTCTTTATGGGGGCATATTTTGTGAATAATAACACGTGGCCGAGGTGATGCCGACGTGTCATCTAGAGTGCCACATAGCTTAGTCATGATGTCGAGGTGATCTCGACTAGGCTGAGGTTATCTACGGAGATATCGGAACCCGAGTTAAGCGAATAAAGGACAAGAGTCCTAGAATAGGGGAGAACCTCAGTCTGGATAAAGATAAAGCTCTTAGGAAGTTTATCTCTATCTGGCAGGGAGTCCAGTATGAGCATGGAGCAAAAATCCATTGAAGCTAAGCTTCTACAGGGATCAGGTTAGTGCTGACTATAAAAGTAAGGTACCCTTGTGGGTCTAAGGTATGCTTTTTATGCTTTGTCTAGTGAGAGATAATTACTGACTTGATCGTCGGAGTGCCCCAGGTGGACGAACCACCACCGGATTCTTATCTTTCTATGACAGGTTGTTTGGGCTTGATCTATTCTGTCGGTGCTCTCCTGTTGAGTTTCCCTGTTTTGTTGTGTAGTCAAAAATCAACACCTACAATTTGGCATTGTCTGTGGGAACGTGAAGAGAATAGATGGCCAACGACGAGCAGAAAGAAAAGGTTGGAGACGATATCCCTAGTGGGAGTGGTAAGCACATCGATCCTAATGTGGAGAAAGAGAACTGTAATAAAGAACCCCGAGAGCAGAATCTCGTGGAAAAGGATGTCGGCCAAGAGGGAGATGTACCAAAGAAGGTAGGCCGAGGCGGGTATTTCAACGAAAGCGACTTCCAGGTATGGAAAGATAGATGCCTGAGGAGGGACGGCGAGATGAAGGAAATAACAAACAAATTGGCAGACCTACAATCGGTTGTCAACTTCATGATGCAAAACAACGCCATGCAGCCACCGTTTCCATTGGAGGACACGCCGATTCTAGTGACGAAGAACGATGCCTAGAAAGGGAGGCAGAAAGCAATCCCTACAGTCTCTCAACATGACAGGACAAAGGAGCATTCGCATTGTCCTTCACGGGAGGTCGGGCAAGGAGAATGGATGAAAGAAGAGTCTTAGAAGACACCTCGTGCCAAGGAAACTTATGTCAAGGAACATCGGCATGTTCAAGGGAAGGAGCTTTGTTTGACACGATAAATGAAGGGAAGTCCAAAATGACTCATAACAACACTGGAAGCAGCGCACCAAAAAGGCTAAAATCCGTTGCAGTCGAGCTCCTGGACAAACTAAGGAGGATTTGAGGGATTACCTCCAGAGGAAGTGACAAGATGCCGAGGTTACATCTCTAGTCAAGCTGAGAACGTCGTTCTCAGTAGAATTGGATAAGTTTGAAGCCCCAAAAAGGTTCCACATACCAAGATTCCAGATATACGACGGTAAGTCCGATCCTAACTTTCACGTCGGCTTATATTTGAACTCAATGGCACTGTATATTGGGAACGAACCGTTGCTCTACAAGGTGTTCCCCTCATCCTTTGGGGAAATCGCATCAGATTAGTTTTATAAGTTGTCGAGAGAAACTGTGAAAAGTTGAGAAGGCCTTGCCGAGATGTTTGTGGCCAGGTTTGTTATATACAAACTGTAACCGTTGAGGATAGACTCCCCGATAGCTCTGAGAATTGGCAAGGATGAAAGCCTCAGGGCCTATGCCAAAAGGTATTATGAGATATTTAACCGAATACCAGGGTGCAACCAAGAGTTGGCAGTCATATCTTTTAAGAACGGTCTGAACGATGAATGCATGCTTCGAAAGTCATTGGCAAAGACACTACCAAAAAGTATGGAGGAACTCATGGCCAGAATCAAGAAATATGCAAGAGTAGAAGAAAACACGCCAGGAACAAAGGTGTCAAAGTAAGAGAAGATGAATAGCTCGTCAAAGTGAGACCGAGGTAATACAAATTTTAATAGACAAGAAATAGGATTGAGGGTTGCACAGGCAGTCACCACAGTGTTCTGGATCCCACTTTATAAAGTCTTGGAAAGGATCAGGAACCAGCCGTACTATAGAGCACCAGAGAAGATTCCTGAAAAATTTATGTGAAGAAGCCTTGGGAAGCACTGTGCCTACCACAATGAGGATGGGCACCTAACTTAGGGGTGCAGAGCCTTGAAGACACATTTGGAAGATCTAGTCAGACAGGGCCACTTGAGGGACCTGGTAGATGAGGTCAAAACGAGGGAAGAACAGTAAGATCGCCTCGAGCACTGCAAGACCACCTCCACCAGACCTGCATCAAGAGCAGAGACGGACCTCGAGTGATCAATGTGATTCACTCAAAGGTCAATGAGAATGAGGTACGTGGGGAGACCCAGAGGGTGAAACATTTACAACATGTGTATCAGGTTTAGCAAAAGAGGCCTAGGACAGACGAGTACCAGGGACTAATGGTGTCCTTTACTGAGGCCGACCTGGACATGGTGCAACATCCATACAACGATGCTCTGGTGATATCCCTCAAGATTGGAGAATGCTAGGTAAAGTGCATTCTGATTGACCAAGGCAGCTCTTGTGATATCATGTATGTCAGATGTTACAAGGAGCTCGGCCTTCACTGAGATGATCTGGAGCAATCCAACAGTCCAATGATCGGGTTCAATGGAATGCCAACCTGGCTCCTGGGAGCAATAAATTTAGAGGTGTAGGCAGGCACCAAGAAGATAAGCACAGAGTTCACAGTAATTAACACTCCCTTCCCTTACACTGTCATATTGGGAAGGCTATAGTTATACGCAATGAAGGCTGTTCCTTCAACACTACACCAACTATTGCGGTTCCCAACAGAGTATGGAATTGAGAAGATCAGAGGGGATCAAGTGCAGGCAAAGAATTGCTCCATGGCAACAATGAAATCCACTTGCAATGTACGAGAAGTAAAAATAGTAAAGATTGAGGACAAGGACATAGAGGTCCTGGATGACGTCAACAAAGAGCCGGCTGACAAAAACTAGGAAGCCTTGAAGAAAATTCTGGTCTATCAAAGAAATGAAGAGCGCTTCTTTCTTCTCAGCTCAGGCTTGGCCAAGAAGGAGGAAAGGGAGTTAGAAGCATTCCTGCGAGCAAACATAGAGGTGTTTGCTTGGATGCCCTACGAGATGCCTGGCATTGACCCCGAGGTTACATACCACAGATTGAATGTAGACAGGTTGGCTAAATTCGTCATTTAGATCCAACCTAAAAGACGTGTGGGCTCCACTTAAATTTGGGCTCAAAGTTGGCCCAAAATAAGCCTATAAAACCGTACTTTTCCAACAGAGTCCAACATAGATTAGAATATAATTGTAATCCCAACACTATTTAATAAATTATCAATTATCTTGAAAAGAAAACATATAGAAAATGGAGTATACTTTTAAAGCAAGAGAGAGAAAGAGATAAGTGTGTGTGAATGTGTCTTTTTTTTACCTTCCCACGAAAACACGTGTCAACACTGGGTATTGTCGGTTCACTGTCCTTCATTGACCCGACGGCTAACCTCGCCAAACCCCTTGTTTCGTTTGGAAACTTGGATTGGTTTTAAAGTTTTTTTGATTTTTTTGGTTATTTTAGTGTTGGGATTACAATTATATTCTAATCCCAACATTATTTACACCGTGCCTTCAGGTACTGGTATATGCTAGGTAAGTCCAGATAAGTCCAGCATAATTGAGGGACATTCAACCTTAGACCCCATTTGAGGTGAGCTAAATAAGCCAACTTTTTGACTTATTTTGGCTAAATAATCAAAAAAGTCAAAAGCATGTTTGTAATCAACTAAAAAAATCTAAATAGCCACTAAATTTTTGCACTTACAAAAAAATAACTTTTTTGAGCAACTTTCAAAAATGTCAATAAAAAAGCTAATGTGAAACTACTTCAAAATGACAAAAAAAAAAAAAAAAAAAAAAAAAAAAAAAAAAAAAAAAAAAACCTCTTAACTTCTAGGGTTGCACACAGAAAATTCAACAACTAATTTTGCAATATGGGCTACCAAAATCAGCCAGTAAAAATTACCAATAATATAAGAGGTCTACAAACACATTGACTGACTTAGTAACAGGCATTAGTAGCCACAATAGCAATCGAGCAGCCCTATATGAATTAGATGTTTGACAGTAGAAATGTTAAACATATGTTCCATATATCCAATAAGCCATAACCAAGTAATGTGGATGTAACATGCAAAGAATGGTACATTGGAACCAAAGTTGCAAGACGAGAGAACTGAAGGCGAAATGCAATTAGAATGCGAGTTACAATAATTAGTCAATTGAAGCGGACACAAAAAAAAAATAAGAATATGTAGGGGAACCACCTAACTGGATGGCCATGTTTAATTATTCCTAATTTTGCTATCGTAATGCTTTCCAAAGAACCCCCAAGTGTAGCCAGATGTTCGGCACCAACCGTAGTTATGACTGAAGCAGCATGCCCAGAGCTAGAAATAATGTTTGTTGCATCCCGTGCTCTGCCCAATCTAGCCTGTTCAATTGGGAAAAAAAATATTAGTCAAAGTATGCCTCACTTTCACTCTTTATGCACATGAAAAGAGAAAAATAAAAACTAATTTTGATTTAACAGACGAAACACCAATGACCAACCCCAGGTTCTTGAGATTTACATTTTGCTAGTTACAAAAAAAGGTGCATTACACTCAGAAGAGTCATGTAAGAAAGTCAAATTGCTTTAAAGATGTATCGCGAAAGATGTTAACCTCAATAATTGCAATATTAACTATCTCTTGAGCAAATAAGTTGAATGCTATAGCAGTGAAAACTTGGAATTCAATTACAAGTGCAAAAGAAATTAAAAAAATGAAAGCAATTATGCAAATAGGGTTATTGGCGGTGGCGGTGGCAGTGGTGGTGGCAGAGGCGTGGTGTGGTGGCATTAATAAGATTTTAGTCTGGAAAGCACGGTGTCTCCAACAACCAAAAAACTACACCAAACAATTGTGTTTTTCTATTACCATTGTTGTCTCTAATTCTCTTGCAATAATGGTAGAGACCCATTTGAGAAAACAGTGCGCGCGCGCACACACACACACACACACACACACACATATACACAGAGCAACATATATGCGACGATAAACAGAGTAACAGAGTAAGTCCAGAATCATATGCTTTTGAGGGCCATCATCCCAACTGCTTCTTTGCTACAACTATCTATTTGGTTTGCTCATAGGATACCTTCAATAAAAAACAGCCTTGGTTGTAATTAATTGTAGAGAATGGAATTCTAAAAATGATATAAATAAGTTGAATTAATACCTTACAAGCTTCTTAAAAATGATAACAACCTTCTTAAAAAACAGTTGCATTAATAGCTGAATTACCAAAAAAACTTAATTAACTGGTAAAAAATGGTAAAAATTAGAACAGGAAAAATACAAAAGCTGAAAACAAATTATTTAAAATCTAAAAACACCCAATAAAACAATAACAAAAAGGCAAAGTTATAAACAACAACTTAAAAATTAGAACCCAATAAATAAATAAATACATAAACTGAATAAATAAATAAAGAACTAAAAAACAGATGAATTAAGAGCTTAAAACAACTTAAAAATTAGAACATAAACAAAACTTGAAAAACACCCAAAGTGTTTGCTCATTAAAACAATCATTAAAAACGAACAAAAAATCAATTTTACTCGGAACATTGATCTGAACGAAAAGAAATTTCTCTGCATTACACAATAATTAAAAACTCTAAAATAAACTCCCAAAAGAATCAAATTAGTAACAGTATGAAGCCCAATCTAAATGACCCATAAACAATCTAAAATAACCCTAAAAATGTACAATGAAGATAGCGAGTTTTGGTGTTGAACGATTGAAGCCATTATTAGAACCTTGAAGCCATTATCAAAAATAAAGACGACATTGGGGTTTGAATTGCAGCAAGGGAAATTCTATAAAAAAAAAAAAAACAGAGAGAGAATAAGAGAGGCGGAAACAATTCTCAAGCACGAAAAAAAACTAAAACAATTTTCAATTTTACCTTGCGAGTGCGAGTTCTTCTTATCTCCGATCTGTCCCTCCACCCTCAATCTCCCTAGTGTTGATCTACTTCATTTCACCCTTTTGAACCCTAATTTGCCTCCCACAATCGAATCAACTTCACAAATCATCATACACAGAACCTATTTCCTTCAAATGTGAATCGACTACCCTAAATGCACGGTATAAATAATGTTAGGATCAAGATTATCCACTTATGAATTCATACTTTCTATTTAACTGTCCCCCCATTCACCCTTACTTTAAATACCCCCCTTTCTTCCATTACTAACCACTGCTTGGTTTATATTTGTATATATACATTTGGGGAAAAAAAAAGAAAAAAAAAAGAAAAAAGAAAAAGAGAAGACAAAATTATGTCATGACTTGCTGGTATGCAATAATGAGTGTGAGCTGGTATGCATGCGCATATATTCACCATACAAACTCTTGTCATGAACCTCAAAATATATTTTTCAAAGTAAACAATTCATATATTTTTCAAAGACCTCTATTCCCATATATTCACCATATAAACTCTCGTCATGAACCTCAGAAGAAACTCTTGCATATATTTTTCAAAGTAAACAATTCATCATAACCACTTAAAATCAAAATCACAATTTTCCATTACAAATTGCACTAGATCTAAGGCGACTCTATTAACCCACCCTAATTCAATCCAATAATCACCAGTTAACCAAAAATTCAAGGCGTAAAAACAAAACCCAAAAAAAAAGGAACTAATTGGTGAGACGGTGACCCACAAAGAATTGAAAAACTGAAGAAAAATCAATAAAGATAATGTAAAATACCTCTATTTTGGGGTTTGAATTACAGCAAAGGAAACACAAAAATAGACACAACCACAAAAAATAAATAAATAAATAAATAAAACAGAGAGAGAAGGAAAGAGGTAGAAATCGAGTGTACCTAGCAAAGGGAGCAGTGTTTGAGAGCAGTGATGATGAGCAACGGTAGTGGTGGATAAATACAGAATTGGATAGGTGTCGATAATGAGCAATGGCAACGTTGGATAGTTACGGAGTTGGATGGGTGTTGGCGATAGTGATGGTGAGCAGCGGCGGTAGTGGTGAGCGGTGTCGAGAGAGAAAAGGTTTTTTTGCGATGATCATAGGTGTTCGACGTTGAGAGAGAGAGGAGTATTGGATGATGGTCGTGGGCACCGGTTGGTAAAGGATGAAGAAGGGAAAAGGTAAGAACGATGGCTTATTGCCGAATTCGCTCCGCCGTTTCGTTTGCTTCCACAAATGATCGTAAAGATCAGGTTCTTTTGATTTTGAAGAGAGAACGTATAGAGAGGGAGTTAAAGAGACATAGGATAGAGAGAGAGAAAGAGAGAGAGAGAGTGTGTGTGTGTGTTTGGACAGGGAAAAAATTGATCTCAACCGTTAGATATTGATTAGGAATCATTTCAACCATTCAAATCAAATGTATCTTTGATACATTTTCAAAAACATTCCTGCTTTATTATTATGGGGAAGTGGTTTGGAAATACTCTTCTAATCTATTGGAACGCTCGAGATCCTCACCTGACGACTTGAAAAGAAACAAACACTCCAGTTGGGGGTGCCGGAATTAGCACTCCGACGGTTATGTCAGTGTATACTCTCTTAGTTACTTGTGTTTTAAGTTAAGCACAATAGTTCTTACATACCTCTCTCTGGATGATATTCTTCTATTTATATCTTTTTTTTCTTGGGCTTCAGGGTTGGGCCCACCTTCAATTCGTCGTATAACTATTTACTCAGCTCCTTTTGTTGCAAGCCGCCTTTCATTCGGCCCCTTACTCAACTGGTTATTTGGCCGAATAGGGTACCTCTGGATTTGTGTATAAGACAGGGCCGAATGCGATATATGAATTTTGACTCCCCAGGTCCAATTATTCGGCCTCTTTACGTCTCCCGATATTCGGCCCCCACAATTATATAGATTATATGATATATATATATATATATATTGGAGATCACAATGTATATATATTGTGGAGATCACAATTATAGGGGTTGTAAGGTTGGGTCATCATGACAGTAAAGAACAACATGGGTGATGGATTAAGTGGTCAATGGAGGAGGTTGGCAGTGATGGGGTGGTTAGCTAGGGTTAGGTTTGTTTGGATAGTTTGGAAATTAAGGTCCTTGATGTGGAAGATGAAGATAAAAAGTATTTTGATATTTTTATTTTTGAATAAGAATGTAATTAAATTTTTTTTAATTAAGTACATGGAATAAGAGGAATTGATGTATAAAAATAAAGGAAAAAGATTGGGAGTTCTAAATATAGAGTTTTAGAGGAGCTCAAATGAGCTGGCCCCCACCTATGATGTAATATTTGTGCCTTTTTTTTTTTTTTTCCTTTGCCACATTACTAAAGCTCAAATTAGAGCTCTAGATTTAAAACTCTGTATCATTTCTCAAAAATAAAAATTCCCCATGAAATTGCCTGAATCTAGTCCAATGACTGTTAAAACCCACGAGCGTGACCTTAAATTTTAGGGCTAGGTCAGACTGGGCTTACATATATAACAAAGGGCGAATTATACTAACGGTATTTATAGTTTGGAACTTGTGTTGTTTTGGTCTTTGATCTTTTAATTGTGATACATTTGATTCTGAATTTTGAATCTTGTTATAAAAAAGAACAATTGAAAACACCGTAGCTCCATTTTAAGGGCAAAATCGTAAATTTGATAAAATATAAAATTGTTTGACAAAAATAAATGTCAAAAAATTATTTTTTAATTTTAAAAAATTATTTCTATCTACCAAAGATAGAATTATATAATAAATATTTTTATTTTTTTACTAAATTAATTTTTTAGTATGTATTTGAATGATAATCATGTAATGAGTGTTTGTTTTTTTATTATTTTTGTATGGTTATCATGTAATAGACAGTTGTATTTGTTTTTAACAGATATTTTTTTGATAATTATCATGTAATAAATGATTATTAGACTTTTAATATATAATCAATATGTTTAATGTATGAAATGTTTGAGTTTTGAATTTTTTGATTTAATGGATTGGTTTAATAATGACATTAAAATTGTCGCAATGTTTGACTTTAAAAAAAATAGAAACTAATTTAACAAAAATAAATATAAAAAAAATATTTTAAAAAATTATTTCTACCCTCTCAAAAGATAAAATTATATAAAAATGATGTGTTTTAAAAATTTTTTCAACAATTTAATTTTTAGTTTATTAGGAAAAAAAAATTAAAAATAGTTTCTAAAAATCAAATCAAACAGAACTTTATAATCAAGAAAATTCTAACATTATTCATTAAAAAAAAATGTCATTTTACATTTCAAACAATATATAAGTTAACCAACACAAAATAAGTTATATGACGATTTTGGCCTTAAAATGGACCATGTGCAAATGAAACATCTTTGATTGTCATTGTTTGGAACAAGATTTAAAATTTATGATCAAATGTATCACAGTTAAAAAGTTAAGAATCAAAGTCATACAATCTCAAAACTATTGGGACTATTTGTGTAATTATGTACAAGTTTTTTATGTTAGTACTTCATGTCTTATATAGAAAAATTATTGATTGGTTTAGGAGTGTCATATGGTCATGTCCCGCATTAATCACAATACCATACCTCTCATCTTCTCCAATCACCTAACATAAATTCATAAATCTCACCTCATTATAAAATCACAACACTGTTAGAACATCACGCGACGGTGTCCCAAGACCAAATAATAACTTCTCGGTTACACGATAGAACCGTCCCTATTAAACCATCTCCAATGTATCACCTATTATTTTATCTAATTTAAAGCCTTGTTTGGCATCTACTATATAATCCATCTTTTTATCTTTTTATCTTTTTTCCATCACATCACCTCTCTATTTTTTTGCACATCTTTTCGTAAAAAGACAAAAAGTGCACTTTTTTAGGACACCCCAAACCAACCCTAAATTTGATAAAAAACGTATTTTTTGTTACTTTGATTGTTTCATCATATGAGTATCAAATTAAGAATATGATAAATGTTTCACCAAATTAAGAAGGATTGAGACGTTTAAACATTTGACTGTTCATAATTGTTAAAGCTATTGATTATTTTTATTATCGAACGGCTAGCTGGTTGTCTTCTGAATGACTTACAAAATTTTGTAAAAAAATTTACACTAATTAACCAATCGGCCGAATATCGGTCCAATTAACTGACATTTTTGATAAAAATTTAAAATTCTATATTAAAACACGTAATACCAAATAGAATTTTTACCCAAATATCCACTCAACTTTAACAAAATAAAATAAAATAAAATAAATACAACATTGAAATGCTCTTGCGTCGCTCTCCATCTCCCTCCCCGAACCCCCAAGGAAAGAGCTTGACATTTTTTTTAGCGAAGAAATCACTCACTATTACCAAACCTCTCCCACTAAGTTTCTCTCTTCTTATTAGTATTCCTTATCTTTGCCGCCGCCGCCGCCGCCACTGCCACTGCAACTGCAACTGCAACTGCAATTGATTTCTGGTTTACTGCAATTTATTGGTTTCGATGTCGGTTAGTATCTCTATTTCTATTAATTTCCCCTACACCACAATTTTATTTCTTATGTTTTTTGGTGGGGATTGAAAACCCAATCAGATGCATATGTATATGTATATGTATTCGACGGTTTGAAAGCATTTAATTAATTATAATATCAGTTTTGGGGGGGTTTTTGTAAGCAGAGTGATTATCGTGTTGTATATCTACTAGGTTTTATCTCGTAGTAGTAGTAGATCTGTTTGATTGGACGTTTTCCACTCGATTATCTTATAGTTTTGTTTTGTTTTGTTTTGTTTGTGCCTCTTAGCTTTCATCATCAACTGCTTTGCGTGTTTCTTATCTTATGTGTTCTTCTTGTATTGTTAGTTACTGTTTCATATTTACAATAAATTTAAATGCTTTAAGGAAAGCTTATTTACGTTTGAATTACTAGTGGTATGCTTAAAGTTAAAACAATTACTTAAATTACTCCTCTCTCGCTATTATCACTTCTTGTTTATGACCTGTCTCTAGATTCCTAGTGTACGTTTTAAGTTCAAAAAATAAATTGGATGCGACTAAAACCATCGCGTTCTGCATATTAGCATCTCATCATTCTTTGCTTTTGTTTGTCATCGTGGTTCACAGATTAGTGAGCATGTGTTTCATAACAACTTTCTTGATTGTTTCATTAACACATAAGTTAGTCTTCTTTACCAATTAAAACAACCTTGGAATGCTGCATGGTTTTCCTCAAACTAGTTTTCTTTCTCTTTGTAAATGTGTGTGTGTGTATGTTAACATAACGAAGTTATTTTGTTAAATTTGTGAAGCTTTAGTGTTGGACATGTGACACTTGGATTAATGTATGTGGGATGTGTCCAACATGTCTAGTTGAACATGCACCCGACAATATATATATATTTATAGTAGAGTTTGTTATCATTAATTCATAATCATCAAGAATGCTTGTTGCTAGGGGCCTAGTATGTACCTTTTTTTTTTATGAAAGGGTATGCTTTTCTGTTGGAGAATTCAATTCAAAGTCATGTTAATAACTTGAGGGTGGAACAAATCTTTATGTTGTTGTATGTTCATATTAGTTCGTGATAATATTTGACGTTTGAGTAATGTTCATCCATCTTTTGGTTTCACATGTTGTGTTACATTTGTTTTAGTCATTGAACTTGAATGTAATCATCAGAAAGAATATGAGGATTATGGTTAGCCTAGAACTTCTGAAACGCAATTGATTTTTGTTTCATAGACATGATATGCTTATTTGTGTTTGCAAGCTGTGTTTTCAAATGTCAATGGATTTTGCAATTATGTACAACAACATTGTTAAAATAATTGATTTTTTTCTTTCTTACCCACAGTTTTGGATTGGTTCCTTATCATTGCAGGTAAGAACTGTGAAAATCAGCAATGTCTCCTTAGGGGCGACTGAGCAAGACATAAAGGAGTTCTTTTCCTTTTCTGGTGAAATTGAATATGTGGAAATGCATAGGTTAGTTCAAGTGAGCATATCTAGTTGAGCAATCTTTCTGTAGCAGTCATGGAGTTGCAAATTCTACCCCATCCCCCTGCACCTACCATTCTCCTGCACCTTTCTTTTTTCTTCTTGGCAACCTAGTCAAATGATAGTGAATCCTATGGATATCAAGGTTCATACGGTTTTATTTGATGTTATTTTTATTCTATTATATATATTTTTTGCAGTGAGAATGAGCGGTCTCAGACTGCATATGTTACCTTCAGGGATCCTCAAGGTGCAGAGACTGCAGTTCTTCTTTCGGTACATTCTCTTCTCCAGGCATTTGGAATTATTTTATCTGTTCTTGGTTTTTATTTTTAAGTCGTATTAGTTGGAGAACATTTGTTTTTATAAAAGATTGTACTATTCTAACATTCCTATCATTAATTTTATGTTGTTTTCTATAGGCTATTTTTTATGTACCTAATCTTTAGCTGTGTTCGTACATTAGAGCATTTGGTTAAGACAATTTTTTAATGTTCTTCAAGTATAAGTACTTGGCACGGGATGTTGTAGTAATAAAGAATATGAATTTCTTTAAGTTAACTATTTCTTTAAGTTAACTAGGCATATATAACTTGAGAGAGCAAAATGAAGGAAAAAGATTCATGTAGCCAAGGGCAGATCTATTAAAGGACAAGTCCCCAATTTGAAAAGTTTCATTTTTATGTTGTTTTGTATTGTGTTTATTATATTGGTCCACTAATATTTTGAAATTGCTCCCACTGATTGAATCAAATTCCAAATCCAAATCCACATTGACCTCTTGTTCAATTTCAGATCTAATGCCAAAAACGAATCGGGCCTCACATAGTTGATGTTGATGCAGTTATGCTTTATGTTTCGCACAGGTTTTCTGTGTATCAAATATCAATGCAGAATTTATTTGGGCCTTACACGTCTATATAAGATATCACCTCTCTCATACCACTTGTCAGATTTTCAGGACCAATATTTCTTCTGCAATTGAGTCATGTATTTAGATTCTGTAGTTTAGAAATGTATAGAAGAAAGTTTTCATATGTTGATCATCGTTTTCCGGCTGTGCTTTAGTTATTTGTAGATCGAGGCTTCTAGGTGTTGCTTTAGTTGAAAAATGACTTGTTTGTGCCTTGCCCTTTATGTTTATTATACATTTCAAGTTCCTTTCATATATTGTAAAGCCGTTTGGGTGTTTGTCAGGGAGCAACAATAGTTGATCAGTCTGTTGCCATAGCTTTCGCACCGGATTACAAGTTGCCACCAGCTGCTTCAGCAACACCTATTGTATGATCTAGTCCATGTTCTTCAATTTTATATTCTAAATGCTTAGTTTCTTGTATGACCAAATTGCTCAACCCGTATAGGCAGCAGAGAACAAAAATGCTGGTGCTGCTGGGTCTGCTGTCCAAAAGGCAGAAGATGTTGTCAGTGGCATGTTGGCCAAGGGCTTCATTTTGGGCAAAGATGCACTCAACAAAGCGAAGGCCGTTGACGAGAAGCACCAGTTTACTTCCACTGCCACAGCCAAAGTTGTTTCTCTGGACCAGAAGATCGGTCTTACTGATAAGATCAACATGGGCACCACTATTGTGAATGACAAAGTGAAGGAAATGGACCAGAAGTTTCATGTTTCTGAAAAGACCAAGTCTGCTTTTGCAGCTGCCGAACAAACGGTTAGTACTGCTGGATCTGCCATAATGAAGAACCGCTATATTTTGACCGGGGCTTCGTGGGTCACTGGTGCTTTCAATAAGGTCGCCAAGGCTGCCGAAGAAGTGGGGCAAAAGACAAAGGAAAAGATGGCCGAGGAAGAACAGGGAAGACATTTGTCAGAGGGTTATGCTCAGATTCATGACCCAGGATCCCCAAAATCTGGTTCAAGTGAGCAATCTTCCAAGCCCATGCCTGCACAGGGCTTGATCCTTTGATTTGCTAAATCTTGTGTAGATATATGCAAAATCTAGTTTGAATCTTGGGAGTTGTAGTGATTAAATGCCCTTTTAAGCCTGTTGGATACTAGTAAATTATATTGTTGGGGATTGTTTGCATTGATGAAACTTCTTTGTCAAATATTATGCATCTGGATCTTTACAGTATGCAACACAGTTCTATCTGTCGTCTTCAACTTTTGGCATCTATGTAGTATGTGCAGCTTCAACTTTTGGCGTCTATACAGTATGTTATGCAACTCGGGCTCGAGCTTGGGCAGATTTTTTTACACTTCGGGCTAAACTTGAACAGATTCTTTGCCCGGCCGGACCTGTTTGAGTTGCAGCCCGACCACTACATACTACTATACTAGTCTGCTGAGGGAAGTTTTTTGGTAGTGGCGGGATATTGTTCCAACATCTTTTAAAGGTCATGCAATCAGGCGAGGCTTGTCCTAAATGTAAGGGGCTCATAATGATTGTGTGGCTCCTAGGAGAATTAGGCAATGCTTCAAAAAGCACCAAATAATTTTTTTTTTTTATTGGACTCTTATCGTTGATTCATTGATTTATGTGAAACTATTGCACAATTTAAAGTGGTGCATACCATCTATACCCTAATTTCTAGTTATATTTATTTATTTATAAAAAATGAATATGGATTGTTGGTTGTAGCCATTTTAATTCATAACTAATAACATTTTGTCTCAAAATGAAAACTATTGTCGTAATCAAAACAACATTTTTATTTTTTATTTTTTATTTCTTATCTTGGAGGAATTAATCAGTACATCATGGACCCAATATTTGTATCTTGAGCAAGGTTGTCCTTTAGGTTGGGACTTGACTTCTACTAAAGAAAACAAGGAGAAAAATCTTCATCAACATTGAAGAATCTTCTAGCTAAGAATGACTAGGGGATAACATCTACATTGACAACAAGAAAAATATTTTCCAAGTAGTTATGTTTCTCCTTCATAAAAAATAATGGGGTAAATATGTGATGTCCAGATTCAAGCCAACTAGGTTTGATTAGGTACCAACATGGCTAAGTTTGAGCCTCATGTCCAAGATGACCAGGATAATTAAGGATCAAAAATGTTGGGACTCCCATGACCCCCAAAATGATATGAACTAATCATGTTTTTTTTTTTTCCTTGAACCAATCACAGGTGAGTGGGGGAATTGTGGGGGTTGTGTTTTTTGGAAATCTATAGCATTGTTGATTAAGGATATAGGTCAAATTAAGGGTAAGATATAACACTCATCTAATCTCTTGATTTGTTTAAAGAATAAAGGTTGGGACCCTCTTTGGGGGTCACCCCCTTTACCCCCCTTTGCCACGTGGCAAAAGGTGATTGGAGGAGCAGGAAAAAAAAAAAGAAAAAAAGAAAAGGTGACCAATGAGAGAGAGAGGGGGTCCAAAGGGGGTCCTAAAAAGGGGGATGAATCATTGTTGTTGTTTAAAATAACCTAAAAAATCTAATCAATCAAATTGATCGAGCATTTTCAAATAGATTTAGACTAAGTTTGGTATTCTATAAAAAATCTAAAAAATCAAAAAGTCACTATCCTATTTAAGTCACATCATCTTATTTAAGTCACATCACCTCTCTATCATATCATTTCAAACCCAACTCATATTTCATAAAAAGTCAAAAAGTGTACTTATTTAGAACATTCTAAACAAGCCCTTAATATTCTCAAGAAGACAACTCAAGATTACTCAAACGTTACATTCTAAGTTAATCTCAAATAATGACCAAATAATATGGTTACATTTGAGTATCATAATGGTTCTTGAAAGAGAATTTTTTTAATCATATAAGAGATTTAGCATAAAAAAAACGAGAAGATGAGGCCATAAAATAAATAATACTAAAGTTTTATTTGGCATGTGTTAAAATAGTATGTATTATTTTAGTAAATTATTTTATTTGGATCATAATCATTTTATTTAAGTCATATTATTTCTTTACAATATTACTTTCAAATTTAATTCATATTTTACGTTTTTTTTTTTCATAAAAAATCAAAAAATATACTGATCTAACTAACACCTAAAACCCCTAAAAATCCCAAACATCATCTTTGATTAACGTGGTATCCAAAGATTGTTAACTTGACGTATACACTGATTCGATGATGACAGAGCTTCGTTGTGTGTTATTATTAACTTATTATTATATTGATGGTTCCATTTCTTTAATTTCAGGAGTGGAGGTAGACAAATCTGAACTCTAAAAAAATTAAGAAATGGATCAAGCACTCAAGAAGCCGACCTTAGCTCAGTTGGTAGAGCGGAGGACTGTAGTTGTAAACAGCACATCCTTAGGTCGCTGGTTCGAATCCGGCAGGTCGGATTTTTGTTTTATTTCTTCCCAATTTTTTTTTCTACTTTGGAATTCTTCATGAAGCACTTACCTTTAATTTTTTTGTCTTTTATATCAAAGACAACTCCAAGAGTTAAACCTCTTTTTTTTTTTTTTTTTTTTTTTTTTTTTTTTCCTACTTTCAACTTGCTATTTATCACAATTATTAATTTGATATATTTTCCCAAATACCTACAGCAACTATTCTTCTCATTATTCAAAACTTGCAAAGTCCAATTACATATATATTATTATGGGTAAATTACATTTTTCCCCCTTAAACTATACGCGCTTTTTCTATTTGGTCCCTTAACTATTGCTTATGTTTCTTTAGTCCCTAAACTTTAATAATTTGTGTCTGTCATGTCCAATTTGTGTATGCCATCCAAATCATTAACGGAATAGCGTTGCACATGCATTCCATGTAATATGACAGGCTGGTATAAAGGTCAAAATGGACATTTCCTCCTCAACCGCATGAGCCATACACGTGAGGTGAATTGGGGTAACAAAAATGAGGGGTTTGTGGTTTTTAGATCATCGATTCAATCTTCATAACTTCGATTGAGTCTTTCGAACGTCGATTGAGGCTAGGGTTTGTGGTTTTCTTGAAAAATCGAAGGATTTTGCAACATTATTGGTGTTGATTGAGGCCGGATGGCCATGGTAAAGTATGTACGATGTCAAGATAGTTATATACCGAAATGTAAGTATAATTTTTGTAATTTTTTGTTAAGATTTTTGCATGGTTATGATTTTTTGAGCATTTTCGGTCAATTTTGTATATTTTTGGTTAATTTTTTATTTGTTGAATCTTTCTTATTTACTGTATTGTTTTGAAGAAGTGAGTTTTGAAGTGTATATACTGTTTCAAAAAGTGAAGTCTTATTATACGTGTTTGTCTGATTGTCCCCTGTCTTTTAGTGTGTTTTTTGAGTGTTCCTCAATTTTTTGTTTGTTTGTCTGATTGTCCCCTTTATTTTTTGTCTGATTGTCCCCATGCATTTGTATATGTTTCTCATTTTTTTGAAAAGATAACATAGGCCCTAAGATACACAAGGTGTTGGAGAAAAATAAGACAAATGCAGTTGCATACATTCCAGCATTGACAGGAGATAAAAAAAATTTGAAGTAAGAGGAATGCATGTGATCAGTTTATAGTGGACCTTAAGGAGGAGACATGTTCTTGCAAAAGATGGGAGTTGATAGGTATCCCTTGTGTACATGCAATATCTGTCATTTGGACATCAATGGAACAACCTAAGGAATATGTCCATTATTGTTAAAAAAAAGATACATTTATGAAGGCTTACACACACATAATGTGCCCAATGAATGGTGCTAAGATGTGGGAGCAATCAGGCAAAAAACCAGTGCTTTCCTTAGGATACCTTAAATAGCCTGGAAGGCCAAGGAAGGTAAGGAGGAGGGAACCAGATGAGGGACCTAAAGGTCAAAAGCCTACAAAGCTAAGGAGATTTAAAAAGAATTTGAATTGCAGAAAATGTGGACAGAAGGGCCACAACACCAGGACTTGTAAATCAGAGCTTTAACCCTCCGTAAGTAAAGCTCACAACATTTGTTTGTTTTCATTTACTTGGTGGTCACTAACTATGATACATCTTGTGCTTTGCAGCAGGACAATATAACAGTAGGTGAAAGAGACGTTGGAACTTTTGCAAGTCAAGGGCTAATACCAAGGAGGCCACCACCTCTTGATGCTGCCAATTTTGCAAATCAAGGGCCAATGCTAAGGAGGCCACTACTTGCTACCGCAATTTTTGCAAGTCAACCTCCAATATCAAGGAGGCCACCACCTGCTGCTATAACTTTTGCAAGTCAACCTTCAATGCCTATGAGACCAACACCACCTTCTGATGCAACCTCTATCACTCAAGCCTCAAGACAGAAAAGGGTAGCACCAGCTAAAGGAGGCATATCCAAGAAGAGAGGGTGAACACAGTAGTAGAAATGTCGGATTGCTTTTGTATTTCTAATGACAATGAACTTCATGTCAACTATTTAGTAATGTAGGATTTTTTTTTTTTTTTTTGTGTGTGTGTGTGTGTAATGACAATGAAATTAAAACTTTTATGAATGGAAATGATGACGATGTTTATCTTTAAATGGGGGGAAGAGGGGGCTGCACTATTATTCTGTTTGTTTGTTTGTTATTTATTTATTTATTTTTTGCGTGTTTGTTTTTTGTTGGTAAACACAATCAACCATTATAGAAGATTTGGACACACAATTTTCCATACAAAACCTTCCATTCATTACATATCCAATAACTTACATAGCAAATATATTACATAGGAAACCCAGAGTATCTTCTACAGCAACAACACCAAGACGATAAGCCAAGACACAACCAAACAAACCCAGAGTATCTTCTCCTTCCTTTTCATCTCTGATATTTGCTCTTCCATCTTAGTAATCCTTTGTAGGAGTCCTGGTATAACTTGCTTTGACCGGCCACACATAGGTACATCAAACCACTGGAAAAATTCACATCTTTTCCCATTGAGCCCATATCTATCGCAGCATAAGAATCGTCTTCCCGGGTTCAAGTTTGTCCACGATGTCTTCATCATAGCAGCTCTGCCACATGAGCAATGCGTTGTATTCATCTGGTACATTGTTCCTCCTCTTTCTACTCTTTTTCCTTTTTCTCTTCTTTGTCTTCTTGATGCTCTGGTTTTTTTTTTTTTTTTTTTCATACACAGCCATGTATATATATACAGGTATATATTAGAGGACTGGCATGAACATTCTCTCCAGTTTTATTTGTGTAAAATGTCTCTTTTGCCCTCCACTAACGTTATTTCGTTAATGATTTAGACGGCAGACACAAATTGGACTTGACAGACACAAATTATTAAAGTTTAGGGACTATGAAACACAAGCAATAGTTAAGGGACCAAATAAAAAAGCTCATATAGTTTAGAGGATAAAAGTATAATTTACCCTATTATTATTATTATTATTATTTTAATGCTTTTTTGGTTGTTTGGACATCAATTGCCTCAACAATAGCACATTCAAAATCTAGCATCTGTCTCACTCAATTGTACTCTAGTTCTTCCTTGGCTCATGCATCTTTGCTTTAAAACGCCGTTGCATCATCTCTTCTACTCTCAAAAAAAGAGAGAGAGAGCCCCTCTACGCCTCTATAAGAAATTCGGGTTTCAATTTCTTCCACTGCTTACCGGTGTCTCTCTCTCTCTCTCTCTCTCTCTCTCTCTCTCTCATATTCAAACTTGTACATATTTATAATTTCTTTCCATTGTACCCAAAAAAAAAGAAGATATAACTTTTGTGTTGGGTTTCTTAATAACAAGAAAGAGTCATACCATGAACCCACATCTTGAACATACAAATCAAACAATACTAAGCTGAGCAGCCAAATTGGGATAAGAAAATTTGCCCAGCCATATCTGCCACCTCCTTAGTCTAATTCAAAGCTTACAAGCCTAACCCAGCTCAATAACTCAACCTGATCATATCCCAGATAGAGTACAAAAGTCACTGTTGCATTCATGGTGCCAAAACAACTCAAAAGATGTCACCAGGTTTTGAGAGACAATGGAGCATCATTACAAAGCAACAAACCAATCACTTGGTTGCAAATTAAACGGTGATGTGATTCAGTTTTCACTACCACCAATCATATCCAACTCAAAAAGAATAATTCCATCATTGATAATGGGTCTATATAGAAAAAAATTCATCATCATCATCATCACCAACGAGATCCTCTGCCCATTCTCCAATCAAGTGAGTAGATATTGTAACACTCTCAGCCATAAAACTGAGATCTCAAAACTCTACCATGTAATGTAACACTCGTAGCAGTCAGATAGATACCATCCCTAATGAATCAGTCCCTACAAAAGCTTCAGCCCACCAGTTACATCATCAACCATTTCAGCAGGTCCTGCACATGCATGAGCATGAGAATTAGTCCAATGAACTATGGGAGACAAAAATAAATAAACTAATTAATAAACATGACAGGATGCGTGTGCTGAGGAGAAAAAGTTTTTGCCGGGAGAAAAAGTTTTTGCCGTGACAAAAACTGTAAGTATGCTATGCAATGAGTTCTCCACATGAAAAATTCCCATCTCAATCACACATGGGTGGGGAGGGAGATGGGGGAACAAGTAGAGATGAACTTACCAATGATGGCCATTACGGTCCTTGAATCTGAAAGAAAAGAAAAGAATGAGTAACATAGTTAGGCAAATGTCAATTGGGATAATATGCTAGAAAGAATTGTAAGTTTTGTTGCAACTTGCAAGTATCGAATGAACAAGACTTGGCAGACAATGTGACGGTATCACAGAACATAGTTGACACAAAATTGAGAAAAAAAAATTGCACATTGCTTGAAAGCTAATCCAAAAAGTTCTTTATTAGGCCTGCTTATAAGGGGGCAGAGAGCACACAGTGTTCTACACATTACCATAATTTTACTTTCTGGGTGTCTAACACGGATATTTAATTTATTTTGAAGAGTCCTCATAACATAGAGTGTAAGCTCTACAAGTCTATCCCTATAATACCACATTTTAAAGCATGTGGCATACCATGCTCTTGTTCCTGCTCCTATTCTCATTCCACATCCCAAAACGATCCACATTACAGGTAACATAGCTTATAACATTCAAGTGGATCCGGATGTGTTTGTTTTTCAAATTTTTTGGATGACTTGATTGGTTAGGGGGTGTTTTCACCTTTCTTGAGGGTTTATTTTTTGTATTCTTTCGCATAAGCTTGATGCTGCAAATCAATAATATTGCATTTTATTTATCCAAAAAAAAAAAGCAAAGCCTATGTAGAAGGAAAGAGCTTAATTTTCCAAGTGGCTTTAGTCTGGCTGATTCTAGCAGACCAAGAACGGTTTTGTACAGGTTCCAGTTTTTGCTGGTTTTGTCCGGTTTTTAGTTCAAAATGATTTAGGGGTGCATTCAGACCAAAACAAGGGCTAGTTGATGGTTTAACTGGTTGAACTGGCTGGTCTGGTCCAATTTTTTAAATATTGCCACACTCCACATCAACATACATCAATCAATACAAAGCCTATATGCCGAAATCCAGCTTTAGCTCTCCACATAATTCATGAAAACTAGCCAACTATGGTTGCTAAAAGCATATTCCAATGGAGGCTCTAAGCAAGTCCCAAAATCCACAAATTTCACTACGTTCCAGAAAACCTTGAAACTTATAATCAATGCAAAAAATAGTTATCTACCACATCAAAAAACAACAAAGAAAAGTTACAACGAAGGGAATTAATTTACGACTCACTCGGTGCAATTTGTGTCCTCCCTGCATCAATTGTGACGCGGGTTAGTATGTTCAGTGATTTTGCCTTTTCCTGTCAAAGTAAAGAAGAATTTTCCAAAAGCACAAGAAGATGAGATAAAATAATGCACAGGCAATGAAACCACAATAAAAGTGAAAGGGGAAAGGCTTAACAGTGTAATTAAAGGAAAAGTATTTTTTGCTCAGCCAAAATTAGTTTATATCCATCACAATGATCTAAATCATACTAACTTGCAGAACTAGCAAATCTTCCTCGCTTTCAATTTTCACAACCACCTTAACCTGCCCACACATCTCCCACCTACATATGGACAAAATCAGATCAGAAAGGATAGATTGACACATAACACATGTACATAGTCAGGGCTCAACACAAAATAAGTCCTAAATAAATTTTGAAAAGTACCTGTTTAAAGCTTTTGGTGCACGATGAAGCAGCTTTTTATAGAGACCCAAAGTTGCATGACTAAAAACCAAGGTAAATTTGTCAATAACAGATAAGAAGAACATGCAAAACCAACCACAAGGAGAATGCAAATAAAACAAAATAAACCAGAGTGTGAAAGGTTTTCTGCAATTGCAATAAAATAAAGTGCAAAGCAGAACTGCACAGCAATTAATGAGTCAAAGAAACCAACATCTCATACCCTTAAATTTTTTTTCTTATAAGATTGTAATGTATTTCTAAAATATGACACCAAAAGGGGTGGTACCTTTGTACAAAAAGAGGAGCGGAAAAGTTCCAACACAAAAAGTTGACCTCAGCTAAGAGATCTACAAGAGAATCCTTTACACAAAAAATGAGAAGTATGACAGGCTCATCTTAACTTTTGAATCCCTAAATCAAGAAAGGAAAAAAAAAAAATTGAATCCCTAACTTCTACTATCAAAAGTATGTATATTCCTCTCCCTCCATAGGCACCACATGAGGCATTATTGAGTCACCATCCAAGCTTTCTTCTTTGTTTTCCACCCACAACCATTTCCCAACACTCCAAAAATAGAAAGTAATAAATCCCATAACTTTTTGCCTACGACAATTGAGAAGTGGATGATTCACCGTCTCTTCCATCACACAAAGCCTCCAGCTCCCATACCAATTTCCAATGCTAGAAGAACTCAGATAATTTGCCAACAAAGCATTTTTGTAAATTGCAAAGTTGAACAAATCTGGGAAGGCTACTGAAATAGGAAAGTCTCTACACCAAATATCATGCCAAAACTGAATCTTGTTGCCATCCCTTCCTCAAATCTTACAAACTATGCAAATTTTGGTCATCCTTTCCTAATAGCTTTCCACACCCCAACCCCTTATAGTTGACGACTTTCCTTGGAAGTCCATCCTCTATAATCCACTCCAAACTTACAATCAATCACCCTTCTCCACAACAGATTCTCCTCAACAGCATACCTCTAGAGAGCCACTCTCCCATCAATGCTTGCCTTCTAATACATTATTTTTTAATATCATATTGAAAGGTTTTGTAGCTATTACAAACCACTTCATATGTTATTCTATGCCTTATTCAAGAGACCTTTAACATTACAACTGGAATGAGCAGGCTCAATGCACATTTAAATAAGGGGCAAATAAGATTTTGATCTTACACATTCTAAACGTCTATGTTCAATGACAAGTCTTCAATTTCTCTTGGCCAAGATATTTATGCATATAATTACTTTTTATTTTACTAATAGCCTGAGCTCAAACAAGGGCACACTATGAATATGTTTGTATTTTTTACAACAAAATTCATAATCATCTGCTCAGCAAAACTCGTCTGCAAATAAATGAGTTTATTACCAATCAAATATTTTGTCTCTTATATTGAAAGATGATGTTAAGATACCCATAGATTGGCTCTTCACTTTTGCTAATGAAGTCGTAAAAGCATCTTAACATAAGAACTAGACCATTCACTATGCCGGCATGAAACCTAGCAAACCATATTATTAGGTCATAGTTGAAAATGCTACACTTCAAAATTTACAGAACAATATACCTCCCCGATATTTTTTATTTATTTATTAGATGTCCAATCCAAGATCAAAAGCAAAGCATAATTGATGTTTGAGACAGCAGAACAAGTTGCTACCTGCATTGGGCAGCAATCTTTCCTTTCCCCATCTTTAAGTCATTCCTCACAACCAAAACCTACATTAAATAAGAATAAAGCGAAATTCAAGTCAATTCTCCTTGCCGCCATATATATATTACTAGCAGTCTTCACACACAATACGTGCGCAACTCCAAAAAAAAAAAAAAATTATAAGAATAATGGCAAAAAGAAAATGCACATATAGTCTGCGTTGCTCACGTGGTAAGCGCTCTCATTATTAAATCCATGGTCATGTGTTTGAGACTTGTCCTCTCCTCGTTGCATAATTTTTACAAAAACTCAAAATATAGGGGTATTTTGGAAAAACCCAAAATATAAGACACATTTGTGTCAACACCACCAGCATCTTCACTTACAAAAACTCCAAATACAGGGGTATTTTGGAAAAACCCAAAAATATAAGACACATTTGAGTCAACACCACCAGCAACCTTCACTTTATAATAGACTACCGGCCGCACATGCAATGCGTGTGCAATTCAAAAAACTATGATAGTATAAGAATAATGATAAAGAAAAATACACATATTATTTGTTGCTCAAGTGGTAAGGACTTGTTTTGCCAAACTCATGATTTTGGTTTCAAGTCTTATCCTCTTCTTTTTTACATAAATATCAACTATAGGAGAATTTTAGGAAAACCTAAAATATGAGACAATAATGTGTCAACACCACCAGCAGCCTTCACTTTATATATTAGAATAAATATGTGTGTGTGTGTTGTGTACACACATAGAGATAATGTAGCAAAGAGACGTGAAACCATTTTGAAATCTTCAAGAATGTCAGCCAGCTTTTCAATCTCAAGGGGTTCTTTGGACCGATTCTTCTTGTTTACATCCACAACTGAGGTCTCTTTAGCTACCCTGGTTGAAACAAAATTTCGAGCAAGATGTCGTGCACTCATGAGGTATCCCAGAGCAAAACAGCCTGCCCCTACTAGAAGAGCATTGATCCATGTCATATCCATCATCTCCAAAAGCAGACACACCCTACATTGTTATCAAGTCACCGCCAAATCAAGCCACAAATAGAACAAAATTCTTAGAAACACCAATCTAAAACCCACATCAACTGGGCATAATTTAAATCATCATAATTTCATGGGCAAAATCACGGACATGGGACACAGTGATCTCAAAAAAAAAAAATGGGAACACAAGTAGGACAAAAACAAGACAACAAAAATTATATTTTTATTTGCTATGTAGATTAATACTACATCCACAAACAATCAAAAATTAACACTACTTCAATATTAAAAATTAAAAAAAAAAAAAAACTTAAGTTAACTCTTGTCGTTTATGTCTTTTTTATTGATGGTCTATTAATTATTTAAATCTAAAAAAAAAAAAGAAAAAGTAATGAATGTTTAACATCTAACATCCATCAAAAGCACTAAAAAAGAGTGGGAAAAAAATCTAGTTAGCATGTTAGGAGTGTGTCCACTGAAAACAAATTAATTAAATAAAGGGACATGCCACATGGCATATCCCATACATATCCACACCATGTTCCAATGTTTGACACTACTACGGCATTTGTTTTGAAGTGTCGGTAATTCATAGTTCATGAGTTATACAAATAAGGAAACATCATTTACTAATAAATAACTAACTAAATACAAAATTTTCATAATCTAAGAAGAAAGACAATCATATCAAGGTTCTTTTAGTACTGTGAAATCAAAGTAAGTGAAGGAGGGAATCTAGTTTGGAAAAACCATAGGCACTTTCATTCCACATCTAGAAATTCAATTGCTTTTTCATTTCAGATATTCCTTTTAACTTTTCCAACAATATGACTTAGACAACCCTCATGAAAAAATGTCATATTGTAACTCATCTCCATTAATTTTTTCCAGTATTGCGACTGCAAATTTTTTATTCATGTTTCTCTACAAAGTGACCCTTGTTTAACCCTCATAACGTAGATAATTAACATGTCTTTTCATAAGTTTGTTCAGCGTCAAATTTTTTATTTTAATGAATTTTACAAAGAAAAAATAATTCACATACCTCGACAGAATAAGAAAATTGAGATTTCTAGATGAAAAATCAATTTAAGCTCGAAACCTAATTTTAAAAAACATCACAAGAACTAGAAAATGGAGGGAACAATTCAACATATAATGAAAACCAAATATGTGTTCACTAGTTTGATCTAGGCCCACTGGCCCAATATTTAGCAGCCAATATATCATCATTTACCATTACACAAGCCAATGATATGCTTTTGTGGCAACTAAACCACCTAGCACATTGTATGACGATCATTCAGAACTTATATATATATATATATATATTTACTATTAATTTTAAAAACTAGCATGCCCAAATTTTGTTTGTTTTTATATGAATTATCCATATGCTTGAATGCCCTCTTGCATATAATAAATCTTAAAAGCAGCTTTTTAACTTTTTTGACAATTTTGACAACTCCTTTCTATTTTTTTACACAATTTTTCAAAAATAAAAATAAAAAAGTCAGCTTTTAACCCACTTCTCAAAAAAGTTAATCAAAAGGAATTTCTTGGCAATCAAAAGGAAAACTTCTATAATGTACACACACACACATGTACATATATATATATATATATATATTTTGACTGTTAATTCTAAAAACTAGCATACCCAAATTTTGTTTATATTCAGATGGATCAACCCACCAACCCATATGCTTCAATGCCCTCTTGCATTGACGATAAAACGTTAGTATTAAAGAAGGGCTAATGAAAGAAGAGGAAAATAATTATAAAAAAAAAGAAAAAAGAAAAAAAGAGGACCTTCTTGGCAATCAAACGTTGGAACTGTTTCTAGGAATTTATGCAATGTAAAAAGTAACTATGAATCCGACAATTAGGGCTTCAGGACTTGTGAGCAATCAGACAAGCAAATTAATTGTAAAAACCCCCGTCTCCAATAGAACAAAAACTAAAGTCAAACGATGGATCAGAACAAATCGTAAAGTGAAATACAAGTATCGATGTTTTGTTTAAAAAAAAAAAAAAAAAAAAAAGGTTTTGTAGCAAGAACAAGTACCTGCAATCGGATGGGAGGCTATAGAAACAGCATTTGTAGAGTGATCGGCCGTATATCTATATCGAACGCTTCTCAACTCTCAAATGTAGACTAGACTAGAGACACTTCTCTGATTCGATACTGCTATAACCATACTATTCAATAATAATCAAAGCTATATAAGGGTGGGAAGCCCCAGTCTTCAGTTTGCTTCAATCAGACTCTGATTGCCCTTTTCATTGTTATTTTTCCATCGTTTGTTAATTTCACCTCTTTTTCTTTTTCTTTTTCTTCTTCTTTTTTTTGTAACTTATTTATTCTTATTCATTTCTTAAAGGGTAAAAATACCACTTCTTTTAGCTCTTACACTTATATTTGAGAACTTAGCAAAGAAAAGAAAAAAAATGACTACGAGAAAATAAAAGAGAATAATGTTGTGTTTGGTTAAGGAATTTATGGAGGAATTGAAAAAGAAAATAAAAAAGGTAACCAAAATATGAATAAAATATACTTATATTTCACCTAGTTTCACATACCTTTTCCCCTTTCCTTTCCAAATCATTTCCCAAATCCTCTAACCAAACACAGCGTAAGTGATTGTGATTTCTCTCCTTTTTATTTGAATAAATAAAAAATAAAATAAAATAAATAATTGTGATTTTCTTTTCCTTCTTATTTGGTAGATTTCATAAGAGAAGAGAAAAGAAATTAATTTATGTTATATTATCAAAATAATCTTTTTATATTTTGTCAATCATTTTATTTCTTTTATTTTTACAGGGACAAAATTGGTATTATGAAAATATAAAAATCTAATGGTTTCTTTTCTCTCTCAATCTCTCCACTTTTGGAAAAATTAAAAATAAGAGTTATAAGATAAACGAGTTTCCTTCCGTTTCTTTCTATTTTTCCCTATATCTCACTATTTCTTTTCTTTTCTATCCAAATCATTCAATCCAAACATATAAAGTATATGTTATTATTTATTACTTTGGTCCGAAATGAATATGTAGAAATATTTTTTTCAAAAAATATAGTAAAATGAGGTGAAGGAAAAGGAAATTATTTTTTCTCTCGTGTTCACTTGTTAAGAAAATACAAATTATTTCTTACAAAAATTTGTGTTTTTTGTAGGATTAATTTTGAGAAAAAGTATATTCTGGTGAAAAAGTAAGAGATGCACATTCCATTTTGTACTAACAAAAAACACAAATGTTAGAGTAACTGGAAGTGATTGTCCAAGGAAATTACGGTTAAGCCTTAATATTGGGCCTCTATAGTCTATACAGTGGTGACTCCAAAAAAAAAAAAATTTGTCAATGGTTTCAATTAAAAATTTAAATTTTATAAGGAATGATATTATTAGTACCCTTTTTCAATAATAAAAAAAAATACACACAATATTTTGTACTCATATGCAAATTTTTGCAGAAATATCAAATCTATCCCTCCGAAGGAGAAAAAAGTATTCAGATTTAATAGAAACAATAAAAGAAATTAACAAAAATTTGGCTTTATTGCAATTTTTCCAATTAAATAAAAAGTAGAGTGCTTTTCGGGAGTATAAACAAGCCAACCTTTTGTAAATCCCATATCATATTTATTTTCAATAAATCAACAAAAAAAAAAAAATTCTTAAGTCAAACAATAGAAAATGAGAAATGCTATTTCTCATCGAATTTATTTCGCCTCATCTTTTGTAGATCCTATATCATATTTATTTTCAATAAATCAACAAAATAATTTAAAATTCTTAAGTCAAACAAAAGAAAATGAGAAATCTCATTGAATTTATTTCGCCTCTTATGTATATAACAAAATAAAAATTATGTATATTGCTAAGACTTATTATATTTAACCATTAGTGAAAACTACATATAATGTGAAGAGTTTCAATGACAAAATGTTATGGTGATATACAGCTATCCAACAAAATTTAATATATTACTAGTTTTTAAACAGAAAAGCTTCCTAACATATAGTTGGGATGTTCCGCTCAAGCTATGTTGTAATTTTGGCCAGACTTCATATTGTAATATCTTTTCTAGTATTATTAAAAAAAAATCTTTGCTGATAAAAAAAAATATAAATAACCAACCACAAAAAATACAAATAGAATAATTTGAGTGAAATTATTATTTTTATGGTGACTTTTTTTTTTTTGGTTATGTAATATGGTGACTTTAACGTATGATGTATATGTTTTTTCAATTATGTTATGTAGCTCGAATCCTTTCTTCCTCCGAATCTCCCGAACTCAAAAATGACGTCGTTTCGTCGTTTTGAATTTTTTTTTTTTTCAATCAGAAAAGAAGAAGAAGAAGAAGAAAGAAAGAAGAACAGAAGAAGAAGAAAGAGGCAGAGGCGGAGGTGGGGCTGCGACGATCGGCCGATGAGCTGTGATGATTGGGTAGGCGATCTGCGAAGGCTGCGATCAATCGGCGGAAGCGAAGGGCCCTCCCTCTCTCTCTCCATTCCCTCTTCCCCTCCTCTTTCTCTTCTCCTCGCTTCTTCTCTCTTCTCTTCCTCTTTCTCTTTCTCTCCCTCTATTTCAGACTTTTAGACTACATAAGGAGAAAAAAAAAGAAAAAGAAAAGAAATTGCCCAAAACGACGTTGTTTTGGGCAGTTGGGGGATTCGGGAGGACAAAATTCGGGGAGAAAATCATTTTCCATGTTTTTTTTTGGTTGATATTTTGATTAGTTCTATATTTTTAAACTTATTAAAGTGGAAAAATAAGTAAATAATCAGAAAGTAATAGTTTTTGTGATATATTCAAAGTAGTGGAGTTCAGATAATGAGGTTGAAAGCTATGGGTCCATTACTATCATTTTATTTTTTTTTAGCATGGTTATTTAAGATAAAAAATTAGATTTAATTTTTAAACCTAATAATATAGTAATCAATTATGATATTAAAGGTAACAATCTCTCTCTCATATCTTTCCTAATCATCAACTAATCATATCACTTATACATCATTAAATTTATAAAATGAATTTAAAAAGTATATATATATATTTTAGATTGATGGGTTCAAAGATAGTATTAACATTTCCCTAAAATCTCAAAATTTATGTAGTAAATTTATTTATTTATTATTTTATTTTATTTTATTTTTTCAGTCTTCTAGTGGGTGTAAGTGACACCACCTCTAATAAGCTAGCATCACCACTGACTTATAAGGAAAAATTGTAATTTAGTTCAATTTTGAACTCCAATTTTACGAACTCTATTACCATTCACAATATAATCACAAGTTTAACAATAAAAAAATAAAGTTATATATTGTGGGGACATAATTTTTAAATGATAACACGTGGCCGAAGTAGCACCGAAGTGTCAGTCGAGGTGCCACGTGTACTAGTCATGATGCCGAGGTAATCTCGGCAAGGCCGAGGTTATCTGCGAGAATTCTGGAATCCGGGATAAGTGGATAAGGGACAAGAGCCCTAAAATTGGGGAGGACTTCAGTTTGAATAAATATAAGACTCTTAGAGAGTTTATCCCAATCCTATTGGGAGTCTAAGATTAGCAGTAATCTAGAGACCATTGAAGTTAGGCTTCTGTTGGGATTAAGTCAGTGTTGGCTATAAAAGAGAGGCACCCTCGTTGGTCTAAGGTACGCTGTTGATATTCTGAATAGTGAGTCAAACACTTTTGCTATCTTTGAGAGATAACTGACTTAATCGTCGGAGTGCCCCCGGGTGAACGAACCACCGCCGGAATTTTATCTTTTTTGTGACAGGTCGTTCGGGCTTAATCTATTCTGCCAGTGCTCTCTAGCTGAGTACCTGTTTGGTTGTGCGGTCGAAAATCAACACCTACAATTTGGCGCCGTCTGTGGGAAAGAAAGAAGAATAGATAGCCAACGACGGACGAAGAGAAAAGGTTGGGGACGACATCCCTACTGGGAGTGGGAAACATATTAACCTTGACGTCGAAGAAGATAACTGCAACGAAGAGACTCGTGATAAGAATCATGGAGAAAAAGACGTTAGCCAGGAAGGCGACGTACCAAAGAAGTCAGACGACGATAGCGAAAGCGACGGAACGGTGAAGACTTTGCTGGAAGAGGTGAACGAAGCTAGGTGCAGAGCTTGGAAAATTTTAAAAGAACGGAAACGGCGATTTTTAGAGAGAGAAAGCTTGAAACATAAAGAGAAAACGATGGTGTGAAGTGAAAAGACGGAGAGAGAGAGAAGTAATTTTGTTGAAACACGGAATGACAGCAAAATGGCAATTAGTGCGCCTAAGACGACGTGCTTGTCAGACAGTGCAAGCACGAGCGATGCGACTTGATGGCGCGTGTCAGGAATGGCTTAGTAGGGGAAAGACGCATGGCAGAAACGGTTGAAATGTTGTGCGTGACAGCTCACACGCGTGTTGAAACTCTTGAAGTTCTTGGTTTAGTGAAGCAAAGACCTCGGCTAGGAGGATGATTTCGGCTAAATAACTTGAACTGACTTGGTTATTCGTTCTAAGGCATTGATGAAAACAGATTACAACTCTTGGCCATATGGAGCCAACGAATGATGACCTCGGTAATGAAGGATAAAGCGAGTTTAGCTGATATGCTAAATGGAATGAACGATATAGGTTCCATCACCTCAGGATGCCGAGGTATTAGAACCTAGGGGGCAGTTGTGGGGACATAATTTTTGAATGATAACACATGGCCGAGGTGGCACCGAAGTGTCAGCCGAGGTGGCACCGAAGTGTCAGCCGAGGTGCCACGTGTGCTAGTCATGATGCCGATGTTAGGAAAAATAAATGATTCTCCACAAGTAAATCAATCAATGGGAATAAAAACTAATGCGGAAAAATTAAATCAAAGGCAACACAAGAATTTTTACTTGGTTCCCTTAATGTGAGGTACGTCCACAGGATTGAAATCCGATTCCACTATCAACCAAAGAGTTTCCAAACGATTACAAATGAGATACGAATAATCTCACAAAATCACCCTTGGGTGAATTCCAAATAATCACAAATAAACAAGAGGAAAGACCTCACTAAATAGATGAACAAAAGTCTTCAAAAACAGAGTTGAAGAAGACCCAAAATAATAACCCAAATCAACTTCAAATTAGGAGCAATAACATCCACAAACCAAGCACAATCAACTCACTGAAATTGATCATCACGGCTGCTCCTCCACCAAGCAAAAAACGGCTGCCTTTTTTCTTGGGAAAAACAATACCAATAAAAAATTGTGAATCTAGGGTTTTTTTTATCAAAACCTTAGTTGTTTCCAAACTGAATTGGGTTTTCACAAATTAGATATAATATATAAAAATATATTATAATTAATACCAAACCAAATTAAACTCTTTTAATAAATCAATTGGGTTCCACACTCCAATAAGGAAGTATACCCAACAATTCTCCCCCCACCGACTTAGGTGGAGATATCAACCATACCCGTCAAAGTTCGACACTTTAAATATTTGTCTCTCGACAAAGTCTTAGTCAACATATCCGAAATATTATCATTTGTGTGAACCTTTTCAAGTTGCAACAATTTCGAATCTAACACATCACGAATCTAATGGTATCTCACATCAATGTGTTTCGATCTCGAATGAAAAGTAGAATTTTTACTCAAGTGAATAGCACTTTGACTATCACAATAAAGCACATACCTTTCTTGTTTTAAACTCAACTCTTGCAAAAATTTCTTCAACCATAACTCTTCTTTGCAAGCTTCTGTAATGGCAATAAATTCAGCTTCAGTAGTTGAGAAAGCAACACATTTTTGTAATTTAGATTGTCATGCCACAGCTCCCCCTGTAAATGTCATCAAATATCCCGAAGTAGATTTCCTAGAATCAACATCATCGGGCATGTCAGAATTTGTGAACCCATCAAGCATCGGCTTACCATCCTACCTTCGAAGTCCTTCGAAGATACCTTAGAATCCATTTTACCGCTGCCCAATGTTCTTTACCCGAATTAGAGAGAAAACGACTCACCATACCAATGGCGTAAGCAATATTCGGCCTTGTACAAACCATGGCGTATACCAAAGAACAAACTGCTGAAGCATAAGGAACTTTCAACATCTCTTCCTTGTCTTTCTCACTTGTAGGACACTGATTCAAACTAAGTTTGAAGTGACTTGCAAGTGGACAACCAACTGGCTTTGCTTTATTCATGTTGAACCTCTCAAGAACTTTCTCAATGTAGCTTTCTTGAGACAACCAAATCAGTTCCTTTTTGCGATCACGAACAATTTTCATACCAAAAATTTGCTTTGCCGGTCCTAAATCTTTTATAGCAAAAGACTTGCTCAACTCCAATTTCAACCTGTTAATCATGGTAGAATCTTGACCCACAATTAACATGTCATCAACATAAAGCAAAAGAATAATAAATTTACCATCCGGGAAATTTTTCACAAACACACAATGGTCCGAAGTGATTTTAGAAAAACTATTATTCATCATGAAAGAGTCAAATTTTTTGTACTATTGCCGCGGGGCTTGCTTGAGGCCATACAAACTTTTCTTTAATTTGCAAACAAATTTCTCTTTCGCTTTCTCCACAAAGCTTTCTGGTTGCTCCTTATAAATTTCTTCTTCAAGATCACCGTGAAGAAATGTGGTCTTCACATCAAGTTGTTCAACTTCAAAGTTTATACTTGCAGCCATGCCAAGTACAACCCGAATAGAAGACATCTTCACAACTGGAGAGAAGATTTCACCAAAGTCAATACATTTCTTTTGCCTAAAGCCTTTCACAATAAGAAGTGCCTTGTACCTCAGATTCTTGCCATCATTCTTTAATTTGAA
The DNA here is from genome assembly GCA_025200525.1 of Camellia lanceoleosa. NCBI lineage: Eukaryota > Viridiplantae > Streptophyta > Magnoliopsida > Ericales > Theaceae > Camellia > Camellia lanceoleosa. Next base: position 895,261 of record CM045764.1, read on the forward strand.
GATCCACTTATTTTTCAAAATTTTTCTCCCCTTAGGCAACTTCACTAAATCATAGGTGTGATTTTCAAGTAAGGAATTCATCTTTTCTTCTATGGCCTTTTTCCAATCACCTTTCTTTGTATGCTCAATTGCTTCTTGGTAGCTCTTGGGCTCCCCTTGATCAGAAATCAACACAAATTCATTGGGAGGATACTTTCTCGAAGGTTGTCGGTCATTTGTAGATTTTCTCAACTCAAGTTGTGGTGACAGTTCTTGAGTTGGATGCTCTTTCTCAATTTCTAGCTCAACTTCACTAGGATTAGCATCATCCTCTACATCTTCAATAGGTGGCTGCACATCTCTCCCATTTTCATCATCAACTGAAAATGAAGGAGATGGATCTATGTCAATGAGATCACTAATTTTTGGCGGTTGATCACCTTTGCCAAAGTTTTTAATTGTTTGGTCTTCAAGAAACACAACATCACGGCTTCGAATGACTTTCTTGTCGACCGGATCCCACAATCTATACCCAAATTCATCACGCCCACAGCCAAGAAAAATACATTGTCTTGACTTACTATCAAGCTTGGACCTCTCATCCTTTGGAATGTGAACAAAAGCTCGGCAACCAAACATTCTCAAGTGCTCATAAGACACATCTTTACCGGTCCAAACTCTTTCAGGAACATCACCATTTAAAGGATAAGAAGGAGACAAATTGATCACGTCAACTGCTGTCTTCATTGCCTCACCCCAAAAGGATTTTGGCAGTTTAGCTTGTGAAAGCAAACACCTTGTTCTTTCCATAATGGTGCGGTTCATCCTCTCGGCAACGTCATTTTGTTGAGGAGTCTTCTTAACTGTCTTTTGGTGCCAAATACCTTGACTGCGACAATACTCATCAAATGGCCCAATGTATTCACCATCATTGTCTGATCGGATGCACTTCAATTTCTGCCCTGTTTCTCTTTCAACTATGGTCTGAAAATGCTTAAATACTTCTAGAACTTGATCTTTAGTTTTTAGTATAAAAGCCCAAACTTTCCTTGAATAATCATCAATGAAAGTAATAAAATAAAATGCACCACTATGTGTTCTAACTTTTAAAGGACCACAAACATCCGAATGAATCAACTCCAACACATTTTCTTTTCTAGAAACAACATTTTTATAAAAAGAAACTCTATGTTGTTTACCCGCCAAACAATGAACACAAGTTTTAAGATGTGTACCTTTCAAACTGGGTAGAAACTCTTTCTTGAACAAAACTTGCAGCCCCTTTTCACTCATGTGCCCAAGCCGCTTGTGTCACAATTTGGTAAAAGTATCATCTTCAAATGCATTGACAACACCTTTACAAATTTTTCCTTGCATCAAGTAAAGTGTATGAGTCTTCTTGCACTTAGCCACTACCAAAGAACCCTTTGTGAGCTTTCATATTCCATCACCAAATTTGTTGTTGTAGCCTTCATCATCTAGTTTCCCAGTAGAGATCAAATTTAGGCGAATGTCGAGAACATGCCTCACATCTTTAAGTAACAACTTGCAGCCCAAATTTGTTTCCAAGCAAACATCACTCATGCCGATAATCTTGGACAAACCTTCATTACCCATTCGAACAGAACTATAATCTCCTTCGATGTAGGTAGTGAAGAAATCAACTCGAGAAGTCACATAAAAGAAGCACCAGAATCAATCACCCAATTGCTCTCTTGGCCCACAAAATTGATACAAACATCTTCACAAACGACCATGAGATCATCGGTAGTAACTGCTGTAGTGTCTTCTTGCTTATTACGCCTTTTCTCCTTGTTCTTGAGCTTTCGACATTCTCGCTTCATGTGCCCTTTCTCATGGCAATAATAACACTCAATGTCTTTCTTTTGAAAAGAACCATATCTTGATTTGTCACGGCTTTGATCACGGCCATGAGGAGTCTTATTTCTCCCCCTTGTTTTGTTTCGACCTCTCAAAACAAATGCTTCCGAATGACAGGAACCCGCTGATTTTCTTCTAGTTTCTTCATTTAATAAGCTACTAGTGACTTGGCCCATTGTGATAACTCCATCGGGCGCCGAATTACTAACAGTCACAACCAAAGTCTCCCAACTTTCGGGCAAAGAACTAAGTAGCATCAAAACCTGCAACTCATCATCAAAAATAATTTTCATAGAAGCAAGTTGGTTAACAATTCTCTTTATTTCATTCAAATATTCTGGAATGGGGCTGCCATCTTTATATTTTAAATTAACCAACTTACGAAACATAAAGGCTTTATTTGTGACTGATTTTCTATCATAAAGACTCTCTAATTTTTTTCCATAAATCATGTGCCGAAGTTTCAGTAGCAACATGATGAAACACACTGTCATCAATCCATTGACAGATAACACCAACGACTTTTCGATTAAGCCTATTCCATTCATCATCTTTTATACTCTCGGGTTTGCCACTATCACCTTCAATGGGTCCATACAAATCTATATAAAATAATAGGTCCTCCATTTTAGTTTTTCAAGTTACCGAATTGCTTCCGTTGAAGCTAGACAAACGACCCACATTCCCCTCCATTGATTTACACAAATAAATAAACCCAAATAAACCGTAAGCTTTGATACCAGTTGTTAGGAAAAATCAATGATTCCCCACAAGTAAATTAATCAATGGAAATAAAAACTAATGTAGAAAAATTAAATCAAAGGCAACATAAGAATTTTTACATGATTCCCTCAATGTGAGGTACGTCAACGGGATCAAAATCCGATTCCACTATCAACCAAAGAGTTTCTAAACGATTACAAACGAGATACGAATAGTCTCACAAAACCACCCTTAGGTGAATTCCAAATAATCACAAATAAACAAGAGGAAAGACCTCACCAAATAGATGAACAAAAATCTTTAAAAACAGAGTTGAAGAAGACCAAAAATAATAACCCAAATCAACTTCAAATCAGGAGCAATAACATCCACAAACCAAGCACAATCAACTCACTGAATTGATCATCACGGCTGCTCCTCCACCAAGCAAAAACGGCTGCCTTTTTTCTTGGAAAAACAATACTAATAAAAAATTGTGAATCTGGGGTTTTTTTATCAAAACCTTAGTTGTTTCCAAACTGAATTGGGTTTCCACAAATTAGATATAATATATAAAAATATATTATAACTAATACCAAACCAAATTAAACTCTTTTAATAAACCAATTGGGTCGCACACTCCAATAATGAGGTATACCCAACAGTCGAGGTAATCTCGGCAAGGCCGATGTTATCTGCGAAAATACCAGAATCCGGGATAAGCGGATAAGAGACAAGAGTTCTAAAATTGGAGAGGACTTCAGTTTGGATAAAGATAAGATTCTTAGAGAGTTTATCCCAATCTTACTGGGAGTCCAAGATTAGCAATAATCCAGAGATCAATGAAGTTAGGCTTCTATTGGGATTAGGTCAGTGTTGGTTATAAAAGAGAGGCACCCTCGTGGGTCTAAGGTACGCTGTTGATATTCTGAATAGTGAGTTAAGCACTTTTACTATCTTTGAGAAATAACTGACTTAATCGTCGGAGTGCCCCCGAGTGGACGAACTACCGTCGAAATCTTATCTTTTATGTGACAGGTCGTTCGGGCTTAATCTATTCTGCCGGTGCTCTTTAACTGTTTGGCAGTGTGGTCAAAAATTGACACATACATATATTATAATTTCACAAATAAAATTGTTTAAATTATTATTTATAACTATATACAATAAGACTTGTAAGTAAAGATATGCAAAATATGCAATAAACCAAAAAAGTGAATCAAACCGACCACTTTAATGGGTTGTTTAGATTTTTTTTTGTAGTAGATTTGTTTGGTTTTGGGTTTTCAAATCATTAACTCAGTTATTATGTAAAATTCTATTTATATATTGACAAATAATTAGTCTATTACAATGGATTTGAATATATTTAATAAAATTTCACAAAAAAATTATTTTTTTATTTGTGTTATACTTAAATGTTAAAGAGTTGTTTATTATTGATTAATTCACCTTTTTTTTTTTTTTCCTCTTCTTTTTTGTGTGCGCGCATGTATAATGAAAACATAGTTCCGACTTCAACTTTATTAGGTTGGGTTTGGCCGGTTTAGAAAGTTGGCTATTTTAAATGATCTCTAATATAGTTATTTAAAACTGTTATCAAATTTAAATTTGATAAAAAATAATTTCAAAACCAGCTCCAATAATTTTATCAAATACATATCAAATTCAGGATTTCACTTTTTTCTTTCATCAAACTGAGGACCAATGTACTTTTTATCAAATTACTGTTTATTGCCGTTGAATTTTTAGCACCGGATGTCCCCAGATGTCCTCCTAGCCGTCCCCCGAATGACCACCTTAAGACAAAAATTTGTGAAAAAATTATACTAATTGATTGACCGGTGGTTTGATGAAACTCTAAAAACCTTTATTGGAGCACTTAATGTTAAGGAAACTTTTAATCAAATTTTTACTCAAATTTGGTAAAAAAATTGATGCATCGTTGGAGATGCTCTTAGTAGATTATTTTAATTTTTAGCTATTTTAGTCAGCTAAAATATTTATATTTAGGAAGAAAGTTGAATTTTTTTGTCGTTAGAGGTGATATTTGTGAGAAAAAAAATAAAATGATTATGAGTTTGATGTGATATTTTATCTTATTGATTATTTTAATTTATTTTATCTTTTTGTAAATTTTAACTTAAAAAAAACTTAAATTTGACTTCCCAAACACAGTTAGTGTATGATTGATTTGATCATGATTCAAAAAAAAATTGAAACCAATCATGTTTGTGTTAAATCTAAATTTAATATCAATCCCAATTAAAGTGATCCACTAATACATCTATTTGTAAGTAAACAGTTAATAACTTGGCATTATGGTTTGGATGTAGATTGGCTTTTTAGTTTTTTAATTATTTTAGTTTGGGGTTAAAAAATTTTATTTGAGATAAATTTTTTGACTTTTTTAACTTTTGTAAGAAAAAAAATAAAATAGTTTAAATGTGACATTTTATTTGATTAATTTTTTTAATCTATTTTGTCTTTTTATGACTATTGTAGCCAAAAAGCCAACCCAACCAATATGCCAAACGAATGCATAAGGAACTAGCAGTTGACACACATAATGTATGTGTAGGTGAAATAAATAAAAATAAAATAAAATATTTATTATATATTGTGTTTAACTCAAATGATAAGAGCATTCTTCATCAAATTTATAGTCTAAAGTTTGAGTCTCATCCTCTTCTCCATTTTTATTTTTTATTTTATTTTTTAAATAGATAATTAGCCATTTCACATAAGGAGAGATAAAGTCTCAGCACACCCAAGTAGGTGCTCACTGATGGGGTCTAAATAGATATTCAAAAATGATTTAGACCTCTAAAAATAGACATCTAATAGAGTATTAATTTGTCTTTTTCTTCTCCATTTTTTGTCTTTTACTTCACTTTTTTTAAAAAAAAAAAAAAAATGGATAGACAGTTCATTAGAGCGGCATTGTAGCAGCTCTAATTAGAGCTCTATAGCATGACTGATAGATATTTTATTTATTTTCTTTTTTGTTCCCCCAGTACCCCCAGGCAATTCTTATATTCCCATCCAGCGCAACCGTTGGGTCCAGAAGATTTGGTTTGGAAAATGGTTTGTTTCCCTGCCCTCCTAAATATATTAAACTTTCATTCTTATGATCTAAGAAATCAAATTAAAGTGAAATTGTTTAGGCCATCATTGGGCTTCTTGGTTCTTTATATATGAGAAAATTACTTTACACAATTACACATTCAAGTTACTGTTTGCTGGATTAGTTTTGTAGTACCTGCACTGAAAGTTTCATTGGTGTTCTGTTGCCTGCCAGAATTACAGTCAGTGCAGATGGAATAATGAAAGTTTCTGCTTTTCAAACCAAAAACAAAAAAAAAAGGAAAGAAAATATTAAAAGAAGACAAGTTCACGCGACATTGTGTTTCAGTATTTATATGCATATGAAATATGAATTCTCCTTTGATCTTTGCTGGTGTGAACAGATGGCTGGTAAGTTGAACATAAAGCTTCACACCAGGAGATCACAGCGTGTGGAGAAAGAATCTAGAAGCCTGTGCACATGTGATTGCAGCCGTGCCAACTTCACAAGCCCAGGTTCATCGTCTTATTAATCGTTCACCAAGAATTGTTCTCAATCAGTATATTCTTTTATTTGGTTTGTCAGGTTGCTCATCCAAATCACATGCTACAATGGAAGACTATGAATAAGTTCAGTCTTTGTGGTGTATTTTATATATGTATTGCATTTAAAAAAAAAAAGCAAAAAGAAAAATTGTGGATTATATAATTTGTACAAAATGATGTCTCGCTTCAGTAATTGATCTAACATCTCTCTCTTGCTTGAGCTGGCCAAGTAAAATCGAGAAATCGGGTGATTTTTACATTGGATTTGGAAAAGAAAAGAAAAAATGTATGTAAAATTATGTAAAATATAAATATATTTTATTCACATTTTATATATATTTTCATTTTTTCTTTTTCAAATCTCTTCTTAAATTTTACAACCAAATACAGCGTTAAGGAACTTTTTTTTCCTTATTTGATAGCCCACATTGTACTTACATTCTGTTGTTTATAATTTTATCAAAATTACGAGGCTCAATTTGACAAGAATAGTTTGGAGTCGCTCAAAATTGATGAAAAAATGGGTGGAGTCACTACAGGAAATTCGTTTTTTAGCGGCGTTTTAAAAACGCCACGAAAATACTAAAAAACGCTGTAATATCTCATTGCGACGTGTAAAATTTTCGCCGCTGATACGGCCGCCGCAATAGCTACCCAACGTTTAAAAAACGTCGCTAAAAACATTATACGGCGTTTCTTAAAACGCCGCAAGATCTTTGACGCCCGTCCCATCTTCCGTCCCCAATTAACGTGTGACGTGGAATGACGTCATTTTGTGGCCTTTTTTCGAAAAACGCCACTGTTTTTTTTTATTTTTTTCTTCCCCACACGAATTAAATATGTGACATCACAATGACGTCATTTTGTGGCATTTTTTAAGAAAACGCCACTTTGTTTTTTTTTTTTTTTTTGGAGGGGGGGTTCCCTGCTGGTGGTGGAAACTGAATTCACAATTTGGGGATCTCATGTTTTATGTTTTCTCTATGCAACCAAACTGCTAGATTTAAAATCAATCTTCAATACATGCCATATACATGCATAATATAACGACAATGCTACGTAGCTCAAATTTTGTGGCTCAAAAGTGGCTCAAATGGCCAAAACGACGTCGTTTGGAGTACAGAACAACAGAAAAATGGCCAAAACGATGTCGTTTTGACCATTTGAGCCACTTTTGAGCCACAAAATTTGAGTTACGAGACATTTTCCATAATCTAATTTCACCAGAATCATCATTTCAAGTGAAAATTTCACATATTACAAACCTATTTCCATTCTCAGTTATATTTCTGTGTGAATCCAACACAGGCACAAAGGTGACATAAAAGTGACAATATGTAACAAATTTCAGAGTGTAGGACTAAAATATCGCAAATATTTCTAATTTTGTTATAGCACTCCACAATAAGTATAAAGTTTCTTATTCTAACAAAGGAAAAATATGCAACACACTAATTTTCTGACAAAACTTATAAGTTCAAAATTTCTGAAAAATCCCATGTAACACAGCTAGTCTTGAAGTTGCACACTCTTTCTTCCTAGCTTTGAACCACTAATGTCATCAAACCCTTTACCAAAACCCCTTACCAGAAATCATTCAAACCCATCCAATTGCAATCCACACATCCCCAATCCAAAGTAGCCAAAGAAATTCAAATTACTCTTTTAGCTTAAATCTGATATAAAGCCTTACACCAAGAATTCCCATCTTTCATATCCAGCTAGCTTCCTTTGCATGTTTGATGCTTTCCTCGACAATCTCTGCCTGATTATCAGCACCTACAAAGATAACAAAGAATTAGGAAAGCAAATGAATGCATTTATATTATGATTGATGCACAACCTTTGACTCGAAAAGAGAGTGAGCTCTGCAATGCTTCCATTTGTTGTGATCAGATCTCCAAATTATTTTTATATTTACACTTTATTCAAGCCTTAGCAAACTAGAAATTGAAAATTAGAGACCACAAATAGCATGAGAATGAGGCTACTTTCTGATTTGAAATGATAAATCAATCTGAATTTTCTCTTATATATTTTACCTTTCTTTGACTGACTAGAAAATATGCCCTATTTACATTTTTACAAGAATACTCACCTAATATAAAAATCATAAATAATCTTTTCTTTTCTTTTTTTATTTACCTCCATCTATCATTTTTTTTTTTTGCAAGCAAGGAAGTTATTCTTTGTGCTCCCAAAGTTTCTAGACCAGTTAAATTTGATGATTACCAAATTGTCTTCAACAAATATAGCTGGCAATACAAGGGCAAAAAAGTCCGTCAAGAACACAAAAATTCTAACAAAATTCACCATCTCTAGGCCTATTGCTTCCACCAATACCACAACAGAGGTACTAGATTAAAAGACATCAATGAAACTGGTAGCAAAAAAATAAACAGAAGGATTCAGAACTCAAGAAGCTCAAAATCAAAAACTAGATAAAAGTAGTGAATGTTTTCTCTTTCCTTCTTCCTTTTGAGACACAAAAGAAAAACCAGTAAAGGTTTTTGGAACAAGAATACAATGATAGGTACAAGCAATGTCCGTTACAACATTATTATTAACTAAAATAGATTCATTAATCTCCTAAATAAGCTCACTGTAAATAAATGGCCCAAACATTCCAGATCTAAAATAGAGAGCACTCCATAAATTATCTCCCAAAGAACCAAGAACCCAAGTATAATGTAACCATAGGAGAAAACAGAATAATAACTTCTTGTGTTTTAATAAATATGGAAGATTATATTCAAGAGGAACCAAGAGAAAACAGAAAACTAACACTGAACTAAGATCCTTGCATTGAGTCATTCTCCTTTCTAGCATAGATAATTGACAACGTATCTTTTTGTTTGGTCCCTGCATCAAATATAAACTTATTGGTAGTTGAATATACATAGATGTAATAAAAGCACACATCACTGCTGAAATTGGAGAAACAATGGAAATATATCACATCACTGCTGAAGCAGTTTTTTGTTGAAAGTAGATCTCCCTTTTTCCAAATGCAGTTACCTAAGCAGAGCCAAGCATCTGCCAGATATGTCTAACTATGTTAAAATTGATAACTGAAAACATGGACTCATGTTGGTGCCTTCTTGTGGGAGCAGCTTTTGCATTAGTTTCAAGAGCTCTATTTAAGAAGCAAACATATACAAGTATTAGCTTCTCAGCCAGAACAAAATTGTTGACCCACATACTGCTCAATTGTGTGGGCATATTTTACATTTTTCCTGAAATACTACTTAACACAAATTACTAAACCCGAACTTTCATTATAGATATATATATTCATATTATATGTTTTGTGGTAGATCCATGTATGCTATAACATAGGGGAATGGCTAAATTTTTTCCTTGCTAGTGTACTGTTGCCCATGTAGGAGCAAAGATATTGTAATGTAGTGATATAGTTATTAAAACAATGATTATGCCAGAATAACTTAAAAGACAGAAGAGATTTAAATAATAAATAAATAAAAGACAATAAATCTTTTCTCACAACACTAGCAATGTTTATCTAGAAACAACTACATTAGATTTTGTATTTTTTCCTAAATTTTTGTTGAATAATAACTAGGAGGGATCTTCCTCTAGTTTTTACTCTCTTTTTTTTCTCTGTTTGTTCAGCCTTTGGCTTGGATGGGAGCTACAGTGACGGCCATTGATGCCTCTGGCTCCATATTATATTGGATATGGGAGCAATATGATGATTGAAAATTAATTTTGTAACTTTAGAAATGATAATATTAACAAAATGAGATATGCTATGGTATATTATAAATAGTGTTTTATAAGCATAAGAGGTAAAAGATATAAAATAAGAAACAAAGTTAAAATGAATTTTTTTTTTGGAATTTTAGGGAAATAAAATATATCAATAAGTGCATAACCAAATCCTCATATGAGAAGTAATAATTAACAATGCACATCATAGAACTCAACTAACTAGACTGAATCTGAAGCCAATCAACAAATAAGTGAGAAGGAGGAAGCAAATCCAACTATAATGGTTTAGAATGAACCTGAGTTTGTCATATCTACTTCTTCTTCTTCTTCTTCTTCTTTTCTTTCTTTGATATGTGAACCTGCATTTGATAAGAACAAATAATATGAATAAAATGTCATATGAAAATTTCATAATTAACTATTACTCACTTCCTCGGACGAACGATGACAATTAAACGATGAGGTGTATGCATGAGATTGTTGTTGTGAATGCACATGTGTAGCAGCTGGTGCAACAGGCCCACCCATGGCCTGTTGAGACTCCAATTGCTTTATTCGGGCTTGTTGAGCTTGGATTGTGCTTTGCATCTCCATTTGTACTTTCTGTTGATTAAGCATAGCATCCATCATCTCCTTTATTTGCATCTCCATTTGTGCTTTATATTGGTCAAGTTGCTCTTGGACTTGTGTTTGGATGATACGAGTTTGTTCTTGCGATTGCCTATATCTGCCTCCAAAGACATCTGTCGGGAAAGGACCCAATCCATATGTTCGAACACGACCAGGTCGCTCAGGCCCTAGAACCTGTGTGATAATTTCTTCATCTGTAGCATTGGATTGCGCCCCAAGGTCCTTCATTTGTGTCTACAATTGTTAATTAGTAATTAGCCACCAATAAAATTGTTCATAACTAGTGCCGTTAAATGTAACCTGCTTCCATTGGGCCATATGAATTCAATAACATCATCAATCCAGATTCAAAATTGTTTCAATGACACTTCCACTTCATATGCTCAAATTCAAAATTCATAAAAATACATATATGTTAGTAGCAGATTTATGTCTTATTGAGACAAGTATCTAATACATTCCATACATGCAAAGTATATAATTATGGTGCTACATACCATGACCTCAACAACTTTATCATTACTTAGTTTGTTATCCTTCGTGTACCCAGCCATCCACACCTCTAAGTGCGTTGCAGGAACTCCATTCTTCTTATTAGTTTCCTACAATTACACTTAAAATTAAGTAACAAAATCAAAATATACAATTTCAATTTGAAATATAAAGAAACTATATACCTCTACTCGAACAACTAAGAATGGTTTTCTGCCAGTTATGTGATTTAATGTCTTCTTCTTCCGAATTTCTTTATTTTTTGTACTTTTTTCCTGTTACATATGAACACAAATACAAGATAATTTATTAATTAACAAACTCATCTTATGCATGTACCTTGTGATAATCGAGGCCCAATTCCCTAAGGAGTGCCCTCGTTGCATAGAACGACTTTGGCAAAGTTTCACCTTTTGGGAATGCATCCTTCGAAAGTTTAAGCAACATCGTGAAAGACTTGTCGCTCCATCCATTAAGGCACTTGATATGCAATAATCGAACAACAAATGAGAGCGTTGAAAACTTGTGACACTCTGGATACAACTCTCTTTTGGTCTCCTTCAATAAACTGAAAAATCTTTCAGTTTTCTTATCCGGGCCTAGTTCGATATTAGAACTTCCTGTCTCATTACTAGCACGATGAACCAAGCTTGGTGGAGGAAGTCCGAACCCCTCATATATCATTTCATTGACTTCATCGTCATCATTCGAATCACTGACATTCTCATTCAATGGCACAGACGCCGGTAAATCTTCTCCGTGAAAAATTCATCTGGTGTAGCTTGGAAGAAACCCATTGACCATTAAATGTTCCCCCAAAAGGTCTTTCTTTACTAGTTTGACATTCCGACACCATTTACATGGACATGTGACTTCAATTGATAGAGGATTATTTTGGCATGCAAGTTTAACAAATTCCTTAACCCCTTCTATATATTCTGGATGCAACCTATGCTGATTTATCCAACTTTTATCCATCTGACTTCGTCTTACACTACAAATGTCACTGTCAAATCAACAAAGTTTAAAATTATCATTTCATTTTCATTATTCTTAACATCAATTAAGTACCTTATAATGCATGCGACATGACACCATTCACCTCTAACTCTTCTCTAATAGGTTAGTTCATCCTACTTTCCCATTCAGGAATGCACAGTCTATATTGTAAAAAGTAGCTCATATCGCTCTATCCATCTCTAACGAAATTTCGACAGCATCTCCCCATGGTTCTCTAAGTACACTACACAGACTGGGTGTACTGCTACACCTTGTCTAGTATGCACTCAGAGAACATGAGAAGCTACTACACGAAATCTCTACGAGATTGACTACATTTAAGTGGTAGAACTACTAATTACAACATAGACTTGTGCTCCTGAACTGTCCCAATTGGACAATCCAAGAAGAGCTTCATCAAAGATGACTAGGTATCTCTAATGAAGATTCTTGGACGGGTCTAAGACTATTTACGTATGCATGGATAATTACTTGCTAAATTAACAACAATCATGATTATTGCATCCCGGTGGTGCAACCTGAATCAAAACTATCAAGCATAGTAGAAGCATTTCTAGTATGAAGCATATTAATGAAGAAACTAAAAGTTTTTACAATGCTCTTGATAGATTATGATATAGAGATTCATAACAAATGACTAGGTATCTCTATTTATCAAAAAAAAAAAGAGACTAGGTATCTCTAATGAAGATTCTACAAGAACAACTAGATTATCACAAGTAAGCAACAAGTTCTCACTACTACATGAACACCCACACATACCAATATATCTTAGTAGTGTTCTATTTCATTTCTATAACACCATTTTTGTTATGTCATGAACACCCACACATGCTTGGCATCAATCAATAATGTTGAATACTGTTATGTCATCCTATTGTGATCTATTATAAATTGTATATGCACAAACACAAGAACATATCACAATTACTGTTAATCAGCTTTCAAAATCTTAAACCACGCCATTTGTTATTCTTTTATTTGATTTTCTAGTGAGCGATTTTTCACACAAGGCCTCTACATTCAAAATTGCATCTGTATTTGGTTCCTTGGGCCAAATTTATATGTGTTTCATTGACTTCTTGTAGCTGCTCTTAAGTAGTTAATTATTCAAGAAGGATAAGGATTCTGAGTTCAAACATGAAATGCTTCCATGGTTATCGTTCTACCATAACAAATTAACATCAATATCAGTTACTAATTATAAAGTATAATATTAGTCCCATTCACAAGACGACAATAAGGATTCTTAACTCTTTTTTGTTTTTTTATAATATCAATCAAGCATATATATATACATTGCTCAAATTTTTATTTTTTAATTTTTTTTGAGCAAATTGCTCAATTGTTAAAATCTAACTTTATCTAGCTTTAAGGTAACATGAAATTTAACTGCCATTAAAACTATTTTGGGAATTGGGTTATAAGTCATTTTTCAAATTTTAACCCACTTCTTCTCAAAAGCTGCTTAATTGAAACCATGCAAAATGATACACATGTTTATAAATGACATATTCATCATTATTTTAAAATAAAACAATAGAAAAAAAATCACAGAGGAATTGTTTCTGATTCAAGAAGAATCAATCACATAGCAATGAGGATAATGGATAAAATTCAAGGTACCCTGAGGACATTCAGGACAGGAGAAAACCAAAAACAATGTGTTTAAATAATCTTAAGAAAAATAGTATTTGAATAATATAACTCAGCATGGTCCACAGATAAGTGCAAGGCCCAATCCAAACACAATCCAAGCTCTTAAGGTTGAATGCAATTTGACAAAAGTTTAATATATTTTTAACAGTAATCAATACATATCAACTTATTTCAGGAAAGTTGAAGTGTATAACCATCCCCTCATTTTGCTAATGCGAAATCTTCAAAACATGAGACCCATAAACCTGATGCTGATATTAAGGAGAAAATTTGTTTGAGTTCTCTGACGAGGAGGCAAATGCACATGATCGCATACCACTACAATGAAAATGCAAAATTAAAGGAGTATGCTATTCTCACTCCAAAATTATTAACCACAACTTATATTGAGCCATGAAACGTAATTCCCCAATGAATATGTAACAACCGGAAGTCTCAGACAACCACACGATGATCCCAAAGATGGGCACCGGTGAGAAGAATCCTCTATGGCTCAACGATCCAAGGAGGACCGTAAGAACATTAATCACACACCGATCACATTGTATTGGTTTATTCACCAGGCTTAGGTTCCTGTCCCCTTAGAACAGTTTTTGATCAAGTAAGGTCATGAACATATACTGGTTGATGGGAAATCCAAGTTACCAGTCTATTATTGGTCCACTTAGTTTATTACGAGATGTGCCTATTTCAATTTGGCCCACTATTATGGTGTGTTTGGTTGAGGGATTTGGGGAGGGATTTGGAAAGGGAAAGGGAAAAGGTGTGTGAAACTATGTGAAATATATACATATTTTATTCACATTTCACCTACCTTTTCCATTTCCCTTTCCCTTTCCCTCCCCAAATCCCCCAACCAAACACAGCATAACTGATTCCCCAATTTATGGTTAAACCACCTCACCATTTCCTGATAAACACTACTGTCTCTGTCTTATAAATCCACCACAGAGGATTAATCTTGCTGCCTCAGGTTTTTCTTCTAAACATAATTTATGAATATTTCAATAATATTTCATATGTAGTCTTCCTTTATCTTAATGTAGGTCATTTCTCCCTCTAATAATAAAAATTAAAAATCAAACTGTTATTATTTCCATTGTAAGAAATGTAAACGAAACAGTAATAGCTTGTGTGCGTGAGAAAGAGGTGAGATACATCCACCAAATCCAAAACAATGAACTCAAAACCATGACAAATCAGATATCTGAGTTCATACAAAACAAATGCATATATAATAAAAACTTACAGATTTGAGTTCTGCAGCAAAAAAAAGAGACCGATTGAGCGAGATCTGGAGAGCTTCAAATCTGTGACAGGTTCTGAAATCGACAGATCTGAAATCGATATAGAGTGTTTGCAATCGAGCGAGAGAAAGTGTTTGAAATCGAGCGAGAAAGATTGGTTGAAATCGAGCATTTCAAATCAGTGAGAGTGGGGGTTTTTGAGCTTCAAATCGAAAGGGTTTCTGAGCGAGAGAGAGTCTGAGTTTAGATAACAAATTATGTGAGACTGAGAAGGAGACTGAGAGTTTAGATAACAAATCGAAAGGTTTTCTGAGCGAGAGAGTCTGAGTTTCAAAGCGAAACTTGTGTGAGACTGAGAGTGAGACTGAGGGAGAGACGTTTTGAAAGGGACGGAGTATTGAACGGTGTTCACAAGTTGAGCCAAACGGTGTCGTTTGACTGAGATCTGATACAACGTTTTTAAAAACGTTGTATTTAAATAATCTATAATGGCGTTTTTCATAAACGCCATAAAAGAAGCGTCGCCATAGCCTTCTTTTCCCGTAGTGAGTGTATCAAAAGATATTGATCATTTTATTTTATTTTTTAATTAGAGGTTACAAATAAAGAAGAAAACCAGAATAAAAATCCCAAACAGTAAAATTGATGTAGTATTTGGATTATTGAAATGAATATGAAATGAGTGAAATGATTACTTCTTTATAATGATGGATGATAATTGTATGTGTATTAGATATTTTATTGAAATGATGATTTTATTTTACTTTTATTTTGATAAAGCAAACAATTAGAATCCAAACACTACGTAAAGGCTATCAGAATTCCTATGAAGTTATCTTTGCTAGTCTTGCTGGCCATCGAGACTGGAATTAATATCACTTGTTAAAATAAAATAATAATAAAAAATCCTAAACCTATCCAGAACGATGAGCTCGGCTCATGTGGTTATTGATGGATGATCCATGAGACAAATAATTGTTCCTTCCTCAAAACCCCAGTGTTTGATTTGTTAAAATAAAATAAAATAGAATAATTATTTTATCATAATATTTATATCATTCTCACGTTTGATTATTAATTTTCACAACACAACAATCATCACACACACACACACACATTCAAAAGAAATAGCTTTAGCTTCGGAAAGATGGAGGATTTTATTTATTTATTTAATTATTTTTGAGTCCATGGACCTCAACACAACTAACGTGGAACCAAGTGTACAACAGTACACGTATTGCTTGGGTAGCCAAAAGGGAAGTGACTGGAAAGTGCAATCGGCATCCATAGTTCAACTTCAACACCAACCGATGCTATTGTATATATTATTTATATTTATATATTTATTATTTAAAAACAGTTATAAAAAAAAAAATCAAGATTGGATCCTTATAATCTTGAGTTTTTAATTCTATCAATTTAAATTTAAAATTAAAATTTTTTATTTATTTTTAATATAAACTATTTGTCTATTTTTATTAATTAAAACCGACGAAAAAATAATATTTTAATTATTAAAATTAATATAAATATATATAAAATATCTAAAATATATATTTTTATTGAGTTTAATGACTAAAATACTTATTTTTTGGTATATTTTAACAAATTTTTTTTTTTGGTAAAAATGATTTTATTTAACAAATATAAAGAAATAGTTTACATTAAAAATTAATTAAAAAATAAAAATTAATAAAACTTTAAATTTTAAAATTTATTTTGTTATAATTTTTTAAAAAAAATAATTTCCCCATTATTTAGTACAAATCAAATGCATGATGATGATGATACAAATACAATCCAAGCGAGTGAGGCGGTGGTCAGAATATGAATATGGTGTATTAGTGGGGAGACAGCTTGGCCCCAACATGGATCGTGGGAGCACTTCATGTTTTGGGGCCCACATCACACAGAAGTAATTGCATTGAAATTTCTCCTCTTTGACGTGCCTACCATTAACCCTCAACGTGTGTTAAGAATACAATACATTTTTTTTTTTATATTTAAATTCAATATATTTTTACTAAAAATTAATGCATGTTTTAATCTTTTAATATATTTTTAAAACACTTTTTACTAGGGATACTCAATCTGAGTAACTCGAACTCAGTCTGAATTTTTTTAAGGTTTGGATAAGATATTTTCAAATTCGGTACGGATTTGAGTAAAAATTCAAAAGTCCGAATTAAATTTGGACTAACTTGAACAAAAACAACAAACAATTCGAGCAACTCGAAACCCGAATTATACATATATAGATATATAAAAATATTAAATATACATATAAATTGTTAGATTGTTAACACAACTTAAATTGGACTTGAATAACCTTTCAACCCGACTAAACCTGACCGAATTGCACCCTACGTTTTATACCTTTATTAATATTAAGCAATACATAGCGAACACTTCATTAACTAATTTTCTTTACTTTTTAGACTCTCATTCAATGTTATTATTATTATTTGCTAGGCAAACTGCTCTACAAACTCAAATAATATTTATAATCATTAAATTATTAATTTTCTTAAAACATAATTAGATTTAAAATTTTAAAATAAATAAGAAAAAATATTTAAAAATAAAAAATATCTCATGCTTTGAGATAAGTGAATTGTCATGTTAAAAAGCCGAGTGCATTTTTTACATGGCTAAGAAATTTTATTCCATTCATTTTATCATTTAGTATTTTTGAATATGCTAATCATTCATAAAGTTGAAATTCTTTATAAAATAAAAATAAAAACCATAGATAGAAAAATCTTTAATTAAAAATTGATTTTTTTGGCTTTTTATGGCTTTTTTTTTTTTTAATCTTTTTGTGTGTAAAAAATGTGAGAGTAATGTGATTCAAAATAAGTTAAAAGTTAAAAACTAACTTTTAATTGGGTTGCTAAATTGCCCCTTTATGATAAAGTTTTGATGTTGAATCAAATTAATTATTGAACTAAGCATATGAATCAAGGGATGTGTATGTCACTATCTTGAAACAAGATTAAGAAAAATGATATTAAATCCTTCTTAATTTACTATTAAATTATTTTCCACAAAATGCATACCATCTCTCAGTTCCACATGAATAATAAAAAAATGAGATGAAGATTAATACAAAAAGTCAAGTCTGGTAATTACCAAGCGGGAAACCTTTACGTTTGTTGGAGAGGGAGAGAGGGAGATAGAGATAGAGAGGGGTGAAAAATCTAGAAACCTCCTAGATGTTGATTTGTGATTATGTATCAATTTTAAGCAGAATATAAAAATCCCAATCAAACAATCAAGAGAAAGAGACACAAAGATTTTACGTGGAAAAATCACAATTGGACACCTTCCAATTGTGATCAAAAAACCACGCCACACCACCGTAACAATCCACTAAGAAGATATAAAGGAATTACACGTATCACTCTCAATTATCTAGCGAATTCACAATGCCTAATTGAACCAACCTCTATGTGCCTCTTCCAACCCCATCTTCACCACGGAATTGTCTTTCTGATGAGCCACTCCGGATTCCACCACCAAGCTTGCATCAATTCTTGAATCCACAACCGAAGAACAACTCTCTCTTGTGTAACAAACAAAACCTTTGATGTAGCCTTTTCGGATCATGAGTTGAATACTCAATAAGACATCAAAGAAAAAAATATCCCCAGATATAAACTTTTAAGAACCAAAAGAAGATCTGGAGGACTTCAATCAATTACTTAGTTTTGGGAGAAAACCAAGTATTTATAGAGAACCAAAAGTAATCCAAGATTGGGAAGAAATCAAACTCCTTGAGAAATCCGGATTCTGAGGCTCGCTCGAGCGAGGCTTTCTGCTCGGCGAGGAGAGTAAATTTCGTGATTTCTACTAGTGCCTTCGCTCGGGCGGCGGATTCTTGGCTCGGGCGACCAATCACTTTCTTCTGGTTTTTGTATGGACGCAATCCTTGGATCGAGCGGGCATTCCTTGGCTCCGGCGGGCAAGCGTTAGCTCGAGCGGGCACTCCTTGGCTCGAAGCGAGCAACGACATGCAATTTTGAATGCAAATTTGAATTTTGTTGATCATGCGAGGCGGCTCGACCCCGTAATAATCAGCGAAGTGGCAATCTTGAAAGCATTAACATCACAAACTTCTCTGCATGGCTCGATTCGGGTTTGGATTTGCATCTAATAAACTCATAGCCTCACTGAAATTAAAATGCGAACAAAATTACAACTCAAAGGAGTTTTGTCAAACGGGATTGCCAACAATAAAAACCTAACAAGGGGCAATCAAAATGACGTAGTAGAACACGGATTGGATAGGATATCCGAAGACAATGAAGCATCATCGCCTGCCTGTATGTAGAGTATGTCTGAAACTTCAAATTTTTTTTATATATATACATACTAGGATCAGCCCATAAGCACCCTTTTATATCTCTCTCTCGCTCTCTCCCACATGTACACACACACACACACACACAGCAGCAGCAACATGGCCTTTGTTAGTATCGCCATTGCTTTGTTAAACTCTGTATAAAAGGTTTCCCACCATTTGTTTCCTCTACGCTTCTACCTTTGCCCTCTACTTTCTCTCTCTCTCTCTCTCTCTCTCTCTACAGGAAACCACCTCCCTCAGGCCTTGTGGACGTTTTCAGAGATTTGTGAAAAAATGAGAGACAGAGAAGGGTGTGCCTGATTGTTCTGGCTGCCAACATCATGATTCCATCTATCCCTGCTTCTTATTGTTAGGTATCTTATAATCTCTCTCTCTCTCTCTCTCTCTCTGTGCTATTGTTCAACCATAATTTCAACCCAATTTCCACTTCTTCCATGGCTCTTCTAACCACATACATTATTATAAGACTTGATTCCTTTGCTCTGTCATACTCCTTTCACATTAACAAAATTTTAAGATCGACTGATCGTATCTGTGCTCAAAATTCAATGCAATTTTAGCCCATTTTTAAAATTGAGAGTTTCAAGGCTTTGATTTATTCTGCTCCTCCTTATACAACTTCACTATGTTTGATTTATTTTCAACTCTTTCATTGTTTCAATTTTTGTAATCGCAAGATCCAAGTCAATACTTACTAATATGATTAAAGATCCAAGGACAAATTTGTGATGATTGAATCTGAATTTTTTTTTTTTTTTTTCTTTTTTTTGTGTGGAAATTTCAGGATTTGTAGATATAAGTTTCGTGTTAGTGTATTAAGACTTTAGATATGGCATCAAAACCCTTCATGGCAAGCAGATCGTCTCTATCGATAAACTCAGATGTGCCGGAGTCACAACAGCATGTTAAGCCTCCACTGCCCCCCAATGTGACATTTGCCCGGAAGACTTCATCAGGACGATATGTCAACTACTCGAGGGATGACCTTGATAGTGAACTTGGGAGCAATGATTTCATGGACTACACGGTACACATGCCTCCAACACCCGACAACCAGCCAATGGATTCGATTTCTCAGAAGGTCGAAGAGCAATATGTGTCCAATTCACTTTTTACTGGTGGATTCAGTAGTGTTACGCGAGCTCATCTCATGGACAAGGTGATTGAATCACAAGCAAATCATCCTCAGATGGCTGGTTCAAAAGGATCTTCATGCATGATACGTGGATGTGATGCTAAGGTGATGAGCGATGAACGGGGTGTGGATATTCTCCCCTGCGAATGTGACTTCAAGATATGTAGAGATTGCTATTTGGATGCGGTTAAAACTGGAGATGGCATTTGCCCAGGGTGTAAAGACCAATACAAGGCCATGGATATGGATGAATTGGTAGAAAACAGGCGGCCACTTCCACTTCCACTTCCACCGCCAGCTGAGATGTCAAAAATGCAGAGGAGGTTATCATTGATGAAATCAACAAAGTCAGTGCTGATGAGGAGCCAGACTGGAGAATTTGATCACAATCGGTGGATCTTTGAAACAAGCGGCACCTATGGGTATGGCAATGCTATATGGCCAAGAGGGGGAGGATTAGGGAATGGGGAAGACGATGATGTAGTTGAGCCTTCTGAATTAATGAACAAACCATGGAGGCCACTGACACGCAAATTAAAGATACCGGCTGCCATTATCAGCCCATATCGGTACATTTTTTTATTCATGCTCACTCATCCTTCATATACACTATTCTTATCTAACTTGTTATGATGATACCTACATGAATACTGCTTTATCTTAGTATTTTGTTTACTCTAAAATTGTTTGATTCTTCCCATTGATATGATCAAGTTTTTGAAATCACCATCTTGCCATATTTTGATACATCATTGTAGTGATTGAATGGCAGCGAGCTGACCAATACACCCAAGAATGCACATTGCAACATAAATGAGGATAGATAACTAATTTGGTGAATAAATTTTGGATAACATGATCGATTAAATTTCTACCTTTCTAGTTTGTTTTTGGTCAATTTCTTTCACTCATGCTGTGCTAGTAATTTTGGAGATGATGATGCAAAGAAGTAATCTTGTTTGGTTTCAGAGAATTGAGCTCACTTTTTGTAAAGTTTTTTATTTTTTATTTTCTGTGTTTTTTTGTTTTTAGTCAAATTTTTTAATATTTTAAGAAAGTTTTTATTTTTTAGATGCACGTAACCTAAATACACTTAAAAAATATAGTATTTATGAAAAAAATCTTTAAAAAATTCATCAAATACAAAAAAATATAAAAATTCAGTACATTTTCGTATTCTTATGTATTTATTGAATTTTTTAAAAAAAATTCACAAATATTTTAATTTTTAGGTGCATCTAGAAAGTAAAAAAATTATTTAAAATATTAAAAAAAAGACAAAAAAAAAAAAAAAGGACAAAAAAACAAAAATCTCAATTTCTAGAAAATCAATCAAAACCAAACCACTTCATCTTAGCACATTTACGATTCCAGCTAGAGGTCCATGCCAACTGATTATCAGTTGAGCCATATGATTCATGCGCATATCCATCTTGGCTCGTTGTTGAACTGACTACAGAGGGAGATGTTTATCATAAATCATATTCATAGGAGAATTGGATTTTCAGTGGATCAAATGTATATTGTCACTTTCATGACTGCCATGCTCTGCAACCAAAAAAGTCGTAGTTTGCACTTGGGTTGGGATTATAACTTCAAGCATGGTCGACAATGGTTTACTGAATTGGATAAATAGTCCTTTTAGTTTGTACATATAATGTAATTATTTACTTTGGTGTGTGTTTGTGTGTGTTGTAGGTTTTGCTGGTAAGTATTTTGGTTGTGTGGTCACGGCCACTGGTGTTGTTGACTACTTCCCAGTTTGTTTGATTTCACATATTGTTGCGCATGGTCTCTTTATGTGATGCATGCTAATGCATTCTTCTGTCTGTCTGTTGCATAAATGCTCTCAGGCTTCTGATTTTCATTCGTATGGTTGTGCTTGGGCTTTTCTTGGCTTGGAGGGTCAACCACCCAAACAATGATGCAATCTGGCTCTGGGGGATGTCTGTGGTTTGCGAAATATGGTTTGCCTTCTCTTGGATTCTTGATCAACTGCCAAAGCTCTGCCCTGTGAACCGTGCTACAGATCTTAATGTCTTAAAAGAGAAGTTTGAAATGCCTAGTCCCAACAACCCCACAGGGAAATCTGATCTTCCAGGCATAGATATTTTTGTCTCTACTGCAGATCCAGAGAAGGAACCCCCACTTGTCACAGCAAATACCATCTTATCTATTCTAGCTGCTGAATATCCTGTTGAAAAACTTTCTTGCTATGTTTCTGATGATGGAGGTGCACTTTTAACCTTTGAAGCCATGGCAGAAGCTGCAAGTTTTGCTAATATATGGATTCCATTTTGCCGTAAACATGACATTGAGCCTAGGAATCCAGAATCTTATTTCAATTTGAAGAAGGATCCTTATAAGAACAAGGTGAAGACTGACTTTGTCAAGGATCGTAGACGGGTAAAACGTGAGTATGATGAGTTCAAGGTTCGCATCAATGGCCTGCCCGACTCTATCCGCCGTCGTTCTGATGCCTATCATGCTCGAGAGGAAATAAAGGCCTTGAAGCAACAGAGACAGAAGACCGATGATGAACCTGTGGAGAGTGTGAAGATCTTGAAAGCTACATGGATGGCTGACGGAACCCATTGGCCTGGGACTTGGTTGAATCCTGCACCAGAGCACTCTAAAGGTGATCATGCTGGCATAATACAGGTATTGTTTGATTAGTTGACATACTATTAACCATTAATTCTGTGAAGAAACATATGTGAATATTGTCAAAACTTAATAAAGCACTAGGATCTAAAAGAAGGGAAACAAAGCTAAACATGGCCTTCTTAAATGATGCAGGTGATGTTGAAACCTCCTAGCGATGAACCACTACAGGGCACAGTAGATGATGCCCGGCTAATTGACCTGAGTGATGTTGATATCCGTCTTCCAATGCTTGTTTATGTTTCCCGTGAGAAGCGTCCTGGCTATGATCACAACAAGAAAGCAGGGGCCATGAATGCCCTGGTTCGAGCCTCCGCAATTATGTCTAATGGTCCCTTTATTCTCAATCTTGATTGTGACCACTACATCTACAACTCCCGGGCTCTGAGAGAAGGCATGTGTTTTATGATGGATAGAGGTGGGGATCGCATTTGCTATGTCCAGTTCCCTCAGAGGTTTGAGGGTATTGACCCTAACGATCGATATGCCAATCACAATACAGTCTTCTTTGATGGCAACATGAGGGCCCTTGATGGACTACAAGGTCCAGTTTATGTTGGAACTGGATGCCTCTTTCGAAGGATAGCCCTTTATGGCTTTGACCCACCTCGATCAAAAGAACACCAACCTGGTTGCTGCAGTTGCTGCTTACCTGGTCGTAGAAAGCATTCAGCAGTTGCAACCACCCCAGAAGAGAACCGATCCCTGAGAATGGGTGATTCAGATGATGAAGACATGAACCTTTCCCTAGCTCCTAAGAAGTTTGGAAACTCAACTTTCCTCATCGATTCAATCCCTGTGGCTGAGTTCCAAGGCCGTCCCCTTGCAGATCATCCAGCTGTGAAGAATGGACGGCCTCCTGGTGCTCTGACCATTCCCCGAGAACTTCTTGATGCATCAACTGTGGCAGAGGCAATCAGCGTCATCTCATGCTGGTACGAGGATAAGACCGAGTGGGGACAGCGTGTTGGGTGGATTTATGGGTCTGTTACAGAAGATGTGGTCACAGGGTATAGGATGCACAATAGGGGATGGAAATCAGTTTACTGTGTGACCAAGAGGGATGCTTTTCGTGGGACTGCCCCAATCAATCTCACGGATAGGCTCCATCAGGTCCTACGCTGGGCTACCGGCTCAGTTGAGATATTCTTCTCCCGCAACAATGCCCTCTTCGCGAGCTCAAAAATGAAGGTTTTGCAGAGGATGGCATACCTCAATGTTGGAATCTACCCCTTTACCTCCATTTTCCTGATTGTCTATTGCTTTCTCCCTGCACTGTCCCTCTTTTCTGGCCAATTTATCGTCCAAACCCTCAATGTGACTTTCCTTGTCTATCTCCTTGTCATCACTGTCACACTCTGTATGCTTGCTGTTCTTGAGATCAAGTGGTCAGGCATTGAGCTAGAAGAGTGGTGGAGGAACGAACAATTTTGGTTGATTGGTGGAACTAGTGCCCACTTGGCTGCAGTGATTCAAGGGCTACTAAAGGTTGTTGGAGGAATTGAAATCTCATTCACTTTGACATCAAAATCAGCTGGTGATGATGAGAACGATGAGTTTGCTGATCTCTACATTGTCAAATGGACGTCCCTTATGATTCCTCCCATCACAATTATGATGACGAACTTGATTGCAATAGCGGTTGGGGTTAGTCGAACAATTTATAGCACTATACCACAATGGAGCCGCTTGCTAGGTGGTGTTTTCTTTAGTTTTTGGGTTTTGGCACATCTCTACCCCTTTGCAAAAGGGCTTATGGGAAGAAGAGGGAGGACACCCACCATTGTTTTTGTTTGGTCAGGACTTATTGCAATCATCATATCTCTCCTTTGGGTGGCAATCAATCCCCCAGCAGGAACAACCCAGATTGGAGGCTCATTCCAGTTCCCCTGATAAGTCATTTTTCTTAGTAAACCAGTTAACAATATTCCTTAATTTAATTATTTTTTTCGACAATTTGACTACGCCGTTGAAGGCTGTAGAGATGTTTCTTTTCTTATACTTATTGTTTTACTTCAATTTTTTCTAATGTTTTCAGCAATTTGAGCAAGAGGATTGGACTAGAAATTTTGGATAATGGTTTTAGTGGCAATTTATTTATTTATTTTTTATGATGTCTGATATGTATAATCATTTGAACAATACTATCTTACATGGAGAATTTGGAGTTGCACTTTTGTGCCATTATTTTTGAGATTTGTAGAGGTGATCTTGTAAACTAGTTGAATCCTTCCTAGTTCATCTTCTATCTTGAGAACTGTGAGCTGAATTATCAAATTTCAGTTTAATTTTTCTTTCTTTTCTTTTTTTTTATGGAAATGTATTACGATGGTAATTATTATTATTGGTGTTGTTGTATGTTGAATAACACATACATTTTTTTCATGGGAAAAACCAGATTTAATAATAAACGTAGGACTGAAATTTATGTTAATGTAGGTTCAAGATAAGAATTGAGTTGTTTTCTTGCTCACTAGGGCATCTGTAGCATCCCCTGACTAATCCCAAGTAAGTAAATATAATTTTCCAAACTCTTACTCACGCAGGAAATATGAACCAAGTTAGTTGGAGCAGCAGAGAAGCATGTTCAAGCTATAACCTCAATTCGCGGAGCCAGTTAACATGTTCAAGTATACCTCAATCAGTCTTACCAAGACCATCAAACCATACCAAGACCATCAAACCATACCTCACATGGCCACTTCCATGGCTTTGTCAGCAATTCGATCCCATATCCTCTGCTTTTGACAACCTACTTCATATCCCAACAGGTTCCATATCCCAACAGAAAAGCCCGAGTTCATGCATCATGTTTCCAACAATGGCAGGTCGAGTTTCTATCTAAACAATGTGAAAATAATTAGCCCCAATACATGCACAACAGCCGGGTCTTCCATCGGATGCCATGGCATAGATAGGGCAGTGCAAGGGGACAACACTACACTTCAAGTCCTCCTACCGTGGTTTCTGTGCCTCCTGCCCCATGGTGGCCACCAACACCAACACCACCGCCGGTGGGTGGTGCTAAACTGACGGCTCCTTTAGATGCCCCACCTCCAACTGATCAGAATGGCCGTCCTAAAAAATCAGGCTCTTCTCGGCATCTTCCTTTCAGAGGATTGTGTAGGAAATATTATATCACTCACTTCACACTTTATGAATAAGTGTCTTCCAACCTATACAGACTTGAGTGTCTCATTGATGGAAAACCACATGCCTATTTATAACTGCTAGGTCGGGGACCCTTATCAGACAGATTCATTATCAGATAAACCTTGTTAGTTTCCTTCCATCAAGGAAACTTAATTAGTGAAAATTGATAGGCCTTAGCCAAACCACCATTTAGAGTTCTTGATATTTTAGGCAACTTCAATAATTATCACCCATAATTATCAAAAGATAAATATACATATAAAGATAAATATATAAATAATATATAATATATATAATTTACAAATATTAATATGTATGTAGGCCACATTAAGTCTCCTCTTAGGAGACGCAGCTTACATTCTCCCACTTGGTCCACAAATCATATAAATACTGTGTTGGGTGATATGTACTAAATTATGGCCATTAAACTTTGCCTAAACTTTAATATTGAAATCCTCACACTCCATTGCCAAGTGTTAGTACACGAATCATAGCGGTTATGCCCCATTTAATGGACATTTCCTTCTATAAATTACAATGTATGACACTTTTCAATGAGTACTAAATAAAATACTTCAATTTACAAATGACTAATAAATAGCCATTCGGGTCCTACTTTACTTATCCCAATGGATAACAAACATGACAAATATTTTAAGTGCACAATCAAAGGTCATGTATTTATTCTAAATAAATATTGTTTTCAATAGTGAATCCCTCAAAATGAGAAAGTAATTTCATATATCAAAAGAGCTAGTTAGTCCCATATGAACCATATGATCATTGTGTACTTTAGCCGGCAATCCTTTTGTCATGGGATCTGCAACCATCAACTCAGTGTCGATGTGCTCAATAGCAATTTCTTGCATCTTGACTTTCTCTCTAACAACAAGATACTTTATATCAATATGTTTATTTCGGCTGCCACTTTTATTGTTTTTAGAAAAGAAAACTGCAGCCGAATTATCACAGTAAATCCTTAGTGGTCTTGATATGGAATCAACAATCCTTAGTCCTGTGATAAAATTTCTTAACCATAAGGCTTGTGTTGTAGCTTCATAGCATGCAACAAATTTTGCTTGCATAGTAGATGAAGCAGTTATGGATTGCTTGATGCTTCTCCAAGATACAGCTCCTCCAGCAAGAAGAAATATATATCCTGAAGTAGATCTTCTAGTGTCGGAACATCCAGCAAAATTTGAATCTGAATATCCAATCACCTCTAGTGAATCTGCATGTCTGTATGTAAGCTTGTAGTCCTTAGTTCCTTGCAAATACCTCATAACCTTCGTAGCAGCTTTCCAGTGCTTAAGGCCTGGATTACTTTGATATCTGCCTAACATTCCTACCACAAACCCAATATCAGGTCTTGTACAAACCTTAGCATACATGAGACTACCAACTGCAGATGCATAAGGTATGTTTTTCATTTGTTCTTTCTCCAATTCATTTTGTGGTGATTGATTTAGACTAAATTTGTCTCCTTGGACAATAGGTGCTACAGAAGGTGAACAAGACTTCATGTTAAATCTTTCCAAAACTTTTTCAATGTAGGCCTTCTGAGATAGTCCCAATGTTCTACAAGATCTATCTCTGTGAATCTCTATGCCAATGACATATGAGGCTTCACCCATATCCTTCATTTCAAAGTTTTCAGAAAGAAATTCTTTCGTTTCATGTAGCAAACCCAAATCACCACTCGCAAGTAGAATGCCATCTACATACAGGACTAAGAATATGTATTTACTGCCACTAACCTTAAGATATATACAATTATCAACAATGTTCTCCGTAAACCCGAATGAAGTAACAATGTTGTGAAATTTTAAATACCATTGGCGGGAGGCATGTTTAAGTCCATATATAGATTTCTTTAACTTACAAACCAAGTGATTATCCTTTGAGGAAAATCCTTCAGGCTAAACCATGTATACCTCTTCTTCAAGATCCCTATTAAGAAAAGCCGTTTTCACATCCATTTGGTGTAACTCTAAATCAAAATGAGCTACTAAAGCCATGATTATTCGAAATGAGTCCTTTTTAGAAACCGGAGAGAAGGTCTCATGGTAATCAATTCCTTCCTTTTGGGTAAAACCTTTGGCTACAAGTCTGGCTTTATATCGTTCAATGTTACTAGAAGAATTCCTTTTGGTCTTATAGACCCATTTGCAGCCAATGGCCTTAGCTTCTTTTGGTAACTCAACAAGATCCCAAACTTTGTTTGTGGCCATTGATTTCATCTCTTCTTTCATGGCTCTGATACCACAATGTAAGAAAATCATACCATAAATTGGAATTAATTCCATTCATGGCTTGTGAAAATGAACTAGGATCAGCTTTAGGTCCAACATCAAAGTCAGATTCTTGTAGATATACAAGGTAATCACTAGAAATAGCTGATTTCTTTTCTCTTGTGGATCTCCTTACTCCTATTGGTTCATTTAAATTTTGAATAAGAGGTTCTGTATTGATTTGTTCCTCATGGAGCAGTTGTTCTTGTATTGGTTGTTCTTCAATGATATTTGGAATAATATTTGGAACAACCACCAATTCCCTAATTGGTTTCTCAATAGGGTCCCTTATTTCCTCGAATTCTATGACACAAGAAAAATCACTCCCACTTGACTCATGATCCTCAAGAAATTTTGCATTTCTAGCCTCAACAATTTTAAGTGTGTGTGAAGGGCAATAAAATTTGAAACATTTGGAGTTTTCAGCGTAGCCAATGAAAAAATTACAAACTGTTCTTGGGTTCAATTTCTTTAAGTGTGGGTTATAAACCCTTACCTCAACTGGACAACCCCATATGTGCAAATGTCTCAAACTTGGTTTTCATCCTTTCCATAATTCAAAAGGTGTTTTAGGAACAACTTTAGATGGAACCTGATTTAAGACATACATAGCGGTTTTCAATGCTACACTCCACAAATTTATGGGAACATTGGAATAACTAAGCATGCTCCTTACCATGTCCATAAGTGCATGGTTCCTCCTTTCAGCTACACCATTT
Organism: Camellia lanceoleosa; assembly: GCA_025200525.1. Classification (NCBI taxonomy): domain Eukaryota; kingdom Viridiplantae; phylum Streptophyta; class Magnoliopsida; order Ericales; family Theaceae; genus Camellia; species Camellia lanceoleosa. The sequence goes on from CM045764.1 coordinate 924,543, forward strand.
TGTTATGGTGTACCAGGCATTGAATATTGGGCAATTATTCATTCTTCTTTAAGAAACCTAACAAATGGACCAGGTATTTGTTCTGATTCTGTGTACCTTCCATAATATTCTCCACCTCTATCTGATCTCACGATTTTAATGCTCTTTTCTGTTTGTTTCTCTACCTCTGCTTTATAGGCTTTAAAAGCATCAAGTGCCTCAGCTTTATCAAATAAAAGATAGAGATACATATATCGTGTATGATCATCAATAAATGAGACAAAATATCTCTGACCATTGAAACAAGGTGGAGTAAATGGTCCACAGAGGTCTGTGTGTATGATCTCAAGAATATTAGAACTTCTTTTGGCACCTTTAGTGGACTTGTTGGTTTGCTTTCCCTTAATACAATCCACACAAGTACCAAAATCAGTAAAATCAAGAGTATTTAAACTCCATCATTTGCTAATCTTTTTATCCTTTCCATTGAGATATGTCCCAATCTTCTATGTCATAACATAGAGGATTTCTCATTGGAAATACTTCTCTTTATGCCAATTCCACTATGAAAGGTTAAAAGACTATTTTCATATGAAAGATCCAAATCAAATTTATATAAACCATCAGTTAAAAAACCATTGCCAATAATAGCATTATTTTTCAATAAATTGAAACTCAAACTGACAAAATTAAATGTTTATCCAAAAGGTACTAATTTTGAAATCGAAACTAAATTTCTAGAAAATGATGGAACATAAAAAGTGTTTTCAAGATCCAAAACAAAGCTAGAATTTAAAATCAGTCTAAAAGTTCCGACAGCCTCCACATGTGAACGCATCCCATTTCCTAAATAGATGCCTTGTTCACTTGTTGTCGGTTTCCTTAGGCTGAGAAAGCCTTGCACAGTATTGGCAACATGAATTGTAGAACCAGAATCAGTCCACCATGTATTATCAGGAACTTTAACAAAGTTAGATTCATAACACACAAGAGAGAATAGATTACCTTTTTTCTCGAGCCATTTCTTGTACTTAGGACAATCCTTCTTCATGTGTCCCTTTTTCTTGCAAAAGAAGCATTCACCTTTACTGCCATAACGCTTCATTTGCACTTTCTGTTGTGGAACAATTTTGTCCTTTTGTCCTTTTCCTTTTCCATGAAATGCAAGATTGGCAGTCTCTAGTTTTCATGCTTCAATCTCTCTTCCTTTTGAACACACATGGCCCAAAGTTCATTTACTGACCATTTCTCCTTCTGTGTGTTATAGGGAATTTTGAAAGCACTATATTCCATAGGAAGAGAGTTAAGGGTAAAATGTACTAAGAACAACTCAGAAATCTCTATCTCCAATGTTTTAGGTTGAGCTACAATGTCCCGCATTTCCACAATGTGTTCACGCACACCTTTAGAACCATTAAGTCTCATGCCTGAGAGCTTCTTCATTAGGGTGTTGGCTAATGCCTTATCAGATGTAAGAAATTGTTCTTCAATAGCCTTCATGAAGACCTTAACCTTGTCGTAGTCAGGGATTGAACTCCTAATGCCCTTACTGATATAGGACTTGATGAGCATTAAACTTAAGTGATTAGATCGCTCCTACCGCTCATAAAAAGCCCTCTCAGTTAGCGTACTTGATTCCGTGGAAACAGGTGGTTCGTCCACACGAAGCGCCAAATCAAGGTCCATGCACCCCAAAGCCAAAAGAATCTTATCTTTCCAGTCAGAAAAATTTTCACCACTCAAAAATGGACTATGAGATGATTCAGAACTCAATAATGTAGTAGGAATGACTGCAACAACCAAGAACAAATCATGCTACGGAAGAAAAATAAAAAATAAAGTAAATTCTAATCTCCTTATGGGTAAAGATTGCAACTTGCATCGAATCTACTTAACTTTATTAATAAGACTAGTAAATATCTCTCACAAAATAAAATAATTCCATTATCTGTGGACATAGAAAAATTTTTATTTTGATATTTAACTTACTATCTTATTCCAAATAAATTAATAAAAAAATTATCTTCCTGTGGGTAAAATAATTAATTTTACTAATTTAAATGCAAGTAATAAGATGTAATCTAATATAATTATTTTCTAACTTTATACACATAACAATAATTTAAGATGATGTGGCTATTCTCAAATTACTATAATGCTCAACCATTTTATAAATTCTGTACCATATAACCTTTAACGGAACAGAAAACAAACTCAAATATAATGGTCCCAAGATATTTAATTTCTGTAAACAAACCCAAACACTGTTCCACAACTATTTACAATTTTTTTTTTTTTTTTAATATCAAAAACTGAAGCTATTCTTGCATCCTAGTCATGATGAAGACAATTACACAATTGTAAGAACGGTATTGACGAATTTTTTTTTTTTTATAAGAACGTCAATGATGTATATATATTGAATCTATATACTGATCAACATGGATTTGGAGATAAGCTCTGATACCACAATGTTGGAAAATCATACACATATAATATAATCATATATGTATGGATATACAGTGGAATAAAATTTATACTAATCTCCTCTAGCCATTGTTGATCAAGTTGTGTGATGTGTGTATTTCTTTTGAACCTTTCAATATTATATCACTCACTTCACACTTTATGAATAAGTGTCTTCTAACCTATGCAGAACTTGAGTGCCTCATTGATGGAAAACCACAGGCCTATTTATAACTGCTAGGTCAGGGACCCTTATCACATAGATACATTATCAGATAAACCTTGTTAGTTTCCTCCCATTAAGGAAACTTAATTAATAGAAATTGATAGGCCTTAGTCAAACCACCATTTAGAGTTCTTGATATTTTAAGCAACTTCAATAATTATCACCCATAATTATCAAAAGATAAATATAGATATAAGGATAAATATATAAATAATATATAATATATATAATTTACAAATATTAATATGTATGTAGGCCACATTAAGTCTCCTCTTAGGAGATGCGACTTCTGATTGTCCTTGGAATTGATGATGATCATGTCTTCTTTGATGTTGTCAACATAACAATCAAGTTTGGGAAATTTAGCTATAAACCCCCTTTACCTTCCTTTCATTGTTAAAAGGACTAAGAAAAAAATTATACTTTCTAAACCCCCTCATAATTATAAAGTCTTGCATAAAGAACAAAATTTATTATTTAAATATTTTATATGACTATTATACCCTCAACTAATTCTTCCCACTCTCTTCCTTTCTAAATCCACAGATAGCTTCTGCATATATAATCAGGGAGTGTCAGATTTTTGATCAATTTGCAATCAATTTTTTGTTGGTAAAGGTTAAGAGATTCAAATTAGAGAGATGATCAGAACTGGTGCTGTTTTGCGCGGAAAAGATCGTCGGAGATGATCGGAGAAAGCTTCGACGACGACAACGTATCGCCTTCCGATTCTCCGGTGCTGTTTCGCGGTGGAAAAGATCGTCGGAGATGATCGGAGAAAGCTTCGACGACGACGACGTATCGCCTTCCAATTCTCATGAAGTTCATGTTCTTGCCGTTGATGATAGCCTCGTCGATCGAAAGTCATTGAATGATTGCTCAAAATCACCTCCTGCAAAGTTACAAATCAATTCTCTCTCTCCCTCTCTCTCTCTCTCTCTCTCCTTTCTCTCTCCCTTCTAGGAGGCGACAAAGGCATATTTGGTGGAGTTGCTTGGTTATACATATTTTTTTAAACACAGATTTGAGTTTTGAATATATGTATATATATATATATTTGTGTGTATGAGTGTTGTTAAACATATGTATTCTTTTCATTGAGATTTGTGATTGTTGATCGAGTTTTAGAAGTTTTTCTTCTCAATTAGATATGTTGATTTGTTGATTAATTTGTTTTGTTTTTGTTTGTTTGTTTGTTTGTTTGTTTTTGATTTATTTTTGTTATTTTTTTATCTAATTTCATTTGACAGAACCAGAGTAAAATTTTACTCTAGTTCTATTGCTCTGTTTTTTGTTTCAGATAATGAGAGTAAAATTTTACTCTGGTTCTATTGTTTTGTTTTTTATTTGAGAGAATTAGAGTAAAATTTTACTCTGGTGTTAGAATGATAGTAAAATTTTACTGTCAAGAGGTGGTCATTGCCAAACACTTCAGCCGCCACAAACATTGCATTCGCTTTTTTACTTTTGTGCAGAGTAACATTTTACTTTTAACTTTAGAATCTCACAGTTTACTCGTTTTTCAGAGTAAAATTTTACTTTTTATACAGAGTAGAATTTTACTTTTGTGTAGAGTCTAATATTTTACTAGTTTTTGAATTGATCTGTTCATTCTCAGCTTGTTCAATGGATGATCTATTCAATTTCTCTTTCTTTCTCTCTCTCTAATAAGAATTTCACACAGAAATTTTACTCTAAATTAAAGTAAAATTTTACTTTGGTTAAAAACATGTTGATTTGCTTAAAAATATAAAATTTTACTTTGAATCATAGTAAACTTTACTCTGATTCAGAGTAAAATTTTACTCTGAATCAGAGTAAAGTTTTACTTTGAATCATAGTAAACTTTACTCTGAAATTTTACTTTGGTTAAAAACATGTTGATTTGCTTAACAATATAAAATTTTGTTTTGAATCACAATAAATTTTACTCTGATTTAGAGTAATTTTTACTCTGATTCAGAGTAAAATTACTCTCTGAAATACAAAGTGAAGATGGCTTAATAGGAGAGCTGATAGATATGAGGGTAATATAGTAAAAGAAACAAATTTTAAAATATTAGAAGATTTTAAAAATATTTATATAATTTTTATCCTTTTAAAAGACAAATTAAATAATAAGGAGTCTATCGCCAAATCGTCCGTTAAGTTTTCTCTATGGTTTGGTTTGTATATGTTTTTGTGTTCACTTGTGTGCGCTTCTCAATTGTTGGAAACAGGATTTATATGGCACTGGCTGAAATGTTATTTTAAACCATGGAAAAGTTATATTAAAAGGTATTTCAAAAATAAAATATATGATGTAAATTTAAAATTAATGTGGTGTGTTTAGGATTGTAGATGAATAGAGCCGTTTGTGAATAGACTCAAGTTTGACTTAGCAAGAGCTCGTTCGAACTCGGTTTATTAAATTTTTTTTGCGTTTGAGTTTGTTAATTTTTTAATAAACAAGATCAAACATACTAAAGTTCAGCTCGTTAGCTAACTCGTTAAATATTTATTATTTATATATTAAATAATATAAAAATATGTATAAAAAATAAGATAAATATGTTATTTATGTATTTAAAAAATATATATGTAAATAATAGTTTACTATAAATAGTACATTTATATAATAGTAGTGGTAGATATTATTATTTTGGTAAAATATTGAGTTTTTTTAGTATGTTTATATATATTGTATAATTAAAATTTTAATTATAACTTTAATTTCATATGCAAGTATAAATTTATAAATTTTTTGACTCGTTAAAACTCATGAACAAGCTCGAGCTCAAGTCAATTCTAAACCAACTCGGCTCGAACTCAATTCGTTAAATTTTTATTAAGCTCAAACTCGAACTCATTAAAATCTTAATAAACAAATACAAACATATTAAAACTTAGTTCGACTCAATTTGGTTTGGTTTGGTTTGGTTTGGTTTGATTGTAACCCTAATGCTGTGTTTGGTTGGGGGATTTGGGGAGGGATTTGGAAAGAGAAAGGGAAAAAGTGTGTGAAACTAGGTGAAATGTAGGTATATTTTATTTACATTTCACCTAACTTTTCCCTTTCCCACCTCCTCAAATCTAACTCATAAAGTGTATTACACCCATAATAAATTTGATTCACATATTTCAATCTGAGCTACATTCTAGATTTATATATAAATCATGTTTCCTACTTGTTCTGTTTTAGTTTTTTAAAATTGTTTTTGAATTTTTTATTTTTCATATTAGTCAAGTTTTTATACTTTTTAGATGCACTTAATCTAAATACACATAAAAAAATAAAATACATGTGAAAATTTTGAAAAAAGTTCACTAAAGATAATTTTAGAAAATATATAGCACTTTTTCATTTTTTTTTTCATCTGTAGTGAATTAATTTTTAATTTTTTTTTGCAAATATTTTTAATTTTTATTTTTTAAATGCATTTTAAAAGTAAAAAGAATAACTAAAATGAACAAAGTTCATTAAAAATAAAAAAATCTCAAAAATAGTTGTTAAAAACTAAACCCACAATAAATTTGATATATATATATATTATTTTTAGAATATTTTTCTTAAGTTTTGTTTGGTATGTAGTTAAATAGGAGCTAACAAAACGCTTGTGGATAGTTACGAATGGAAAATTTTGTAATACAAATCTGTTAAAAAGTATATATGACGTGGGAAATGTTATAATGTGCACTTTAAAAAAGATATATATGGTATATCTTTTATAATTTTTTCACAAAATTTAATAACTTAAACTTAAAGGTGTAAATGTAAGGTGTAAGTGTAAGTGTAAGTGGAAGGTATAAATGAAATGTATAAGTTGCATTGTGCCACTTACACAAAAGTGTAAGTCTGAGTAAAAAGGTGTAAGTGTAAGGTGTAAGTGAACACAAAAAGGTGTAAGGTGTAAGTTGCACACTATAGCATTACCCAAACTTAAATGTCATAATTTTTTCACTACAAAAATCATAACTTTTTTCTATTAAAAAATGTCATAACAAAATCTGAAAGTGTCATAACAAAAATTATAAAATGTCATAATATTATCATTTCTAATTTTAAGGTGCACATTATAAATTCGTTATTTATAATTTTACTATAAAATATTATAACACACATCACACAAATCATAACATTTATCATAAAAAAATTATAATTTTTTTACAATATACACTATTTAAAATGATACACATTGTAAATTTCTCCATATGATGTACACTTGTCATGTGTGAAACATATTAAATCGTAACTAGTATGGTTGAATGACAATTTAAATTATATACGGAGTTATATTTATGAATCAATAATACCCCATTACTCAATCTATAAATGCCCTAGTCCAAATCAACAACTGCCAGATTGTCCTAGTCCAAATCAACAATTGCCAAGACTTTTGTGTCATGGGCTGTGTGCGAGACCACTTCCAATCACTATTCCCACAGATACGCGGGATTGGTGATTAGAAAAGAAAAAAGAAAAAAATAAATAAATTGACCAATCACAGTTAGAGAGGTTGTGGGAGTGCCCTTGTGGGGGTTGAAATTATTTTTCTTTGTATCATTTTAGAGATATTTTGAAGAGACATCAAGAGTAGATTAGCGGTGACTTCTTTACGTGATACATTTCTATTATTAACAAACTTAATAACTCTAAGTTCTTAAAATGTAGACCAAAAAAAAAAAAAAAAAAAAAATCAACCGTGTGATGATATTTATAGTACCATTTATTAGTCTTATAACATAAAGATAAGATAAGAAAAACCAAACATGTGAGATTTCTTTCTACATTTATTTGTTTGATGTTAATTGTTTGGGATGACAATTTTTTGAAAAATGTTTAAGACCTATAAAAAAAAGTTTACATTCTTTATTATATCATTATGGATGAATTTATAGGTTTAAACATTACTCTAGATTTTTAATAAAAAGTCACTATAAATTATTATATTATTTTTTTTATTATTTTACATAATTTTTTATAAAAAATTAATTAAAATAACGAATTCTCATAAAAGCCCTCTAGTGTTCAAATTAGTAAAATGAGTATAGATACAAGTTGCCTCCCATTTCTGTTGCAAATCCCTCTGTATTTACCTTTCAAATAACTGTCTTATCATATAATATTATAGTTTAGTCAGTGCTATAGCCAGCTTTTGACGGTGATACCCAATGCTAAGTGTGGGGACGTATTTTTTGGATGATAATACATGGCTAAAGTGGCACCGAAGTACCAGCCGAGGTGCCACGTGTCTTGGTCATGGCGCCGAGGTGATCTCGGTTAGGCCGAGGTTATCTGCAGAGATACCGGAATCCAAGATGAGTGGATAAGTTACAAGAGTTTTAGAACGAGGGAGGACTTCAGCTTGGATAAGAATAAAGCTCTTAGGGAGTTTATCTTTATCTATTTGAGAGTCCTGGATAGGCATTGAGCTAGAGTCTATTGAAATTAGACTTCTACAGGGATCATGTCAGTGTTGGTTATAAAAAAAAAGGCACCCTCGTGGGGTCTAAGGTACACTTTTGGTATTCTGAATAGTGAGTAAAACACTTTTGCTATCTTTGAGAGATAACTGACTTGATCGTCGGAGTGCCCTCGGGTAGACGAACCACCACCGGAGTCTTTTTCTTTCTGTGACAGGTCGTTTGGGCGCAATCTATTATGCCAGTGTTCTCGCTTGAGTACCTGCTTGGCTGTTAAAACAAAGACACACAATTTGGTACCGTCTGTAGGGAAAAAAGAAGAATAGATAGCTAACGATGCACAGAAAGAAAGGTTGGGGACGACATCCCTATTAGGAGTGGTAAGCACATTGACCCTAATATGGAAGAGGATAACTGCAACGAAGAAACTAGGGATCAGAATCCCAGGGAGAAAGATGTCAGCAATGAGGGCGATGTACCAAAGAAGTCAGACCGAGGCAGGTATTATAACGAGGACGACCTCCAGGTATGGAAAAATAGATGGTTGCGGAAGGATGGCGAGATGAAGGGAATGGCGAACAAATTGGTGGACCTACAATCGGTCGTCAACTTCATGATGCAGAACAACATTATGTAGCCACCTTTTCCGTTACAAGACATGCCGATTCCAACGGCAAAGAACAATGCCCAGAAGGGAGGGCAAAAAATAGTCCCTACAGCCCCCCAGCACACCAGGACCACGGAACACTCTCACCGGCCTTCAAGGGCGGTCGAGCAAAGAGAGTCAATGAAGGGAGATTCTTGGAGGACGCATCGTACCAAGGAAGTTGACCCCAGAGAACATCGGCATGTTCAAGGGAAGGAACTTTGTTTCGATGCAACTAATAGAGAGAGGTCCAAGAGCACTCATAACGATACTGGGAGTAGCACACCAAAAAGGCTAAAATCCGTCGATAGCCGAGCTGCTGGACGAACCAAGGAAGATTTGAGGGATTACCTCCAGAGAAAGTGACAAGATACCGAGGTAACCTCTTCGGTCAAGCTGAGAACACCGTTCTCAGTAGAATTGGACAAGTTTGAACCCCCAAAGAGGTTCCACATGCCAAGATTCCAAATATACAATGGGAAGTCTGATCCTAACTTTCACGTCGGCTTGTACCTAAACTTAGTGGCATTATACACCGGGAATGAGCCGTTGCTCTGCAAAGTGTTTCCCTTATCCTTTAGAGAAATTGCATCGATCGTTTCACAAGTTCTTTGAAAGGAACTGTGAAAAGTTGGGAAGGCCTAGCCGAGATGTTCGTAGCTAGATTTCTGACAAACAAACTGCAGCCATTGAGGGTGAACGCCCTGATGGCTTTGAGAATTGGCGAAGATGAAAGCCTTAGGACCTATGCCAAAAGGTATTATGAGGTGTTCAACCGAATACCAGGATGCAACCAAGAGGTAGCGGTCGTGTCTTTTAAGAATGGCCTGAAAAATGATTGCTTACTTCGAAAATCACTAGCAAAGACATTGCCAAAAAGTATAGAGGAACTTATGGCCAGGATAGAAAAGTATGCCAGGGCCGAGGAGGATACGCCGGGGACAAAGGCGTCAAAACAAGAGAAGAAAAACGACTCGCCGAAGTGAGGCCAAGGTAATAGTGGATACAATAAGTAAGAAACAGGACTAAGGGCTACACAGACAGTCACAACCGTATTCCAAATTCTGATCTACAAAGTCTTGGAAAGAATTTGGAATTAACCCTATTACAGAGCACTAGAAAGCTTCCTAGTGAATTTATGGAAAAAAGTCTAGGGAAACATTGTACCTATCACAATGAGGATGGGCATTTAACTCAAGGGTGCAGAGCTCTAAAGGTACATCTGGAAGACCTGGTAAGACAGGGTCATTTAAGAGACCTGATAAATGAGACCAGGACAAGGGAAGAGCAAGTGAGACTGCCTCAGGTACCAGCAGCACCACCCCCGCCAGCACCACAACCACAGGCAGGCAGATCTCGAGTGATCAATGTGATTCACTCGAAGGTGAATGAGAACGAGATACGTGGGGAAACTCAGAAGGTAAAACACCTTCAACATGTGTATCAGGTCCGACAGCAGAGACCTAGGGCAGACGAGTGCCAGGGACCAGTGGTGTCCTTCACTGAAGATGACCTAGAGATGGTGTAGCATCTACACAACGATGCCTTGGTGATATCCCTCCAGATTGGAGAGTGCCAGGTAAAGCAAATTCTAATCGACCAGGGTAGCTCTTGTGACATTATGTATGTCAGATGTTACACGGAGCTTGGCTTTCACCAAGATGATCTGGAACAATCCAACGGTCCAATGGTCGGGTTTAATGGAACGCCGACGTGGCCCTTGAGAGCAGTGAGTTTAGAGGTGCAAGCTAGTACCAAGAAGGTAAAAACTGAGTTCACAATAATTGACATTCCCTCCTCTTACAATACTATCCTGGGAAAGGCCATGGCTGCATGCAATGAGGACTATTCCCTCAATATTGCACCAGCTGTTGCGATTCCCAATAGAGCATGGAACTAAGGAGGTCAAAGGGGATCAAGTACAGGTAAAGAATTGCTCTATGGCAACAATGAAATCCACTTACAACATACGAGAAGCAGAAGCAGTAAAGATTGAAGATGAGGACATGAAGGTCCTTGAGGACGTTTGCAAAGAACCAACCGAGAAAAGTAAAGAAGCCTTAAAGAAGATCTTAGTATAGCAAGGGAATGAAGAATGTTTCTTCCTCCTCGGCTCAGGCTTGGCCGAAGAAGAGGAAAGTGAATTAGAAGCATTCTTGAGAGCAAACCTTGAGGTGTTTGCTTGGACACCGTACGAGATGCCTGGCATTGATCCCGAGGTCACTTGCCATAAACTGAATGTGGACAGGTCGGCTAAACCTGTTATCCAGCAAGCAAGGAGGTCGACATTGATGCATGTTGAAGTAGCAGAAGAGGAAGTGGATAAACTTCTGGAAGTCGGAGCCATTCGAGAGGTAAATTACCCAACATAGTTATCAAACACGGTTGTTGTGAAGAAAAAGAACGGGAAGTGGAGGGTCTGCGTGGACTTCACCAGCCTGAACAAGGCTTGTCCCAAAGACACTTTCCCATTTCCCAAGATTGACCATTTAGTGGATGCCACTTCAGGGCATGGAAGGATGAGCTTCCTGGACGCTTACAGGGGGTACCATCAGATAGCCATGTACCTCCCAGACGAGGAAAAGACTGCATTCATCACCCTAAAAAGGCTGTATTGCTACAGAGTGATGCCTTTTGGGTTGAAGAATACAGAAGCAACTTACCAGAGATTGGTGACTAAGATGTTCAGGCATCTAATAGACAAGACAGTGGAGGTATACATCGACGACATGGTCGTGAAGACCAAGGAACTTGAAGATCATCTGGCCAACCTGAAGACAGTTTTTGACATCCTAAAGGCATTTCGGCTCCGACTCAATGCATCGAAGTGTGCATTTGGAGTTGGGTTAGGGAAATTCCTAGGATACTTGGTCACCAGAAAGGGCATTGAGGTAAGCCCGGATCAAATCAAGGCCATTCTGGAGTTAGAGAGCCCAACGTCGACAAAACAAGTGCAGATGCTGACTGGAAAGGCTACAGCCCTAAACAAATTCATAAGCAGAAGTTCTGATAAATGCAAACCTTTCTTTAGTTTAGTAAAGAAAGCCACAGACTTCTTATGGACAGATGAGTGCGAAGTCGCCTTGGCTGATTTGAAGAAGTACTTGACCACAACTCTAGTTCTCTCAAATCCAGTACCTGGAGAGGAGCTATTCTTATACTTGGTGGTTTTAGAGCATGCAGTAAGTGCAGTAATAATCAGGGAAGATAAGGGAGAGTAGAGGGCAGTTTACTACGTAAGTAAAACCCTAGCACATGCAAAGACCAGATATCTACCTTTGGAAAAGCTAACACTAGCTTTGGTCATGGCCTCCAAGAAGCTGAATCATTACTTTTAAGCCCACAAGACTGTGGTGTTAACTGAGCATCCTCTGAAGTCCTTGCTGCAGCAAGAAGATCTGCCAGGCAGGATAGCCAGATGGGCAGTGGTGTTAGGCCAATATGACCTGGAATTCAGACCCAAAACAGCAATCAAAGGCCAAGTTTTGGCCGACGCTGTCGAAGTTCACACTGTGCACCATCATACATCGAGCTCCGTTGAGCCGAGGTACGCGATGTCCAAGTGAACAAAGAGAAACCCAGTTGGGGATAGCAAAACAGAGAAAAGAAGAGAAACTCAGGCCCTGCAGTATTTACGTCGGCGACTCCTTCCGCCTATTTGTTGATGGAAGTTTAAACCAACAAGGAGCGGGGCAGGAGTAATGCTAGTATTACTGAATGGGCAGATACTGGAACAATCCATTAATTTTGGGTTTAAGACCTCAAACAACGAAGCAGAGTATGAAGCACTGATCGCAGGATTAAAGTTGGCAGCAACAATGGAAGCCGACGAGGTAATGGTCTTCTGTGACTCCCAACTTATCGTCAACCAGGTAACAGGCGAATATGCAGCCCGAGATGAAAGAATGATGGCTTATGTAAAGGTGGTAGGCATACTGATGACATTGTTCCAAAATTGCCAACTACAGCAAGTCGCCCGAGATGACAACAACCATGCCGATGCCTTGGTCAACCTAGCTAGTGCAATAAAACCAGGAGAGGCAAAGACAATAATAGTCGACTACATGCCAGGTCCAAGTGTAGAACCACTGAACACAGAGCATAAAGCAATATATATGGAGATGGGACCAAGCTAGATGGATGCAATAATAGTATTCTTTAAAGAGGGGAAACTGCCAGATGATCATAAAGAAGCACACAAGATCAGACTGAAGTCGGCAAGATTCAGTCTGACAGCAGAGGGACATCTCTACAGAAGATCTTTTACTGGTCCCCTTTTGAGGTGTGTGCATCATTCACAAGTTGAAGACTTCTTGTATGACATACATGAAGGAGTATGTGGAAGCCACAATGGGGGCAGGTCACTTGCTCATAGGGCCATTACTTAGGGGTACTGATGGCCTTATATGCAGAAAGATGCTGGAGCCTATGTCAAAAAGTATGAGAAGTGTCAGAGGTTTGTACCTTTGATACACCAACCAGTAGCAAACTTGAACCCAGTATCTAGCCCTTGGCCATTTGCCCAATGGGGTATGGATCTTGTTGGACAACTGCCTCAAGCAACTGGACAAGGGAAGTTCCTACTAGTGGCAACAAATTACTTCACCAAGTGGGTTGAAGCTGAACCTCTTGCAAAGATTCGGGACATTGATGTAAAGAACTTCATATGGAAGAACATCATCACCAAGTTTGGGATCCCAAGAGCAATAATAGCAGACAATGGAACGTAGTTTGACAGTAAACTAATCAAGAGCTTCTGTACAAAGTACAAGATCAAGAATTACTATTCCACCCCAAGTTTTCCTCAAAGCAATAGACAAGCAGAAGCATCCAATAAAGTTATCTTGGATGGGATCAAGAAAAGATTGGAAACAGCAAAGGGAAAGTGGGTGGATGAGTTACCCAGTGTACTCTGGGCATATCGGATTACGCCGAGAAGATCAACTGGGGAATCCTCATTTGCCATGGCTTATGGCATAGAAGCAGTAATTCCACTAGAGGTCAGCATCCCAGGGAGTAGAACCCAGGGAGTAGAAAATGGTACCAATGAGGCATTCTTGGCCTGAGATCTAGATCTGTTGGAAGAAAGAAGGGAGAAAGTAGTAATCTAACTGAGGATATACCAGCAGTAGCTTGCCAGGGCTTACAATAAAAAGGTCAACCCATGAGAGTTTCAAGTTAGGGACCTCGTCCTGAGAAAGGTCGTCGGCAACAAGAAGGATCCCAGAGAGGGCAAGCTTGGCCCAAACTGGGAAGGACCTTACAGAATCATCTTAGTCCTGGGCAATGGGGCATATCGACTTGAAGACAGTGAAGGCAAAGAGTTGCCAAGACCTTGGAATACTTGCAACTTGAAATTTTTCTATCATTGAAGATTTCCTTTTGTTTTTAAGTTTTTCTGTTATTAGTCGAAGCAATTAATAAAATTTTTAGCTCGATTTTTTATTTCAAACTTGTGTAAAATGATTGGCCAGTCACTTAGCGATGTTTCTGATTGAAACATGATGAATAACTTAGACTTATTATATGGCAGAGTTGAATTATCCTCGCATATAATAAAGTTGAACTAAGTTGGTGATGTTTCTGATTGAAACATGACGAATAACTTTGACTTATTATATGGCAGAGTTGAATTATACTTGCATATAATGGAGTTAAACTAAGTTGGCGATATTTCTGATTGAAACACGACGAATAACTTAAACTTATTATATGACAGAGTTGAATTATACTTGCATATAATGGAGTTGAACTAAATTGGATTCACCTAGATTTGCTATATTGGCAGAATTAAAACTTTGAATGGCATTAAGTATATATCAGTCAGATTAATAGAGGCTGAGGTTAATATCCTTGGCCAGTCTCTGTTTGAATCTAATCTCGGCGACAAGATCATAGGTACATACTTAATGCGAACATAGGTGAAACTTAAGTTCACATTATGGGGTAGAGAGTTTGAGAATAATATGCTTGGAAGTTGGAATTTATAAGCTAGAGTTGGTTTAACACTAGTTGAAATTTTGAGAAGAATTTACAAGTTGAAGTTAAGCCGATGTCATGTTGAAAGAAAGTTGGTTTAACACTTGTTGAAATTTTACGGATAATTTACAAGTTGAAGTTAAGCCAAAGTTATTTTTAAAGAAGTATCTGCACATTTGCCGAGATTACCATAATACCAAGATTTGGAAAAAAATGGAAGACAGAAAGAAAGTGAAGTGGCATGTTTTAGTTAAACACTTACTTTCTTACAATGCTTTTCAAGTGTCAAAGATAAGGCCAAGATAAACAGTCAGTAAATATATCCGAGGTATTTTACCCCAAAGAGATTACACAGTTAAGGTGTACTTTGAAGACATGCAAAATATTCTAAGTATGGAATCATACAAGACTGTAAAGGAAAGACAAACATACAAACATTTAAAAGAAGAAGTTGAACTTGCATTCAAAGATGAAAAATGGCACTTCGGCTTACAAATGGATTACTTGTTCGGATTACAAAGGTGGCACGTCGACCAAATTAAAGCTAATAATGTTTCAAAAGTAAGAAAAAAGTACAAGGCATAAGAAATAAAGAAAAGCATCAAAATGGACTACTTGGTGCCAACAGCTGGTTGTGTCTCAGCCTCAGAAGACAACTGTGAGCCCTTCTCGGCAACCTTCTCAACCTCGAGTTCGGCGTCGATCTCTCGTAGATTCTGATCGATGCTCTTCTCTGCGATTAGCACCTCGGAGTCTGTCTTTTGGGGAGAGGCACCTTTAGAGACTTCATCCTCCTCATCCTAAGTCAAGTCCAAGACTTGCTCATTCAGAGTTGGGGACTTGCTCCCAGCAGCTTCTTCGATCTTCTTGGCCTCAACCTGATCCTCGGACTCAGCTTCGTCCTCGGACTGGCTTAAAGAGGGAGGGAATGGCAGGACGAGTCAGCTATCGTCTTTAAGAGGAAAGTCCTTGGGGACAGCCAACTCCTTTAAAGCAGCCATCCAACCAAGGGTGAAACCCTTGTTGCATGCTTGTCTCACTTGCTTCTTATAGTCCTCACGGACGTCGGTTGCCCTCTCGGCGTATGCTTTCTCGTCCACCGCTTTTATCTCGGCGTCCTTTATGGCCAAGGCAGCAATGAGCTCGGCTTGGGCTTCGGCGGTCTTTGCTTTGGCCTCTTTTTTCTCAGTTTCAAGGACCTTAGCAATAGCCTCAACAGCGCCTGCCCTCTTTTCGGCCTCGTCTTGGGCTTGTTTTGCTGTCTTGGCCTGATCTATTAGTGTCTTCATCTTGGCCTCGGCCTTATTGACAGTCTTCAGCAAACCAGCAGCTTCCTTGGTCTTGTTGACCAACTCCTTCTTGATATTGAAGGCCTGCATCGCGAATGAGTGGGCATGCTGGATCACCTAGAAGAAATTGACAAGAACAAAAGTTAATAAAACTCTAAGTATGGAAAAACAGAATATGGAGAATATTAAGTGTTAGGGGCTTACTTTTATGGAGTGCTGCAACATTGGAGCGAAATTTTCATATTCGCTAGCCTCAGCGTTGCGGTCGAGATCTTTGGGAAGGATCAAGGCAGTAGAGAGGGTAACACCGACTTCGATGTCATCGGCGCTGTCACCAGCTCTGATTGGCTTGTCCTCAATTGTGATTAAGGGGGCCTAGGGGGCATCGAATTTGAGAGAGCCCGAGGTGGCCGCAATGTCCGACCTCGGCCTCTTTGACTTAGTGGATTCAGATGGTTCGGCCTTGGCGGGCCTCTTCTTGGCGGTAGAGGAGGTCTTCTCACCCTCAGCCAGTTTTGAAATTGGCAAGGTGTCCTCCGTATCAATTTGAGTCACCGTTGCCTTGGGTTGGGCTTTTTTCAACCTCTTTGGTTTTGGTTTAGGTTGAGATTAGGAAGATGGAGATTGGACGGTAACAACATTCGGGATGTCAGCCAGAAGATCATCAGCAACTGCCTTCTTATGACCCATTTCGTTAGAGAAAGATGGCAACGGTAACTTTAGTGCCAAGGCGGATTACTGGTAGAGCTATTGGTCGGTTGGCTGGATCGTAAGAGGACGCCTTGGCACTTTGGCGTCTTCGGCGTCTTTGGTTACGGGTCCTGCCTACTGGTGCAAAAAGTGGCGCTCGACGTTAGCGTTGGCGCTGAGAGGATGGGATCAATTGAGGAGCTGAAGTAGATGGCTGTTCTGCTAGAGCAGAAGTTAATCCTTGATCAGGCCGAGGTGATGAAGTTGTAGTAGGAGTTGTTGCTGAAAAAGGAGACTTCCTCTTTTTGAGAATGTCGGGCAGCGTTGACTTGTAGGTTGGGATGAAATTCAGAAGCAGAGGAGCCTTGCGCTGATTAACAGGCAAGTCTAGTAACCTCTTAAAATCTTTACTGGGATAGAAGTTTTTGCGGAAGTCCTTCGAGGGCACAGGAAGAGCTGCAAAGACAAAAACGAACAGAAACGAATAACGTTAGCACATACAAAAATATCAAAGTAAGAAAGACTTGAAAGCAAGTAAAAGTGACACTTGGTTCTTACTGTCTCCCTCTCTAAAAACTGTTCGGCTTAGTTGATAAAGGTGAAGGTCATCATCTGGATGGAACCCCCAGTTGCCCAAAACGATGAAATAATCGTCTCCAGCACCCTTGTTAGAGTTTGGGAGGTCGGCAACAAATTTGTATTCTGTAGATCTCGGCTTAAGGTAATAGATATAGCCCTTTTCTGACTTCAGGCCTCACATGGTGTAACAATATTGGATGTCGGCAAGGGTAACCCTAGCATTATCTTTTTTGGCTAAGGCAATTATACCATTGATAACTCGGTAGGAGTTAATGGAAAGTTGCATTGGGTTTAGTTTGTAATAGTGAAGGACTTCTTGGAAAAGGATGTCAAGAGAGAACCTAAGTCCACACTCTATGAAGGCTACCACTGGGAAGGGCATGGAGTCATCATTGGGCATGATGGAGTCCTCCTCCTATGCCAACCTAAGATGAACGTCGATAGGGATAGCAAACTCCTGCCTAAAGTATTCTAACTTAGTTGGGGTGTTTACCCTCCACCTGAACATACCCATGATGTCGGCTAGAAGGACGAGGTGTTGGATTTCAGAAGAAAGTGTTTTTTGTCTAGGGTTTGAAGGACCTCGGAAAAACCTAGATGTATGTTGGGGCAAGGGTTTTCATAATCAAGGAGGAGTTTTTGTTTCAATTTTTCCTAAGGATAGGAAGTTCTAAAACAAATCCCAGAACCTAAGACTATGCAAATATGAATTGAAGGCAGAAATCTGGAGAAACACAACAAGGAAATGGAAACAAAAGTATGATTCAGACTCAAAAAGACAAACAAGAACCCAAGAACATTTTTTAAAAGCATACAAAACACCAAAAACAGTGGCAGAATGACGAGTATGAATATGGTTTAGAGACTAGAAAGCAAAATCAAAAGCGATGACAAGCTAGTAAGAATGTCAAGTGCACAAACAGTATGTATGTGTGTGTATATGTATACCAGCAACAGATTGTGCAAGAGTAGAATCGTGAAACAGATGACGAATGGTGGAAATCAACACACAAGTAACAAATTAAGAGCATAAATAAGAACACCATGGCAGTGTACAAGCATAGCAGATTGGAGCAAAACAAGAAATTGAAATAAAGAGGAACAGTGACTTACCAGAGGGAGTGACGCCGGAGTAGTATATGCCGAAGTTGAAACTACTGTGAAATGAGTAGCAAGACAGTGAGTGTTTTCCCGGAAGAGACAAACGGAGTAGTTGCAGAGAGCTTTGGGAAGACGATAATGGCGGTTTTGGGAGAAAGAAGCTTAGAGAGAGAAAACTTGTGCAAAATCAAAGATGTGAAGTGAAAAGACAGAAAGAGGGAAAGGGTTTTTTTGTCAAAACACAGAAAAGGCGGCAAAATGGTATTGAATGTGCCTTGGACGACGTGCCTATAAGGTGGCGCACGTAGAAGCGACGCGACTTGGTGGCGCGTGTCAGGTACAACTCAATAGGGAAAAGACGCATGGCAAAACCAGTTGAATTATTATGCGTAACAGCTCATAGGCGTGTGAAAACTCTTGGAGTTCTTGATTTAATGAAGTAAAGACCTCGGCTAGAAGAACGATCTCGGCTAAATGAACTTGGACAAACTTAGTTATTGGTTCTAAAGCATTGATGCGAACACACTGAAGTGTTTATCATATGGAAGCCGATGTGTGTATTAACCTCGGTAGTGAATGATAGAGCAAGCGTAGCCGACGTGCTATGTGTTCAAATGATATAGGTTCCATCACCTTAGAATGCCATGGTAATAGAACCTAGGGGGCAGTTGTGGGGACGTATTTTTTGGATGACAACACATGGCTAAGGTGGCACCGAAGTGCCAACTAAGGTGCCATGTGTCTTGGTCATAGCGCCGAGGTGATCTCAGCTAGGCCGAGGTTATCTGTGGAGATACCGGAATCCGAGATGAGCGGATAAGTTACAAGAGTCCTAGAATGAGGGAGGACTTCAGCTTGGATAAGGATAAAGCTCTTAGGGAGTTCATCTTTATCTATTTGAGAGTCCTAGATAGGTATTGAGCCAGAGTCTATTGAAGCTAGGCTTCTACAGGGATCAGGTCAGTGTTGGTTATAAAAGTAAGGCACCCTCGTGGGTCTAAGGTACGCTTTTGGTATTCTGAATAGTGAGTAAAACACTTTTTCTATCTTTGAGAGATAACTGACTTAATTATCAGAGTGCCCCCGGGTGGACGAACCACCGCCGGAGTCTTTTTCTTTCTGTGACAGGTCGTTTGGGCGCAATCTATTTTGCCAATGTTCTCCAGCTGAGTACTTGTTTGGCAATGTGGTCAGAAAACAGCACACACACTAAGTACTTTGCCGAAAATTATTCATTATTCTTGGGATAGGGCAGTGTGGTACTGTACTTAATTTTTATTGTTTAAAATAATAAGATTTATTATTATTTTTTTTTAAGAGATAACTGGACACTTGTCCTTCAATGAATGGTGTGAAACAATACTCTAAGACCAATCAATAAGCTCTCATACTTTGCTCAGTGTTTATATAGTAAAAAGTTTATTATAGTACACGAGCAATGCTTCATCGTTCAATTTTTCCTTCTCTCAAACTCTCTCCCAACGATGTCATAAAAAAATTTAAAAGAAGAGAAAAATTTGAAAAAAATTGATTGATTCATTGGAGGAGAGTGTAGGGATAAAAAAATTAAGAGATGGAGACTATACATGTTGAGAGTCATCACTTACTCTTCTCACTCTCTAAAATATTTTCTCTAGAATATTCTAGAAGTTTCCACATAAATCTAGAATACTCTGAAAATATTTAGAAGATTCTGGAAAGATCTAGAGAAATCCGGAAGATTCTAGAACATCTTAGAAGGTTCCGGAACATTGAAGAAGTTTGGAGAAATCTAGAGAAATTTAGAAAGTTCCGAAAGGTTCTAGAACATTTTAGAGAAGTATAGAAAGCCCTAACACGTATTAGAGTAATCTAGATTGTTCTATAGTGTAGTGAAAGTATGAGTGTATTCTAGAAATTCTTCAATTAGTATAAATATAAGATGAGTGCAAGTACTAGGCAATTGGACAATTTGGTGAAAGAAGAGTGAGTCCAAAGTGAGTAGTCAAGCACTACAAGAGTGATTTAGTGTGAGGTGTCTCAAGGTGTGTGAGGAAGACACATAAAGTGTGAGTGCTTGGATGTATGTGTGAGTGGATAAGTGAAGTGTATTAGTGAGTGATTGTGTACAAGTATTTTGTGTACTAGAGTGTTATCAATAAAAGTTGTATTTTTTGATCCACCAGTGTGTCAAACTCAATAGTACACACCACACCAGGTCAATATCAAAGTTAATTGCCAGTCTCCTAAAATTGTTAAATGGCACCTTTGACTTAACACAACTTGCAATTTATCCTGTAAAATTAAGAAGAAACTGCAATTATATGTTTTTAGAAGAAAAAAATTAAATAAGTGGTAAACCTTATCAACTTTGCACTTTATAATTTTGTGAAAGTTGTACTTTGCCTCTTGTAAAATAAAAAAGTTGGAGTTCATACCTAGTTTTGTATAAATTGTACTTTGCATTCTTAAATTTTAAAAATATTGAAAAAAATGGTAAAAACCAAAGGTATAGAGTGTAAATTTTACAAAATTATTGGACCATCTCTAACAGTTCATTAATTGATTTATCAAATTTAAATTTGATAAAATAATCACCTTTTTCTTGCTCCAATGGTTTCATCAAATTAGTATCAAATTGAGAATATCAAAAAAATTTCACCAAATTGAGGATACTTGGGAGTTTCATCAAATCACTATTCTTAGCTATTGGATTTTCACCACCGAATGTCCCCTTTGGGCAAAAATTTGTAAAAAAAATACACTAGCCGGTTAATCGGTCGGACATCTGCCCAGACGAACAATATTTTGATGAAAGTTCAAAATCCTACGCTGGTGCACTTGATATCAAATAAAGTTTTTACTCAAATTTTTACTTAAATTTGATTATAAAAAAAAAGATACATCATTGGAGATGCTCTTATAAGGTGCAAAGTACACTCTTTTTATCTTACAAGGTGCAAAGTACACTTTTTTTATCTTACAAGATGTAAAGTGCAATTTTTGTAAATGTATAGAATACAAAGTATAAATTTTTTTATCATACAAGCGGGGAAATGTAATTTTTGAGAAACTATATAGGGAGCAAAATGAGGCTAACCTTGAAAAACTTAGAACATGTAGTAATTACTTATTTCTTTTTTTTTCTTTTGACCAATAAAACATAGTGTTATTCTAATATAACTAAAAAATTAGATCTTTTTTTTAATCTGATGATGTGAAAAATACAAATCAAATTTGATGGGTTGGGTTGGGAACAAATTTTAAATTTTAGTGAAAAAGTTTTATCAATTGAAGTTGGAGTCAGTTATTGATTATATTAATAAGTCTAATTGCAATAATAAGTCTAATTGCAAAGAAGAAGTACAAAATGAGAAACAAATGTCTTACAAGGGATAAGGTCTAAGGTTCACATAATATGAGATCCACCCTTTACGAGATGGGATTAAGTTTCTCACAGATGTGCCGTGAATACTAATTTTACAAACACCCTATCAAGTATTGACACGTCATGTACAAAAAAAAAATAGTGGGATAGTTTATTTCATACCATAGAGAGAGAGAGTTGGAGCTTCCAATAACTTAACTATAGTTAGAGTTTTAAATAATAGAAAATAAATTATTATGAATTGAATAGGTTTGAACCCACTTTCAAAAGCGACGATCAAAAACTTAGACCTCAATTCCGTCTTCTCCGATAAGAAAAAATTGAGACCATTAAACATGCATATAATCTACTAAGTTGTTTGATTATCTCAGTTATTTTTCCTTTCTATTTTTTGAAACAATTTTCTGAATCCTGATATAAATCCATCATTCTCTGCCTAGAACGATTTTGATCAGGTCACAACTAGAGTAAAGGAAATCCAGTGAAAAATACAAGTAATATGGCGTCAAGGACTCAAAGCCAGAGGTCCGATCGAGGATAGTGATATTGGTACTAATGTAGTGGGAATGTGTTTCAGAAAACTCTGCTCGTGGGATTGGGATTTCGCCTATAGTGGCCAAGCAAGGATCGAGGATTTGCTCAATTGAAATTTGCTCTTGACCCTCCAAAGTAGTTTTTTTTTTTTTTTTTTTTTTTGATTAAAAAATTAATTTTTTGATCCTATTTGTTGCTTGTAAAAGTTTTAGTTATTGGCGTTTTCTTTCCCTAAAACACTTATTTAGGCGGATTTTTGGTCTATTTTTTACTCAAGTCTTGTTTGCTCAAGTCTTAGGATTGGGAATGATATAGTTCTTCTTTGAAGAGTTCAATCTTGTGACTAGTCTTTCTTGGCTTTTTTGTTAGGATTTTTTCTTTATTTTGTTTTCATTTTGTTTTTATTTTTATTTTTATTTCCTTTCTTTTTTTGGCTACGATGCTATTTTTTAGCTTTCTTTTTATTGATGTTTGTCTCATTATCATTTTGTATATAAGATTTCATCAATAAAATTTTTATTTTCATGAATCAAAAAAATATAAGTACTATTTTATTTGCATTAAAGAAAAATCAAATTTTGGTGCTGTTTGTTAAATCTTACTGTGAGCATTGACATCAAAGGCACATTCAAGGTATTGCAATAATCCACTTGAAACTTTGATTATATATATATATATTTGGTGAAGTTACTGTTTCATTAGAGCTTGCAACAAAAGTGATGTAAATGGGGGGTGGGAATTTTTAGATGTATTGTGAATTTTTTACGAGCAAGTTGTAAATAGGAGATGGAATTTTTGTCCAAAATAATAAATGGAACTCCACTTGTGTACTTGCTTTTTTGTTCCAAATTACTAGACGAAATACATGTGAATTCTTTCGAATCTAGAAACTTGCTCTCTAGCTTCATAAATAAATTCTAATAAAATCACTCATCGATCATGTATACTCTAAGTAATGCATCTCATAATAACTAAATTCAATTATAAAAATTACCAATATCATAGTTAATTGAACTCAAAAAAGACTCAAAGTGGCACTAGTTATTAATAGTTATCACACTCAAATAATATCAAACATCTACCAGTTGGTTATCATTACTCAATACCAATTGCATCAAAGTGGTTATTTTTATCATGTTCTTCAGTAATCCAAAATCAATCCTGACATGTATGTTGTTTTGATACTTTCACTTGTATATTT
The DNA here is from genome assembly GCA_025200525.1 of Camellia lanceoleosa. Lineage (NCBI taxonomy): Eukaryota > Viridiplantae > Streptophyta > Magnoliopsida > Ericales > Theaceae > Camellia > Camellia lanceoleosa. The sequence goes on from CM045764.1 coordinate 948,003, forward strand.
TTTTTTCCGACCTCCAACCTTAGATCCTGTAATAAGAATAATCATTAAAGAAATAAGAAAATCGATGAAATTGTAAATTGATTAAATTTGAAATTTTAAAATTTTATTACTAAATTAAAAAATTAATACCCTGAAATGTAGAAGGCTTAGGATCTTGAGACATAGTAAATTGAGGACATAGAAGATCCAAAGTTATTGGCATGGCGTCCTTCATGTGAGAAAATTCAAGAAACAAAAAATTCATACAACTTTTAAATTACCTGATGAAATATTTGATTGATAGGTGACAAACTTACATTGGCATTATCTCTGAAAGAGGGCAAAAAATTATAACTTAAAATTACATAAAATTTAACTTACCAAGTAAAAAGAAGAAGAAGAAAAAGAAGAAGCCAATCATATAAATCACCTTGGTTGGTTTTGCCGATGACAACTAGTCTTGATATGCCCTGGTTGATTGCAAATGCTACATTTTCGCTTTTTGCCCACATCATTCTCTTTAGGATGTTTTTGTCTAAGTGATTTGGGTTGCCCCTTTGAAGCAACAGGTACGGGATCTTGCAAAGTGAATTCTGTATTGGACAAGACTTCCTTACCACCTTCAAGTAATATTTCATTTCCTGAATTATCATCATTTTCAATTTCATTACTATCATCAACCATAGCTAAAAGTTCACAATGTGTCTTTTGCAAAGCAAGTGTAAGATAATCATGTTTCTTTTGTGCTTTCTGCCCTTCTTCAACAACTTTCAAAAACTCTATCATCAAACTATTTCTCATCATAGTATAAGAAATTTGTTTGCCTTCTTATGCTACATCCTTCAAATTTTCATGTGCAACATGATCCTTCACATTTGTTGTCCATCTTCGAAGGACATATTGTTTAGGGAGATAATCAACAAGAGATTTTTTAACAAAGACAATAAGAATGTGTCTGCAAAGAATTCCAACAAATTCAAACATATGACATGAACAAGTAGCTTTCTTTTCAACACCATCAAATACTACTTCATAGATTTGCTTTTCTTTCCCATTTGCCATTACCTTATATGTTTTCATTGTTCCTTCCTCAAGATATTTAGATGCTTTGTGTTTTTGACTTGAAAATAGTTCCTCTTGAAACTACAAAAATATTTTCCTTGTGTACACTTCTCCCGCCTCTCCATTTTGTAATATGTCTTTAAAATTGTCTTGGTTGTTCTTGTTTTAATATCTTCTTCTTTCTCCTTCTATCTACTACATAATGGTTTCATGTATTGATGGACAAAGTCACTAACCAATGTATGTAATGGACAAAATCCTTGAAAATTTTGTTCATGCTCTCGCTTCTTTGTGTTGTTGACATCCCGACACAAAACACTGTCCTCAAATAAGCTGATACCCATCTTTCACGCCACATGTACAAGTCTTTTAACCATTTATTTTTGCTTAACTCATAATTGCAAACCAATTCATCCCATTCATTTTCAAACTCTTCTATTGTGAGTGTGTCATGAATGCAATGGTGAAATTCTCCTTAAAATGAGGAATACTTGTTATAAACATGAGCCAAATGTTCAAGAACTTTTTGTAAGATATGTCACATGCACAAATGGTGAATATTATTAGGCAATACATATGAAATTGCCTTAGCCATGGCTTTCTCATCATCAATAATAATAATAATAGCAGGATTATGCCCACCCCTTGTATCAAGCCAAGTTTTTAACAACCATATGTAAGACTCTATCGTATCATTCACAAGTGAAAAATCTAGAAATCCCCTAGATGTTGATTTGTGATTATGTATCAATTTTAAGCAGTAAAAAACAATCCTAATCAAACAATCAAGACAAATTGACACGACGATTTTACGTGAAAAAACCACAATTGGACACCTCTAATTGTGATAAAAAACCACAGGTAACTGCCACAAAACAATCTACTAAGAAGATATAAACAAATTACACACGTATACTCTCAATTACCTAGCGAATCCATGCCCAAATTGAAGCAACCCCTATGTGCCTCTTCTAACCCTTTCTTCACCTCGGAATTGTCTTGACGATGAGCCACTCCAGAATCCACCAAAGCTTCAGGCTCGAATTCTTCGAAATCCACCGAAGAACAACTCTCTTTTTTGTGTAGAACAAACAAATAATCCTTTGATGTATACTCTTTAAACCATGAGTTAAATACTCTATCAAAACATCAAATAAAAACTAGCAAAATATCCCCAGATATAAACCTTAATATCCAAAAAGAAGATATGAAGAAGTAATCCTAGTTTTGGATTAAAACAAATACTTATAGAAATCTGGGACTACGAAGCGTCTCTCGCTCGAGCGAGGAACCAAAAACACGTGTCTTCCATAAGTGGCTTCGCTCTAGCCACGCACCCTTCGCTCGAGCGTACAATCAACTCTTTCAAGTTTTTATGCAGACGCAGTCTTCGCTCGAGCGAGAACTCCTTCGTTCGAGCGAGCAAGGGCGGACATGCAACTTCAAATGCAATTTTGCATTTTGCTGCGGGGGCGCTGCCCCTCAACCCCGCTGTGGCACTGTCCCGAACCCGCCAAGGGGCGCTGCCCCCTAGACCCCCGCGAGTTGACCAAGCAGCTCGATCCCCGTCATAATCAGCAAAGTGGCAATCTTGAAAGTATTAACATCACAAACTTCTCTGAAAGGCACGACTCGAGTTAGATTCGCATCTAACAAACTCATAGCCTCACTGAAATAAAAGTGCGAAAACAAGTGCAAATGAAAGGAGTTTTGTCAAACGAGATTGCCAAGAATAAAAACCTAACAACAAGTAAAGCACATCCAAACATAATTGATTGGTAGTGGTGGTTAACACCTGTAAAAGGAACAAAGGGCATACCATAGCGATTAGTTAAGTACGTAGCATCAAATGTGACTACATCTTCGAAGTGTTGGTAAGCCAACCTTGACCTTGCATCGGCCCGAAAACAATTTCCCATGCAATGATTTTCATCCACTCGAACTGCGTAAATAAAGTCTGGGTTCTCTGATTGACTTTTTATAAAGTAATTGTACATTATTTGTGCATCACCATCTTTTAGAAGTTTTCTTCTTTCACTTCCCAAATAATTTTGAATATCCACAGAACACAACTACCATTACAATCGCCATCGATTCTTTACTTAACACCGACGTTATCTTTCTAGTGGGTACACCAAATTTCATTAAGCATATCAATGAGATTTTTCGAGCAAGAGTCATTTTCTATGTCCTTGAAGTAGAAGTGTACTTTTGGAAAGCACACATCATGATTATGTTCAGCCACAAATTTACTTACAACCCATTTCCTTTTGTATTTTCTCAAATACATCATTACTTTACATCCAACATGGTCATAGAACAAGTTGTGACATTCTTATTTTTTTTTTTTGGTAACTAGGTTGACGGTATCCTTCTCGCATAAGCAAATTCTTCTCCAATCAATGACTTATCTTCACTAGATAGTCGAGTGTGATTTTTTCGAAAGTTAAAACCTTTTCTCCTTGCATATGCATTGTAATAAGTCATGGCATTTTCTAGTTCATCAAAAATCATGCCTTCACATGGCTTTAAAGGATTGTTACATAAAGAAGACTTGATAGGTTGGTGTAACGGCCCCAAAATGCGTGTCACAATTTTCTGTATTTAATTATGCGTTAATATGAATTAATTTGAGAATATCTATTTGAATAATATTTGTTGGAGCTAAGACTTCGGAATTGACATTGACGACCTTAATGGGTTCAGAAATCGAAATTGCGTACATGGTTAGACTAATGGGAATTTTTAGAGCCATTTGGGAAATTTAATTGACAATTGATTCTGTTTGATTCGTTAAGTTATGTTTGGTTGGCCTATATAGATACATATAACATAGTATATATATATACATATACATTGCTTAGACTCAACAAAGAAAAGAAGAAATATTTGAGAGAGAGAGAGTGAGAGAAAAAAACTTCTAGAGACTAGGAGAAGAAGAGAAAGAAGAAGAGAAAGAGATTAGGGCCAAATCAACCAACAAAGGTAAGGATCTTTCTCTAATTTCATCAGTTTGAAGTGATATACTCATCATTCTACGGAATTTAAGTTGCATTAAGGGGAATTCATGTTTCATTGAGAGTGTTTGTCGGTTAAAGTGAAGGAGAATGCATGTATGACTATGTATTGTTAGATTTGTGAAAATTAGCTCATATATTCACCATGTATGACATCAAATCATGTAATTCATGTTCATAAACTTGTTTTCTTGCATGGCTTCTAAGATTTGAAGGAAATTCTTCTATGAAAGCTTGAGTTGAAGTTTTTAATTTCATGTTTGAGTTTTGACATTTAATTTCTGATTTTTAGTTGTTTAATTGGAAATGAGATTTACTTTAAAGTTATGATTTTTTGGTCCTTCAAACACAGATTTTTGGACTCAAAGATACCCAGAACTGCACGTGCGGCTTGGGGCCCTGCACGTGTGGAAAGCAGGGCAAAAGTGAGGTTTCATTCTGCAAAAATTGCACGTGCGGGCGCACGTGCGATGGCATTTCCGCATGTGTGGCCAAGACTCCCGCACATGCAGTTTTTTAGGGTGGTTTCGCAATTGTTTTTTTATCCGTTTTCCTCATTTCCGGACCTTCGATTGCATGGTTTTGACGTGTTTTTCATGTGCATTCACATTTCTTGGGCATGAAGGAAGTTAATCATAGATAGTTGAATAAACAAGTAGATGATGAACAGAATAAGTTAGCAACCAACTGTACGAGTTGTAAATGAATTGATAAGACTAGGTTGTGTTATGTGCATTGTGCTTGTAGGTCACGAGTCGGGGACCGCGCAATCATTACTAGATGCCCACTGTGTGTAACATTTCTGTAAAGATGTATTGATATGCACTATACTTGAAATGTTATACGATATGCTATATGATATGATATGTTTCAAAAATGTGATTTTGATTATGTGAACGAATATTCGGTTTGTGAATCTAGTATGACATCCAAGGATAGTCCCAAGTCATGGGAGACGACACGTTAGTGCGAATCCATGACATATATGTTATTACAAGATCTCGTTAGCCACTTCATTGTGGTGATATGTAGACATTACGAAATGTTCCTTTGGATGTACCATTATGTTACATTCTGATATGAGACTGATATGAATGATTGTGTCATGATTTGTTTTACGGATACGTTATACTTGGAATTCATTCACTAATTTCTTTACTTTAATGTTATTCACTGAGCTTTAACTCTCTGTTTTTTTTTTTTGTTTTTTCTATTTATAGGTATAGATGAGTGTTCTAGAGAGCAAGTCTAGAAGAGATCTTTAGCCGAGTCACCGTTTTGAAGCCTATCAAGTTGTTTTGAGTGCTTCCGAGTTGGGGCTAGGCTTGAAAGGCTGTTGTCAAGCTTTTGATCATGATGTACATTTTCGGCACGTGCATATGTTTTGTATGATAAATTATGTTATAAGATAGGTATATGTATATAGGTAATTAACGATTTTGTATGTACATGTTTATTCATATAAATGCATAGCTCATTGGACTATTGGTATTTTTGTATATTGCTTCTGTTAGCCGCGATTATTTTGATTGTACAGGAAGGCCTTTTGTAATCTCGGATTATTGGCTAGTTACAACGCCAAACTTATAAGGGTGGGTTTGGGTTGTTATTGAATTGTATTAGAGCACGAGTTAATTTACCCACACACGTGTCCAATTGAGCTACAGGAAGAAAAGACATAGGGACATTGCATTGTCATGTGTGGGTATGTGTGGATTTTTCTATACATGTCTAATAAGAAAATGAAAATGAAAACCATGAGCATGAATAAATGAATTAGGTGAATGAACATGCAAGTTTGATTTTAATGAACATGATTATTGTTCCAACATGACTAAGCAAGTAAGTATATGACTATGTGATATCGTAAGCATAGAAATGGGATATAATTTGATTTCGATACATGAAAGTGGATAACCTCTATGAGAATGTGGAATTATGTGGATTCACATGCAACTTTGATTTTGATATAACATAAGTGCCTTATGTGAACATGAAAGCTCCTATGTTTATTATTACCCTTACTCATATAGACCAATAGAGAACACAAGAAATGTAGATGAGACAGAAACTTCTATTGCTAGAATAGAATGGTTAGAAAGAATGGTAAAGGTTTTAACTAAACTAGTGAGAAAACAACAAGAGTAAATGCAACTACCCGCACCTCATCCATCCATCACCTTTGGTTCAATGTGAGCCAAATACAGATGATATCATTGCTCTTACACAGAAATACAAGAAAATAAAGCCACTAGAATTTTGGGGGGTATTGAACCATTAAAAGTAGAGGCTTGGATATTGGAAACTGAAAAGATCTTTGAAGTATTTCCGTATCAAACACATAAAGTTTTGTTGGCAAACTTTACCTTGAAAGAAGAAGCTAGGAGATGGTGGATGCTCGTCTAGGACGAGAATGGAGATTTGACATGGGATCGATTCAAAGAAATTTTCTATGAAAAGTACTTCCCGCAATGCATCCGAGATAGGAAGGTATCTAAATTTGAACAACTAAAACAAGGTGATATGACTGTGGTAGAATAAGAAGCAAAATTTATTGAATTAGCCCGATATACACCTCATATGGTTGACATTGAATACAAAAATACAAGAAAATTTTAAGGCAGATTGGATGTCGAAGTGCTTGACCGGGTAAATGTTTTGAAATTGGTAAAATATGTGGACGTACTTGATAGAGCCTTGATATCTGAAGAAAATATTGATGCCTTGAAAATGTCCAAGCCAACAGCAATAACCTAAGGAGAATGTAAGAAATTAAAGAAACAGAATATGGAAATGGTTGAATCAATGGCCTCCGTGAATGAGAAATCAAATTCAAGAACCAGTGACAACACAAGACGAAGAAGTAGTGGAAACAATGGCATACCCACCTGTAGAGAATGTGGGAAGCAACATTAGGACATTTGTTGCTGCCTTGCTAGAGCTTGTTTTAGACGTGGACAAAAAGGACACTTAGCCAAATCTTGTCTATAAGCCCACCCAAGCAATGAAAGACCTGTTACCAGTGGGATTGGATCAACCATGACACCAAGAACAAATGCAATTGCTATCATGAGGGAAGTAATCTTAGACAAGAAAGAGTTTATATCCTAGTTGTAGAAAATACCCAACATAATGAGATAGTTGATGTAGGTATTATCTTAATCATGTGCAAACATGTGAATACTAGTGTGAAATTCTATGTTTTTTGATTGGATATACTTGGAAACTCACGTATAATTAGAACGATGACCTTACATAATATACCTTGACTTATTCAACATATAGAACTTTCGAGATTGGGAACCTATGCTAATTATCGGAGAATGAATTTTTGTTATTGAATCCTACTACTTACGAATTTATAACCAAATGCTTATGTGATAAATGAATATGGGCTCATATGTGTGTGTTTTTCCTCTAATGATTTGTTATGATATGTGACCCTCGAATTAGTGTCTCGTAACCATGATTTTGTGACGACGAACCCGCTTGACTACCTCGGACAATAAACTTGATATTATGCATAATTGTGAGTTTGTATATTTGCATATGGGACGATTTTAATCGGTTGAATGTCTATCTAATGAATTGATTGTAATCTTTGGAACGACACTGTGTTTGAAATGGAACCTTTATTTGATTTGCTTTTGTTTATAGGGACTATGAATTGTTATTGAATGAATGACCGAGTTATCTTTGCTAATGGGGTGGTAAACAGAAAACTTGTTTCGTTTATATCTTCGACTAATTGGAGACAACATGTATTGTTAAAGAATGATTGCTTGAGGATTGCTTGGGTACTATTTTTACTATCATGGGATTGGTTGTTTAGAAAATGGCTGCTTCTATGCTACTGTAATTGGAAAATGACCTATGCTATGAGAATATATGAATTATGTGCTTAAGAGAATGACTGTTACCGTATTACTGTACTTGGAAATTGATACTATGGAACTCATTTATAGGAAACCATTGTGGTTATAAACCCTGCCTTCAGTCTTACCTTATCTTACAATTGATCTTGTGAGAAATGTTTATGTGCTTGGCTGCTACTGCCTTTACTGATATGAGATATAGAGTTGATTTTGAATTCTGAATGATTGAAATAGATCTTTGAATTGCATTGACCATGTGTGACTGAGCTAAAAAATGATATGAGACTGAGGTTTCTGATCTTGTTACAGGGTAAGATAAGTTAGGAGTGTTACCCAAAACACAACCTAAGAGGAGGGATGAATTAGGTTTTTACAATTAAAAATTAATAATATCCTAATAAAAATTATGATTAGCACAATAGATAAATATAGTTAATGAAATAAAAATAATTAAAAACAAGTGTTCTAACAACTATGTCAGTTAATGATTTTAGCACAGTGAAAATATGAAATATAGCTACAGCAATTTAAATAAAATAAAGAGATAAGGAAGTGAGAGGCAAACAAATTTATAGTAGTTCGGTTTCAACTCGGCCTACGTCCACTCCTCAAGTTTCACTTGAGATTTTCCACTATGCTCTAGCTTTACGGGGGTGCTAGCAACACAGACTTTCTAAGTCAAGAACACTAGTGTACTACACTCTTACACGATCGAAAAGAAGGTGTTTTTGCTTTCACAGAAAGTTACAAGAATTATCTCTCAAAGATAGATATAAAAATGAAGCTCTGATTTTTCTGTAAACCTCACATAGGAAAGATAGGTTTAAAGCTATACGTCTTAGTGTATAATTTCTGAAAGATAATGTAAACAAAAATTGAAGAACTTCTTAGAGAATTTTTCAGAGAATAGATGTGAGTGATTATAGATTAAAGAATTTTTTTTTTTTTTTTGTAACTTGTTTACATTAGAGGCTTTGGTATATATAATGAAACTTATAGCCGTTTATAGCCGCTGTATTCATTTGAATATCTTTCACTTCATCATTACTAATTTGAGTATCTTTCACTTGAACCTTTTGGCCTGCTGCTGTGCTGGGCTGGGCAGTTTGAACCTTTGTTTTGGGCTGTTTGAACCTCTGTTTTGGGCTGTTTGAACCTCTAGTTTAATCAAATATTAAATACATTCTAATAACATTTAGGATAAAAGTTTTAGGTAAGAAATAATGGGACAAAATAAATTTTAATTCTATTTTTTTCCTTCAAATAAATTAAAACATAAAATCATCAAAATAAATGTTGATTCTATTTTTCTCTTTCAAATAAATCATCAAAATAAATAAGTCTAACATGGAGGACCAAACTTCCTAAGGTCGGGAGACTGTAACGGCCCAAAAAATGTGTGTCACAATTATCTTTATTTAATATGCGTTAATATAAATTAATTTGAGAATATCTGTCTGAATTAGAATAATATCTGTTGGAGCTACAACTTCGGAACTGACATTGATGACTTTAATGGGTTTAGAAACCAAAATTGAGCACGTAGTAAGACTAATGAGAATTTTTAGAGCCATTTGGAAAATTTAATTAAAATTGATTCTGTCTGATTCGTTAAGTTATGTTTTGTTAGCCTAAATAGATACATATGACATAGTGTGTATATATATGCACATATACATTGCTTAAACTTAGCAAAGAGAAAAAGAAATATCTGAGAGAGAGAGAGCAAGAAACTTCTAGAGACTAAGAGAAGAAGAGAAAAAAGAAGAGAAAAGGGATTAGGGCCAAATCAACCTACAAAGGTAAGGATCTTTCTCTAATTTCATGAGTTTGAGTGATATACTCATCAATCTATGGAATTTAAGTTGCATTAAGAGGAATTCATGTTTCATTGAGAGTGTTTGTGGGGTAAAGTGAAGGAGAATGCATGTAAGAACATGTATTGTTAGATTTGCGGAAATTAGCTCATATATTCACCATGTATGACATCAAATCATGTAATTCATATTCATAAACTTGTTTTCTTGCATGGCTTCTAAGATTTGAAAGAAATTCTTCTATGAAAGCTTTAGTTGAAACTTTCAATTACATGTTTGAGTTTTGACATTTAATTTTTGATTTTTAGTTGTTTAATTGGAAATTGGATTTGTTTTAAAGTTATGAATTTTTGGTCCTTCAAACACAAATTTTCGAACTCAAAGCTACCCGGAACCGTGCAACCTGGGGCCTTGCACGTGCAGAAAACAGGGCAAAAATGAGGTTTCATTTTGCAAAAATTGCATGTGCGAGCACATGTGTGGTGGCATTTCCGCATGTGCGGTCAGGACTCCTGTACGTCTGATCATCACTTCCGTACGTCCGATTTTTCAGGGTGGTTTCAAAATTGTTTTCTTTCTGTTTTCCTCCCTTCTAGGCCCTCGTTTGCATGGTTTTGACATGTTTTTCATGTGCATTCACATTTCTTGGGCATGGAGGAAGTTAATGATAGATAATTGAATGAACAAGTAGATGATGAACTGAATAAGGTAGTAACCAACTTTACGAGTTGTAAATGTATTGATAAGACATAGGTTGTGTTATGTTGCGACAACCCTCGCCTCTGATTAGCATTAAATTGTGATTAAGCTTGATAAGTAATTGATTAAGATAAAATCCTGAATTGATTGCATGAGTGTGTTGTTCTAATTGCATTTCTATCTGTTTGTTATTGAATAATCTGTTCATGTTTTAACTTCGAATTACGAATTGAAAGCCTTATCGGCGACCGATTCAAAAATTGGTTAGTGTTATATGCTAATTAGGATTTATGTGATTTTATGATAGGTTTAATTAAAATTTGATTTGGAATGATTAAATTAGAATAAATAACGCTAAATTAATTGAGTTTAGGTTATTTTCATTTTTGCCATTGAGTGGACCACCTTTAGAGACATTGTTTGGGGCTTAATTCATGTATTTGATGCATCATCTTTTCATCCATCTTCTAGACCAAACCGTGAGTGAGAGAGAGATTAGGAGAAAATTGATTTAAACAAGAGTTGCTTGAGACTTAAGGGAAATTGAAGGAGAATTGCATTTTTGAGCTAACACACTTGGAATTCAAGACTTAAGGTAGGGAATTCATCCTCTCAATTGTGAATTTAAGTTGTTACATGCATGGTTCGTGGAAAATTGGTTATTAAAGTCAAGATTTAGCTCAAAGTGTTGATTTGAGAGTGAATTCATGCCTACATATCCATATCATAGAATTTTGAGGTTGTTTTCATGAAATTCTTACATGCATGTTCATATTTTAGTTGTAGTCCAAGAATTCACCATGTTTTAGAGCTCAATCTTGCATTTGATCCTGTTTTGGAGCATTAGAGTTCATGAGAACTCATGCATGTTATGTTCTTACATTGTTCATGAAAGTTTCATTGAAATTGGTGTTCAATTGGCATACTTTTGGGCTTTGATTTTATAAAATGATCTTCAAAACATGTTGTATTATGAGTTTCTAAGTGTTTTCCAGAAAATTGGCCTAAAAGATTGAGTTTTGGCATGTTTGATTCTTGGTTTGAGCTTTGGAAGCAAATCTGGAAAACCCAGATTTTGGCTTCCACGCTCGAGGGACTACCTTTGTGTTTAGAGCTCTGCTCGAGCGACGGAATACTAGCTCGAGCGTAGATTGCAAGCTCTTAGATTTTTGTATGTACAGACGTACGCTCGAGCGACGAGACCCACGCTCGAGCGAAGAATTGTGTCTCACGCTCGAGCGAGCATCGAGCGGAGAATTTCAGCAACCAGTACTTTTTGCATTTTTACAGACCGCTCGAGTGATGGAGTCTACGCTCGAGCGACCCCTCTATTTTGGTAAACTCGCTCGAGCGGAGAGAGCCACGCTCAAGCGAGACCCTTGTTTTCAACAAATTTTGAAAAGTGTTTTGAAGTACATTTTTGCATTCTCATTCCATCCTAGGCATTCGTAGGTAATGTTTAAGGCATCTTTATGAGGATAATGTTATAAAATCACACCAAGCCAAGTTAAGGGGCTAGGTTATTAATCCCAAGTGTGTAACTTAGTGTGTGTTTATTCTACAACTATGTAGGGTTGGCGCCCGAGGACACTGATTAGCCTGTTTATAGCCCAGTAATCTGTGAGTAACAATATTGTACTGTTCAATTATGATTATTTTCTGAACGATTAATCATTATTTTCAAATGATATTGTTCATCAATGAATGTTTGTCCTATTTTATGAATCGCATCGTGGTATCCATAGCAACCGATCGCTACTGCTATCAAGCATTACTATCGCTACTACTACTATTATCATATCGCCATCATACAGAGATCTCGTTTCCAATGTTTGGAACTACTATCACATCGCTTGATGGCCATCAATCGATCGCTCGGTCTATTAAGACCTACTGTACTGTTTTGCTATTAGATGTACCACATATGATTGTTATGATTTCTAATTGATTGATATGGCATAAAATACGAGCCACTGATTGAATAACTGATCTACTGATGTAAATGACTGTTTTAATTACTAAAAGGACATTCGTTCTTAACCTCTTTACACATTTGTTATTCACTGAGTTTTAGCTCACTGTTTATATATGTATGTAGGTGGCCAGGCACAGAACCGAAGCTAGGAGCATCAAGTTAAGCTCATGTTTTGTCCAGCCAACCATTGTGCCTCACTTTGAGATTCTAAGTCTGCTCAAGTCAAGGCTGTTTTTGGGGTGTCTCGGACTCACCCTTTTTGGTCTCTGTTAATGTAATAAATGTTTAAGACTTGTGACTGTACAATTATGGTAAAAGGATTGGATCCCTAACCTGTATGTTATGTGTATCTGATGTATATATGCTATGGCCATGAATGTGGACTAGTCCATAAAAGTCTTTTTCCATCCAGATTTTTACAACTCATTGGACATCTTTTATTTACTGTTTGGCTTCCACCAGCCCCTTACTCTGTACTATTGTTATTACTATTAAGCAGGTTTTTGGTAATCACAGATTACTGGCCGGTTACGATGCTAAACCCTTAGGGACTGGTTTAGGTCGTGACATATGCATTGTGCTTGTAGGTCATGAGTCGAGGATCGCGTAATCATTACCGGACGCCCACTGTGAGTAACATTTCTGTAAAGATATATTGATATACACTATACTTGAAATGTTATACGAAATGCTATATGATATGATATGTTTCAGAAATGTGATTTTGATTCTGTGAATGAATATATGGTTTGTGAATCTAGTATGGCATCCAAGGATAGTTCTAAGTCATGGGAGACGGCACGTTAGTACAGATCCATGACATACATGTGATTATGAGATCTCGTTAGTCACTTCATTGTAGTGATATGTGTTTAATCGGTGTCTGGGACCAATTACTCTAGTCGAAAGACGTTACGAAATGTTCCTTTGGATGTACCATTATGTTACGTTTTGATATGAGACTGATATGAATGATTGTGTCATGATTTGTTTTACATATACGTTATACTTGGAATTTGTTCACTAACCCTTTTACTTTAATGTTATTCACTGGGTTTTAGCTCACTGTTTTTTTTTTTTTAAGAATAGATGAGCATTCTGGAGTGTTTTGAGTGCCTCTGAGTTGGGACTAGGCCTGGAAGGCCGTTGTCAAGCTTTTGATCATGATATACATTTTCGGTACGTGCATATGTTTTGTATGATAAATTATGTTATAAGATAGGTATATGTATGTGGGTAATTAAGGATTATGTATCTACATGTTTGTTCATATAAATGCACAACTCATTGGAATATTGGTATTTTCGTATATTGCTTCCGCTAGCCCCGATTATTTTGATTGTACAGGAAGGCCTTTGGTAATCTCGGATTACTGGCCGGTTACAACGCCAAACTTATAGGGGCGGGTTTGAGTCATGACAGGTTGGTGTTTTTGATTTTCTAACAAATTTGCATTGTTCAAATCACCCCCTAATTCTGAATCCACAAAATATTCTTCTTCTAAACAGTTATTAGAAAATACGATATCAATCCCTTCACTTGATGTGCTTGTCATATCAAATCTATAATACAAAATTAACATTATTCAAATTTATGTACTAGTTAAAAAATAATATAAAAGAAAGTAATGAACAAATGAAATCATCATTCACATTCAAAAAAATAATGAACATACATCACAAATGAAATCATCATTCACCATTAACTGAGTGGGTTTGATTTGTGTTTCTATTATACCTATATTGATTCAAAATTGAAAATGTATAGTATAACCTAGATCACATTCAAAAAAATAAATTTGATCAACCTCTTTTATTTTCAATTCCTAATAAATAAATAAAAACTATTTTATTTTCAATTTTTAAACAACAACACTACAAATCCACACTTATCAATCCAGAATTTACTCAAAAAAATAAATCAATGGTTTAAATTCATTTTACCCATAGACCCCGTAATTCATCAATTTAATCTCCACCACACAAACCCATTTAAGGTAAATTATGGGTTCCTAAGGGTGAGTTCATAGCATTTTTTTTTTCAAAATATATTTGATTCTCATTTTTCGCTTTTGCTTTTTCTATCACCCCTCCAATCTTTAATCCAAAGACAATAAAAGAAAGACAAAAGAAAAAAAACCAAAACAGAGGCTAAAAGTAATTTTGTAATCCAATATACAAAATGATATTGAGATGAACATTCAGTTAATGGTGAATGATGGTTCATCCTTTGCTCTTCCCAAACCTACTCTCTGTTGTGACTCTATCAAAATTGTTCCAGACAGAGAATGATGAATTTATATCACGATTCGGAAAATTGTTTCAAAAAATAGAAAAGGAGAAGAACTGAGATAATCAAATAACTCACTAGATTATATGCACGTTTGATGGTCTCGATTTTTTCTTGTTGGAGAAGATGGAGTTGAGGTCTGAGTTTTTGATCGTCGGAGAAGATGAACTACTTTTTGGACAGCTTTTGAAAGTGGGTTCAACCCTATTCAATTCATTATAATTTATTTTATATTATTTAAAACTCTAACTGTAGTAAAGTTATTGGAAGCTTCAACTCTCTCTCTCTCTCTATGGTATGAAATAAATTATCCCACTATTTCTTTATTGTACATGACGTGTCAATACTTGATTGGGTGTCCATAAAATTGGTATTCACGGCACATCCGTGAGAAACTTAATCTCTCATGGGGGTATTTGTATCTCATTCTATGTGTATTTACATATGTATCTTATTTTACTAGTGGTCACCCGTGCGATGCAAGAGATTTTAAAAAGTCAATAATCACTAAAAAAATTTGCTATTTGATTGTATTTCTTAATATTTTATTTAGTTTGTGTGTGTAAATCTTATTTCACATCATTAAAAAATATTTAATATTTCATATTATTGAATTTTTTAAAAAACTATCATACATTAAGTAAATCATCACATATATAATAACTAATTTATCTAAGAATTATTTCAGACAATCAAAAGTAGAGTAACAAAGGCATGTTGTAATTAATCAAAATGACTAATATATTAAATAAAAGTAACACTAATTTTGTTTAATCAATAGTAGATATTACATTAATCATCCCATATAATATAATAAATTAAAATAAAATTAATTTTAATTCCCATTATATGGTTAAAAAATTTATACATGCTATTTGTTTTTTGGTTATATTGATTCATTAAACACAAATAGGTTTGGAATGATTAAAAAGAAAAAAAGGTTTTGGAAATGCATTAAACTTGAATTGATAAACATAAAGAATATAAATATTTAAATTATTCAAAAAAAAAAAATAAACATTTTAAATATGAGATATCTTCCATTTGCTCAAATTTTGAATTTAAATAAAACAAAATTTAAAAAAGAAGAAGAAGAAATTTGTGGTTTAAATCTCAAAGGAAATGAGTTCCTAAAAATAAATTTAATCATGAGTTATTTCAATAGGATAATCAACAATAAAAAATCAATTAATGAATACATTTAAAGTATAAGCTCATATCCAATAAATTTTGATGTGTTTTTCATTTTCAATCTAACATCTACACCAAAAAAAAGTTAAACACAAATAATCAATAAGTGAGAGAGTTACAAATTGATAATAGTAGCACTTTTATAAAAATTAAAAAAAAAATCTCAATTAAATGACACATTATTAACAAAAAGAAAGAAATAAGGAAAAAAACAAATTGTAACAAAAAAATTTCAAAAACAAATAATAATATCCTTTTATATAAACTCACTTTCTCACGAATGCAAAAACTCATGCAAATATACATTTCAAATGTAAAACAAACATTCAAGATTTTTAGGCATCGAAAAAGGATTAGAAATGGCTCAATGTTGATTGTTTTCCCCTAATCTTTTGTTCATGATTTTTTTTCCAAGAACTTGTTTTTATATTGAAAATATTATGCTTAAACAAAAGATATATATGGAATTTTATCATGTTTAAAATTTGTATGGATAATTAATTGATGATTTTAAAAAATAAAATATTAAATTCAACTTGAAGATAAACTTTAAAAAGATTAAACTAAAATATATAGAAATTTATAACAAACTAACAAAAGATAAATATAGATCGTTAAAAAAATTATTATCTTTTCGGGATATTTATATCCCAATCTCAATCCTTTTTTCTTTTTAATTTAAATATTTTGTTATCTTTTATTTAAATTTTCATTTTGCAGTTCAAATCTAAATAATTATATTTTTATTTTTGTATATTCTTTCATCACTATTTTTTTGTTGCTCATATATAAATAATTACCTTTTTATTTGAAAAATTATTTGACTCGTACTATTTTTTTAATTTTAATATTATGCTTAAACAAAAGATATATATGAAATTTTATCATATTTAAAATTTGTATGTATAATTAATTGATGATTTTAAAAAAATAAAATATTAAATTCAACTTGAAGATAAATTTTAAAAAGATTAAACTGAAATATATGAAAATTTTATAATAAACTAACAAAAGATAGATATAGATCGTTAAAAAAATTATTATCTTTTTGGGATATTTATATGCCAATCTTAATCTTTTTTTTTATTTAAATATTTTGTTATCTTTTATTTAAATTTTCATTTTGTAGTTCAAATCTAAATAGTTATATTTTTTATTTTTGTATATTTTTTCATCTCTATTTTTTTGTTATTCATATATAAATAATTACCTTTTTATTTTAAAAATTATTTGACTCGTAATATTTTTTTATTTAAATATTTTTAATTGTTCATATATAAATATTTAAATTTTTATTTTTAAAATTAATGGACCCGTAATATTTTTTATCTTAATATTTTTTTATTTAAATATTTTGTTATCTTTTATTTAAATTTTCATTTTGCAGTTCAAATCTAAATAGTTATATTTTTATTTTTGTATATTTTTTCATCTCTATTTTTTTTGTTATTCATATATAAATAAGGGGTTTTTTTTTTAAGGTCCTTGATATTATGATTTTATAGCATAAAGGGCATCAAATATTTTTATGATGTCTAAGGTCCATCAACAATATTTTCATAATGTCTAAGGTCCCTTAACCTTGATCCAAAGAAATTTCAGTCTAGAGAAAATTGGTCCAGAGAAATTTCAGTCCAGAGAAAATTGGTCCAGAAAAATTTCAGTCCAAAGAAAATTGGTCCAGAGAAATTTCAGACCAAATTTCTCTGGAAAAAAAATTAATCTAGAGAAATTCTCTAGTCCAAACTAGAGAAATTCAATTGTCTAAAATCCAGAGAAATTTTTTGCTGACTTCAAAGTGTTTTGATATCTATGTTTCCAATTCACTACATAACAGTTATCCTCTAACATGTAATGTAACGTTTCATTTATCAAAACAAAAATGCAATGTAACGTAATGCTTCAAGAATCTATTCTACAGATCTGTGCAATGAACCCAGAAACTTTTATTCTCATAGTTACCAGTAGGCCAACAACCATTCCTTGGAATTCAAGAGAGTTAAAACCCCAGAATCTACAAATCTAAAATGTGGTGTCAATTAACTAATCACCAAGTTTTACAATTGACAAATTCAACGCAAAACAAAGTTTAAGACAAAAATCTGGCAAGAATTCAACCACTAAATCCATTCATTCCCCTGATTCAACCACTAAAGTTTAAACTTTGTTACCAGTAGGCCAACAAAGTTTAAGAAAATTGGTCCACAGAAAATTCCCACTGTAAAATTCTCTGGACACATCACATAGAAATTTCAAAATTTCTTTGGACTTTCCAAACCCAGAGAAATTCTCAGACAAACATTTCTAGAGATTCTCTCACCCAGAGAACCCAGAGAAAATTCCCAGACAAATATTTCCAGAGAAATTCTCTCAACCCAAAGAATAGAGAAATTCTGGACTTCCAAAGAATTTCTATGGGTTCAACCCAGAGAAAATTCAAATCTCTCTGGGTTCAGCTTGACCAATTTTCAAACCAGAGAAAATTGATAAATTCTAGACTTCCCAAGCCTAGAGAAAATTGACTTTACCAATTTTACTCAATTAAAGGCAGAGAAAATTAAACAAATTTCTCTGCCCCCTGTCTCTCCTAGACTCAACTCTCCACAGAAAATTTGAAAATTTCTCTAGTCTTTCTTTCTTTCCACGAAAATTTTCCTTCTCTGGCCTTCAGAGAAATTTCCCTCTGCAGAGAAGATTTCTCTAGCCTTACTAACCTTCTCTTCTCTTGAGAGAAATTTTCCTTCTCCAAACCCAAAGCAATTCACTCAGACCATATAAATTTCTCAAACCCAGAGAAATTCGCAAAGAGATGGTGTATATAGCACGCAACTCTGAAGAGACCAAAAGCTGGTTTTGAACAAAACCGTGGGCTACAAAATCACCCACATGTATAGAACCAGATAAGAAGACTCTCCTGCTGCTCCAAAACCTGTTCAAATTCATCACCAAACAAATGGGTATTTCGATTTCTCACTTTTTCTGGTAATTTTAGTTTCGAAATCAGGACAATTTGCTCAAAAAATGTCGAAAGATAAATAGATTAGATTATTCGTAAAGTGAGACAAATTATCACTACACACAAATGGGTGTTTGGATTCCTCACTTTTCTGACAATTTCAGTTTCAAAATTAGGACAATTTGCTCAGAAAATGTCAACAAGTAATAGCCCTTCTTCTTAGGGCTAGGAAATTCATCTAGCAATTTAAATCACATCACGAAATTTACAGTGAAAAATAACAATAATCTTGACAAAAGATGAGAGAGAGAGAGAGAGAGATTGCATTCCCATTGGAGCCCAACTCTAGTCCTAATCCTAATTTACCATTGTTAAGTGGATGTTGAATGTCATCTGGGATGATGGTGGTTCCGTAGTTGTTACTGTGATTCCGATTGAGACTGTGAAGAATGTCCTCGTCCTTAAGGAAGGGGCTCTTGCCGTAGTCCTAGTAGTAGTCTCTATACTTGAGCTTGAGGTCCTCCATGAGAGACCAGTAATGGTCTCTGTAGATCTTGGAGAGTTGCTTGTAGCGGCGCTTAAAGACCTCAGGGCGAGTGAGGAGCGGGGACCTAGACAAGGCTGAGTCGGAGTCGGAGTCGTCGGAGTCGGATCCATCGATCACTATTTCCATACGCGTAGCAGCAGAAGAGGAATCTGAGAGAGAGAGAGGAATCGTGGGCAATATGTTTAGGGACCTTAGACATCAAAAAAATAATTTTGTGGATCTCTTCCATTATGAAAAGTGTGAGAGGGACCCTAGACCGATTTTCCCTATAAATAATTACCTTTTTATTTTAAAAATTATTTGACTCGTAATATTTTTTTATTTAAATATTTTTAATTGTTCATATATAAATAGTTAATTTTTTATTTTTAAAATTAATGGACCCGTAATATTTTTTATTTAGTTATTTTTTTTATCTTTTATTTGACTCTTTATATTATTTTTGTGGTTAAAATTTGAATAGTTATCTTTTTATTTTTTTATATTTTTATCTTTACCTCTTTGTTGTTCATATCTAAATATTTATCATTTTATTTAAATATATATATATATATAATCCTTTTGGCTTTTGAGATTTAGATAATTGACAAATGATTAAAAATTAAAAAAAGTGGGAGAAGAGACTTGAGAGGTAACACATAAGAGATAAAATTCATAAGAATTTAGTATTAAGGGTTTGAAGAATTCTCATATTCTACTATATTTACTTATAGATATAGTATAGATAGATAGGTAGATAGATGTTGAGTTTTATATTTTATCATTGCTGCCAATTATATATGCCTCAAACCGAAACCGAAGAGAGGGAAAATAAACGAAGATCCATTTGGAGATCCAAGTCATTTATTATTTTTTTTTGGTGCTTCGGAAAGTTCAAAGAACAATAAAGAAAAGAAGAACAAACACAGAATACACCGTCTATATTGGCACGAGTTATTGAGAATGATAGACAAGGAGTCAATTCCTCCAGATTGTTAGGCTGTGATCTTTCTTTTTTGGCTTGGACCCGTTCCTAACCAAATAAAAAAAGAAAAAAAAGAAAAGAAGAACAAACAAACCAAGATGCATTGTGGAACGGTGGTTGTATATACTGTATGTGTCCATGTATGCATTTTGCCAACCAACCCCCCCAAAGTGTACCAACCCCATACACCACCCAAACGTTGGTTAGTTAGCCAAGTATTTGTTTTCTTTATTTATTATAAATTTAATTAATTTAAAGTTAATTACTGCAAGACTTCCTTTTTTTTTTCTTTTTTTTCTTTTTTTTTTTTTTGTTACAGGAAAATCCTTCCTACCCTCCCTTAGGTCCAAGGCAGCATCCCTTGCAGAGATCATCAATGTGTCCTGTTAGCCGTTCCGAGCGAGGAGACTATAACCTGGGAAGTTACCCCGATCTCCCAAGACAAGCTCCGCAAGACTTCCTCAACTGTGAATATTTCATTACTCTCTCATTTATGAATTGGTACACGTTAGAGATATTTGGTGAACTACTTATAATTTTGTTACTCGCATCAATTTATTCATATTAAAAAGTTTGTAAAAAAAATAATAAATTACAAACTTGAGTTGTTTTGAGTATGATTTACAAGTTGACTTTTTTCCTTATTACAAATAAAAAAAAATTGTGTAAAAAAGTAAGAGATAATGTGACCTAAATAAGCTAATAAATCAATAAACAAGTTATTTATGGTATTGTATGAGAAGCAACTCCAATTCATGAGAGAGAAACTCATATTAAAGTGTTTACATCTTGAGCTTCTTCAATGCAATGCTTAAAATCTGGTTAAACATTATTTTATAGAGAATATGGCATTTTCCAGCTAAGGTTCTCAAACGGTTGGTTTTGGAAGGTGACTCTATTTTAGTGATTTTTAATTTTTTTTTGATTAAAATATGAGAAAATTGTAAATCAGTGGGATAGTCATAGAGTAACTGCACTAAAGATGAAGCGCAGTAAATCTTAGAGAATTTTGAAACACCAAACACATTAATAGACTTACACTATTTTTTACGAAAAAGTGCACAAATTGTGTAAATAGAAAGAACCTTTTACTTTGAGAATTTTTAATTTTTTTATGAGTTAAATTTTTTTTAAAGACAATTTTAGTAGATTTTCTTACTTTTTGACTAAAAGTATAAGTGTCAAACGGGCCTAAATAATAGAGGTATATGAGCCTTCTCAGAGATGAAAATTATTTAAATTTTAAATATTATATGAGATTATTTACGGTACTCTTGAGAAATAAGAAATCACAACACATACTAAATTAGACATCGTTTATCTCTTTACTTTTTGGTAATAGATATCATTTGTCTCAATTATATAACAAATGTGAGTCAACATCGCGCAATTAATTTTGAATATTGTGTAATCAATTGTGCTTTACAACTATTGAATAATGAGTAATACTAGGGATCAAAAAAATTACTAAAATTTATACACAATACTTAATAATTTTGGAAGGTTTCTAGCATTTTTGCTTTAAAATATAACTCGTAAATTTATTTATAATTATAACAATGCTACATCTTTTAATTTATCACTCTTAATGATGTGGCATTAAGATTAGACTCCACATGACGTAATATTTGAGAAATTAAAACTTGACATTTGTCAGACATATTATTAGAAGTGATAAATTAAGTGTCTCAAGAATTTTTTTTATTATAATTATGTGAATTATTCCGTATTAGTTATTTATTGATTTGAAAATAAATTAATATCTAAGATCCAACCTTTGCCATATTATTAAAAATGAATTTAAGAATTATATTTTAAATTTTTTTAACATTTCTCATTATATGTTAAGGTTCAATTTCTCTTTTTCCTTTCGGCCTTAGATTTGTAAATGGATAGAAGAATGAAAGAAAATTGTAAGAAAGTAAAAGATGTTAAAAAATTTATGAGAGTGTTAAAAATTTATGAAAATTATATATAAAGCTACTTTTTAAATTTATTTTCTAAATTTAATGATGTGTAGGTGATCTGATTGGTTAACGATTATATAATACATGGAAGAGAGTACTGCATTTAATATCTTAATTGATGGTCATATCAATTGGTTTAAAAATCGAGTCTAATTTTTAGTTTTGAATAGTAATGCTCAAAAGTTTATTTAGTTTAGAGTTTAGGATTTTAGTTGCCCATATAAAAAAGAATGTGTACAAGTAATTTAATTTTTTTGTTTTGTTTTTGAAAAATATTTGTGAGAATTAATCAAGTACCCTCAATTCACCTCTACTGACATGGAATGAACCATTTGAAAGAGTGAGCTCACACTTCTCATCCTTCCTCCCTCTATCTCTCTCTGTTCTCTGTCTTCCACCTAATTAGGAGTTAAAATGGTGACACTAAGCCTATTTTGGCAACTAGAAAAAAGCCAATTTATTGAGTTTATTTGAATCAGATTATCTTCTTATTTTTTTTTCTTTTGCATATTTTTTCAAAAAAACCAAAAAAACTCAAAAAATTAACTTTTTTCTTAGGTACCTAAATAGACCTAAGGGATGTAATAGTTGTTTGTTTTTTAAGTCAATATCATCGACATAAAATGGTTTGTTATCCTCTTCATGTTTTGTAAAATGTTAAAATATTAATCTCACATAGACCGATTGTAACTACTTTATAATTAATTTAATAATTTAATCATAGAAACTCTTGATTCATTTTCGTTTTACTTGACAAATTTAAGATTCAAAAAAATTGATGATAAATGTATTTTTAAAAATAGATTATTAATTTTTTTTGGCACAAATATGATTAAATGATAAAATTACAATTATTATATCGATTTAGATTTTTTCATAGATTAGAGATATGGAGAGTCTTACAATATAAACGATTTAGATAATCGAAAGAAGACTCATAGTAGACCTCATGAATTCAACAGTTGTGTAAAATTTAAAACACAAATTGTCCCATGTAGTTTGAATACACCCTTGCTATTCAAAACAAAAAGGGTAAATTAAAAATACACCTTTGAGATTTGCTTAAAATACAAATTGTCCCATATAGTTTGAAAAATTACAAATACTCTTTATTAGAATTTTTTATTTAACAAAATTAACTAAAAAATAAAATTCATAATTGCTCTCTTATACAATAATAAAATTACCTAAATTATTAATTAAAATATATTTATAACATTATTAAAGACTGCTAATTGACTTAATGATTTATTACTAAAATAAATGATTTGTTATAAAATTAGAAATCTCAAATGGTGAAATATAATTTTTAGAACTACAAGAGGCTATTCGTATTTTAATAAAATCTCAGGGAATGTATTTATAATCTACTCAAATAAAAAATTAGACTCATTTTTCAACCCTAATGATGTGACAATCAATTAAGATATTAAATATAATACTCTCTCTTATATCTTCCCTAATTATCAATTGATTATATTATTTACGTATTATTAAATTTAAAAAATGAGTTTAGGATGTAAACATGTACATTTTTTTAAAAATTTTAAAAAAAATGTTCTATCCAGACCGAATTTGCGTTTGGAAAGAAAGAAAATGTGTGACAACGCCGAAGACATGGGAGAAAATCAAATCCAGCAATGCAAGTGGAAACTCACGCCCCTCATGCTTGGTTGAGAGAGCATCTCATAGGTCAACCTGCCAATATGTCATTCCAAGTAAGCTTTAAATAAAATAATGTTTAATTTAATTTAACGAAATGAAATATAATTATTAGTTTTTTTTTTTCAAAAATATATATAATTACAATTTTAAATTTTTTTATGAAATGATAATTTTTTTAATAATATAATAGTTATATTTACAAAATATATTTTTAATTTTTTTTAGTCAAAAAGTGAGAATAAAACATTTTAATTAATTAATTATTTATTTTAGTCAAAATTTATATTCATAACCAAATATAAAAATGATGAGTATTTTTAAATTATTGAATTTTTTACATCAAAATTATAATATAAAACAAAATTTGAAAACTCAGTAAATCAAGGATGTTTACATGTTTGATGTTAGAACTTACAAGTGACAGACTATGGGTTGTTTTGATAATCTAGTTAAAAGTTAAATTTTAACTTTTTTATTCATAAAAAGATACAATAATCAAAAAAATTAATAATTAATTAATTTTTAATTAATTTTTCAAAACACTCTGTATAATATTTGCAATCGGAAGTTTGAGTTCTTCCATTTAATTTTGTTAAATGGTGTCATGAGACAATTATTATTATAATTAATTAATAATTAGATCATTGGCAATTTGGCACATATAGTTAGACGGTTAGGTAGGTAGGAGTGTTGATGACCGAGAGAGAGAGGGAGGAGGGTTGGTTCTTGACGCGAGATGGGCGTGCTCCTCTGCTCTCCTCTCCTCTTCCATTCTCTCTCTCTCTCTCTCTCATCAACTCCGTCTCCCTAAGCTACCCCCCTTCTTTCTCAGCTTCCCCCGCATTCCTACCTACCACCCCCCCATCCCCATCCTCACCCCTTTATCTGTATTTATTTATTTCTTACTTTCCTCTCTCTCTCTCTCTCTCTCTCTCTCTCCCCCCTCCATTGATCCATATACACAAACAATTATATATATATATATATATTAGCAAGAAGAGCTTGAAAGAGATAGGGTAACTATGTTGTCTGTGGCTTTTGCTGGAACCCCAAAACCCGAGCTCACTCCTCCTCCCCCGCCGCAGAACCCACAGTCTTCAACTTCCGAAACCCATGTCTTCCGATCAAAGCTTCCCGACATACCCATCTCCAACCACCTACCCTTCCACACTTACTGCTTCCAAAATCTCTCTCAATTCCCAGACAGACCCTGTCTCATCATCGGCTCCACCGGTAAATCCTACTCTTTCTCCGAAACCCATCTCGTTTCCCGCAAAGTCGCCGCCGGATTATCACTCCTCGGCATTAAAAAGGCGATGTCATCATGCTTCTCTTCCAAAACTGTGCCGAATTCGTCTTCGCATTCATGGGTGCTTCGATGATCGGCGCAGTCACTACCACCGCCAACCCATTCTACACTCCGGCTGAAATTTTCAAGCAATTCAATGCTTCCAAATCCAAATTAATCATTACCCAATCTCAATACGTCGACAAACTCCGTGACGCCGGTGATAATTTCCCAAAACTGGGCGAAGAATTCAGTGTAATCACGATCGATGACCCACCTGAAAACTGCCTTCATTTCTCAGTACTTTCGGAGGCTAATGAGAGCGAAATCCCGACAGTCTCGATCGATCCAGACGACCCTGTAGCTCTTCCATTCTCCTCCGGAACGACTGGATTACCAAAGGGTGTGATCCTGACGCACAAGAGCTTGATAACGAGCGTGGCTCAACAAGTGGATGGAGAGAACCCAAATTTGCATTTGAAAGGGGAAGATGTGGTGTTGTGCGTGCTTCCCCTGTTTCACATATACTCGTTGAATTCGGTGCTGTTGTGCTCGCTGAGAGCAGGGGCAGGGGTGCTTTTGATGCACAAGTTTGAGATAGGGGCGTTGCTGGAGCTGATACAGAGGCACAGAGTGTCGGTGGCGGCGGTGGTGCCACCGCTGGTTCTGGCGTTGGCGAAGAATCCGATGGTGGTCACTTTCGACTTGAGCTCCATTCGGATGGTGTTGTCGGGGGCGGCGCCGCTGGGGAAGGAGCTGGAGGAGGCTCTCCGGACCAGAGTACCCCAAGCCATTTTTGGTCAGGTATGTATGTATCGTAATGCCCCCCCGCCTTTCTTAACTTTTTCAACTTTATTTCATGCTAATGTCGTGAATTTTGTTAGTACACAAAAACTTCAAAACTGCTTGGTTTTACAGTCAACAATGAGTAAAAACGTATACTGTGCTCCTACAATTAACTGATCAATATTTCTGCCATGATTTTTTTTTTTTTTTTTTTATAATAATTTTATTGTATTTCTTTTATCACAATAGAATACATTAAAATGTTCATAACCTAACCAAGTAGTTTGAATATATCTTAAAATCACACAAATCATCTCCAACGTTGTGTTAGATGTTTTGTTAGATGTTTTATTAAATTTAAATTTGATAAAAAATAGAAGATACAATTCACAATTTTATATTGAGTGATTGAAAACTATAAAATTGTATGATAATTTATAATTAATCAGAACTAACTAATAATTTTTTTATAAGGAGGGACGGCATTGGTCACAGTGAAGGGTCCCACGTTCTTTTTATAATTTTATAATTATTTTATTCTGTTGACTGACATACATATTTAAAATAAATTTGGAATAAAAAAATGATTTTTTTTTAACCTTTTCTAGGCTGCTGTCATTTTTTTATTTATAGTTTTTCCTGTTGGATTAATAGCCCAAACTAGGCACAATAGAAAATGTATTGGTGAAAATGGTCAATACGTGGCAACCAATTGTAGTGGGCCATATATATGAAAACCATAGCTAATAACAATGAAAACTAAAGCTAATAACAATGCTGTGGACTTATCTGAACCATGGAATCAGAATGCATTCTCTCAAATTATACTATATATATATAGAATAAATATTTGCACCTCGGAATTTCGTCCCTCGTATGCCTCGAATGCCTAAAACGACGTCGTTTTAGGCATTCTGTTTTTTTTTTTTGTTTTTCTTTTTTTCTTCTGCCATTTTCGACCTCTGCAGTTGCAGAGGAAGAGGGAGAGAAAGAGAGAGGTCGCGCCTCCGCTGCCGATCGCGTCGCCTCCGCCGATCGCGTGTCTCGCCTCCGCCCCCTCCTCCTCCATTTTTTAGGCCCCCTCCAGTCCCTCCTCCTCCTCCTCCTCCTCCTCCTCCTCCTCTTCTTCGTCTGCTGAAAAAGAAAAAAAAAAAAAATTTGGGGGATTCGGGGGTCCCTTTTTCGGGCCCCCAATCACAACTGATATATATATATATATATATTTTACGTGATATAAATTTAAAATTAAGGGTTTAACTTAATTGAGACTAACTACACATTAAATTTGAATCTCATTGTTATGAGTGTGGTGTTCAAATTTGAGTCTCACTATGGAAAATTATCTCCTTTCACTATTCTACTCTCATTGATTTAAAAAAATAAATAAACACTAATTTTTTTTAAAAAAAATACTCTACAGTAGTGATTGTTTCATGAGATTGGAATTAAACTTCATGTCTAATAATTTGATAGTCTATCACTGGATTTAAAAGTAAAAATCAAATTAATAGTTAAATATAAATTATTTTCAGCTGAATAATCCATAAACTATTTATCTCAAGATTAATAATATATTGTATTGCAATTTTTCTTATTTAGGTCTCGTTTGGGAACCCTCCAATTTAGCCAAAAAGTCGAAAAGCTAACAATTCATATAAAAAAAGTCAAAGATTTTCTTTTCTCTCTACTTTTTGCACATCTTTTTGTAAAAAGTCAAAAGTCATTCCAAATATACTAATTTTTAGCTAAATAACTAAAAAATTACTAAATTAACCTGTTTCCGAACGAAGCCTAAATCTATCTTAACAATTTCATACAATACAATTTTAAATTGTTAAAAAATAATAGTAGAAAAAATAAAATAAAACAAACTTGGTGGTCACGTACAACAAACTACAACTACAATAAGGTCGAAATGGTGGTGAGACATATTGCCACGTCACTCATGATTTTTAATAACGATTGACCCAGGTTACCTACTCTCTCCGTTCCAAAGCTGTTGACTTTTTTGAAAATTTCAACAAGAAACTGAAATCATTATATTTAAATTTAAATTTTAAAATATTTTTTTATTAATGTTTACAGTTTTTAAAAATTTTAATATATTTATAATTACTTAAAAGAAATACTTTTAAAAAATAAAATACTTTTTATTTGATTTTTTAAAGGGAATTATTATTTTGAGACATGGTAAAATAAAATAATAAGCTAATAAAATAGAACGGAATGAGTATATTGTATTGTGTTGCTTAATTCACCTCTCTCACTCAAAATTAAAACCAGGGGGACAATGGCGTTGAGACCCCAACTAATTTTGAGGTGTAATTTATGGATATCTATCATGCCCTAGGAAGCATTGATATGAATACGAGATACGGATATGATACGATACGAATACGGTGATACGACAAAACTTAAAAAAATAAGATACAGGTACGGTTAAGATACGTTTGTGAAAAATATATTTTTTAAAATTATTAACAGCGAGTTACACATAAGCTAAAGAACGTTGAGAAACCACAATGTAATTTTATAATGCAAATATTAACCTTTAAAAATTTTGTATTAATTTAAGCTAGTAGCTTGTTTACTTTTTAAATTTTTAATAAGTCTTGCAAATATTTCATTTGAATATCAAGTTAAATATATTTATATTACAATAATATAACAATTCATAACTTGTCCCTATACTTTTTTCTTTGACACTAGTGAAAAATATTGTATTTAAGTTTACTTGCTTATTTATTATTGATATTTAATTTTACTATTGTTATATTCTTTTGTTAAATCTTACTTTCTATATAGTTATAAGGGACATGTATGAAATAATTAGGATACATCAATTTGATAAATTCTATTATTTAACTCACTATGCTCTTCTTATCGAAGAATTTAATAAAGTATTAGAAAAATATTATTATATTTATACTTACAATTATATTATATTATATTACTATGCAAGAAATGTTACAATTCTAATTTCGTAAAACAAGTAAACATGACTCGGAGTATCCGATACTTCAAAATTAAGTATCCGATACTCCAAAATTAATGAAAAAATAATTAAGAAATATCCAATACTTTTAATAAGTATCCGATACGTATCCACGAGTGTCCAAAGAGTACCGGTATCCGATACGGATACGATACGGATACGTCACCCTATTTGAAGTATTCATACTTCATAGATCATGCTTTTAGGTGTGGCGTGAGAAGTGAGTTGATTTTTTGACTTTTTTGATTATTTTAGTTTGAGTTAAAAAGTTTGGTTTGGGAATGATTTTTTGACATTTTGACTTTTTTGACTTTTTTTGTGAGAGAAGAGTGTAATGATTTTGAGTTGGATGTGTTGTTTTGTTTTTTGTGACTAAAATAGCCTATTTTGTCTTTTGTGACTAAAATAATCAAAAAAATCCCAAATAGCTCTTTCCAAACGGAGCCTTAGTTTGTTTTTACATTTATAAATTCATAATATAATTCAAAAACTAAATAAAATTTAAATTTATTTGTTGCACGAAAAAAAAAGTAAAACTTGTTTGATAAAATAAACTCTCACATAGTTTTCTTATTATACAAATATTCATTAGACTCTCAAAAGTATTTTTACTTCAGTAATACAATCTTTTGTCCATATGAACCTTTTTAAGGTTTCAAACAAACTAATAAGTGTTAGAAATTGTATTTAAGGATGTATTTAATTCGTGAATTTGATAAGGGATTTGAAAAGAAAAAAGAAAAGGAAAAATAAAAATATGTGTAAAATTAGGTGAAATATAGATATATTTTATTTTTATTTTTTTCTCTTTTCAAATTCTTTCTCAAATCTTTCAACTAAACACAGCTTAAAGAATTTCTCATTTTTTTGTCAAATAAATATATATAAAAATTTTGAAAGTTATGATTTAAAATTGCAACTAATGATCACTCCTTGTGAGATATTTATGTCCCATTCGGTTGGCCCTCTATAGACTTAGAACAAATAACATATGACACCATAAGTTTGGACTTTTCACCTTTATTTTTACTAATTTATTTTATTGTTTTAACTTTTATTTTAAAAATGAAAAATCCCTGAAGATACTACATTTTTTTTTTTTTTAAGAGGGGAACCCTAAAGATACTTAAACAAATAAAATTAAATGTTAATTAAAAAATCGAATATAAAAAGAAAAAATTAGTGAAATATCTCTCTAACTTTGGATAATAAGAAATGTCCAATATATATATTTTTTTTATTACTAAGGTCTCTTAATGAAATTTTTTTACAAAATTAGAGAAATTTTTCTGTGTCGGGTGAAAATTTAAGTGTCAAATTTTCTCTATAAAAATATTGAGAGACTTCAAGTATTATAAAAATATTATGTGTCATTTATCTTATAAAATCTCAATATAAAGGACCTTAAAAAAAATTTCACATAAAAACCCTAGCGCTGTATTTGATTGAGAAATTTGGGAAGAGATTTAGAAAGAGAAAGAGAAAAGGTAGAAGAAATTTGAAAAAAATATATTTATATTTTACCTAATTTTACATATTTTTTTCTTTTTATTTTTAAATTTCTTTTCAAATCTCTCAATCAAACACACTCTTAAAATATGTGTCATTTTGGGAACATGGTAAAAAGTCACGTTTTTGAACAAAATGTCTAAAAACGTGGCTGTCAAAAATGTCAGAAAATCCATTTGGCAAGTGCCAAAAACGTAACTGTAAAATTACAAATTAGGACCCGTGAAAAAAAAAAAAAATCAAAAATAAGTTGCCCGCGAGGCGCACGTGTGAGAGGCTATGCGTTGACAGCTTGATGCCCAGTTTGCCATGTTGCGGTTTGTCCAAACTGATTAGATAATCATAGGGGAAATAACCATTGATGTCTGGTTGGAGAAAGGAAAGAAAAAAAAAAAAAAAAAAAATCAGATTTATAGTAAAATTTATGAATTTTAATTATTAAAGTTATAAATTTTTTGATATGGACATGTAATTATTTTTGAAAATTACACTTGATTGTTTGGTTTGTTTCTCATAAAAACTTTGGAGAAAAATTTTCTACAAACAAATTTTTAAGAGTAATCAAACCAAACAAATTTTTTCAAAAAAAATTTCAAAATTTTGTTTGGTTATCTACTTTTCAAAATCACTCTCTCTCATACACATCAAATCAATCACTTTTTTTAGAACTCTCTCTCCAAAATAATTTTTCAAAATCATTTCTGAAAAAAGGCAAACCAAACAAGTTTTCGTACTTTTTATCTCAAAAACTACTCTACAAACACAAACCAAACACACCCGTAATTTCTCACTTACTCTATGAGGCCAATTTTATTTTTATTTTTATTTTTATTTTTTGAACAAAGGCACAAAAAAAGAAAATCAAAATAATAAATTTTTATAATATTTTAAAACAATGTTGCACTGATTTGGCAAGAGTGTTTAATTTTAGCATGAATTTTGAAAGTAGTATTTTGTTTGGGTTGGGTATTGTGAGTATAGGGATATGGGATGACAGAGGCAGGGCCAGTATTATCAATGTGCCTGGCGTTTGCAAAGCAGCCATTCCCAACAAAATCAGGTTCATGCGGAACTGTAGTCAGGAACGCCGAGCTGAAGGTCATTGACCCTGAAACTGGCTGCTCTCTTGGCCCCAACCACTCCGGCGAGATTTGCATCCGTGGTCCTCAAATTATGAAAGGTACTACTGCTGCTGCTTTCTCTTTTAATAATTCATTCCCTCTGCTCTGCTCATGAAGTTGCTCAATTGTCATGCCCAACAAATGCAAAAAGTATTCAGTATTCTCGGAATAACATATTTCTATAATGATTTTATTATGGTGGGGTCGGAACGTAGGATACTTGAATGATGCGGAGGCCACGGCTACAACAATTGACGTGGATGGTTGGCTCCACACTGGGGACATTGGCTATGTAGACGACGATGATGAGGTTTTTATTGTTGATCGAGTCAAGGAACTCATCAAATTCAAAGGCTTCCAGGCATGTTCACTACTTCTCTTTCCATATATAGCTTGCACTTCCTTTCCTTAAACTCTCTCCCCCTCTCTCCCTTCAAATTCACAAGCATCACATTACTACATTTCTCTTTCTTATATAATTACCCACAAATTAATATGCATGTGAATTAATTTGTTTTCATGATAAAGTTAATATTTCCTTGATTCTCCCAATAACATCACACTCTTTTTTGCATACAGGTGCCACCGGCCGAGCTTGAGGCCCTTCTTGTGAGCCACCCATCCATTGCGGATGCTGCTGTTGTCCCGTAAGTACACTTTAGATTCATTTGCAGCCATTATTAATTAGTTTTCTATTTAAGAAATCTGCTTACACATAATTAAAATCACAAAAAAAAAAAAAAAAATACCCCAATCCCCAGGGATATATATTAACATAATGGTGTCTACTTTTAGTGAAGATAGTGAAAAAAACCCCAACTAATAAGCATACTTTTGGTGAGCCTCTAGTACTGACATGTAATTAGTTGTGTTTAGTGAGGTTGGAAGTGAACTAAGCCAATGCGTTCAAATAGACAGACCTTGCTTAATTATGCTTCTATATGTTGATGAGATGAGAGTAGACTAGGCTGCGTTGAAGCTAAGCTCATTCACTCATACTACTCATCTTAGAGCTATATACAAGTTAGAACAATGTTCACCAACTTAATTAAAAACCCAATATTCGAGCTGGAAATTAACTACGAGCCTAATTTAATTAATGCAAATTAATCAGGCAAAAAGATGACGTTGCCGGTGAAGTTCCTGTAGCATTTGTGGTTCGGTCAAATGGGTTAGAACTTACAGAAGATGCTGTTAAAGAATTCATAGCAAAGCAGGTATGTCTATGTTTATGTATCTATTATTGTGAGTGATGAGATTAATGATTCTAAACGTGAAAACCAAACCAATTAATTCACCAAATGGGTTTCTTATTTTTGGCGGTGAATTTTACAAACAGGTGGTGTTTTACAAGAAACTGCACAAAGTGTACTTTGTTCATGCCATTCCAAAGTCTCCTTCTGGAAAGATATTGAGAAAAGATCTGAGAGCCAAACTAGCCATGTCCGCAGCCTCTCAAATTCCCTAGAAACTATATATATGTATCTGTTTGATTTCCATCTTCGTGTAAGCATTAATTAGAAGCCCTTTCTGTGTGTTGACTGAATTTAATTAAATTAATTATGGCATCAAACACATCCAGAAGGAAACACAATAGCTAGTCGCGCCGCCAACCCATTGTTGTTATTGTCTCAATTCCGCTTCTTCTTTTTTTTTAAGCTGTTTGGGATGTGATTTTGATGTGTATTCAGTGATTTTTTTTTTTGTGATGGAATAAACTCAATATTCTGGAATAATATTAGAAGCATAATGTAGAGTCCAATATTAATTTTTTGTTTGCCATTGGCTATGTTCATGCATTGATATCTCAATTTATGGATAAAATCGAATCTCTTGATAATTATGGGTGGCTTTTTGAGCACAAATTTACAAAGCAAAAATCCAGCTTCAGCTTGTAACAAGTTCTGTGAGGTGGGTTCATCTTTATGTGAGGTAAGTATGTGTTCAAGTTGATATTTCTAGTTCCAATTAGCATTTATAAATGAAGTAAGTCTACCTCTAGTCCACTAATTGAATTGAAGGAACTAGTTTATGGGCGGTAAGTCCATTTTAAGTCTATTTCAATAATTTAAATTATTTATATTTTAGTATTCACTAAGGAGATTATTTGTATAAATAATTAAGTTAATTCAATATTAGTATCATCATAATTAGATCATATTAACAATCACTTAACACACAAAGTTTAATTTTCACTTTTATTATTTTTTGTGAATTAACTAACACTTCAATACACGATTTTAATTATATCATTGTGGATGTTTTCAATCACTCAACCTTAGTTTATATAGATAAGAGGCCCTTTTATCCATCACTAATTATTTTTGGGTTGGATGGCTCCATTATTCATCCTATCATGATATCAAGACTGATTAAAAGATTTATTAATATTTCAACCATTGATTCAAACTAATTACTTCTAGTGTTCCAAATTGATAACTACTAAAAAGTTATATATATTTTTTATAAGAAAAATTATACTACTTTTTGTATGGATGGCATATTATCAAGTATTACAAACTATGAAATACTATATCATATATATTTTGTATAAATTGACAAAATATTTTGATAAGTTTTTTAATTTAAAATCCCTAATATTAGGATTTTGTAAGATAAGGGATATGCAACATATTCATAACAGTTGGGGTCTCTTAACATTTTTACAGAAATTTTTTTTTCACGAACAAATTTCAACTTTTAAAGAAAAATTTCAGTTCTAATATTATTGAGAGATTTTAACTAATAAAAAAATATATATTAGACTTCTCCTATTACTTAAAGTTGGACAGTAATGTTTTACTAAATCTTCCTATTTTAATTGATACTGTAAAAACTATAAAATGTCCATTGTAAAAGTCAAATAAATTTTATAATTGAAGATTGAAATATACAATGTTAATTTAGGATCCGTTTGGAAAGAAAGATTGGGGTTAAAATAGTCATATAAGATAAAATAAATTATTTTAGTCAAATAAGACAAAATATCACATCTAATCTATAATTTTTTTATTTTTTATTTTATAAAAATCAAAAAATTTATTCCAAATAAAACTTTTTAATTTTAAAATAAAATAATTAAAAAACCAAAAAATCAAGCTATTTTAATTCATTCCAAACGAAGGCTCACTCTGGCTGGCTGCCCACTTCGCGCGGCTATGTTTACTTTGGCTCTCAGATAAATCAAATAAAGGGAAAAACGGGGGAGCTCGAATCCAATGAGCCCGAATCCCCCGAAAATGTTATTTTGGGTAAAAAAAATAAGAGTAGTGCTAGAGAGCTCGAAAGAGCTCCCAATCCCAGATCAGCAAACTTTTTCTTTTTTTTTTTTTTTGCAGAATCAGAGAAGGAAGACGAAGAAACAGAGGGAGGAAGAGAAGAAGAAAGAAGAAGAAAGAAAGAAGAAGAAAGAAGAAGAGAAGGCAGGGGCGGAGATCGGCGGAGCTCGACGATAGGCGAAGCTCGACGATCAGACGAACTCGACGGAGATCGGCGGAGCTCGACGATCGGCGAGGCTCGACGATCGGACGAACTCGACGATCGGAAGCTCGCCGGAATGCACGGGCCCCTCGTGTGTGTGTCTCCTCCTCTCCGCTCTCTCTCTCTCCTCTCTCTCCTCCCTCAGCTTTAGTCGCGAGGAAGAAGAAGAAAAAAAACCGTGAAACGACGTCGTTTCACGGATTTCGGGGGATTCGGGGGAGCTCGGTTTCGAGCTCCCAAGCTTTATCCAAAAAATAAATGCAAGGTAAGTGAAAAAAAAAAAAAAAAAAAAAAGTTTACTTAAAATGAAAATTAGGGAAATTCGGGGGGAGGAGAATTCAAGCTATCAATCAAAATTGTAAAATAAAATAAAAAAATGAAAAAAAATTAGAGAGAGATGATAAATGATTTGATGTGATATTCGAATTGACAACATTGGGTGTTGCCAGGCAATTTGGTGGTTTAGTGATGATATAGATAACAGATGAAATTCTTAAATTTTATTCTTACCTATTTTGGAGCATTTTGACAATATTGCTAAAAAGTTAATTTTTTAGTTTTTTAATTTTTTTAGTCAAAAAAATCAATTTTTTTTTATCTAAAAGAATCCAATTTTTTTGTCAAAAAAAGTCACCCAAAAAGTCAAAAAGCTAAAATTCAACTTTTTATCAACTTTCTAAAATATTCCTTTAAGTAGGGATATTCATGGTTTGGATTTAGACGGTTTGCGGATCGATTTTGGAAAAAAGTCAACTCGCAACTGTCCACAGTGCGGTTTACGGTTTGTGTCGATAAGGTTCACAGATGTGCGGATGGTTGCGAACGGTTTGCGAATTGGGTTTTTTTCTTCAAAATTTTATTTTTGAGCATTTTTTTTCTTTCCATTTTGTAAATATTTATTTTGGACCATTTTCTCTCTATTTTCTAAAATGCTCCAATATTAATAATTAATAAATTAAAATTTATAAAATTAAAAACACAACAAAATCAATTCGTAACACATACAAATCATTCAAAATCCTAAATCAAATCATAAACTAACACAAGTACTTATTTCAAAATCTTAAACTATAATTTCATATTCATTAAGGAATTTAAAATTCCAAATCAACTTCATCGAGGACAAGTTCAGTTATAAAACAATAATAATATGATCAGTATTTATTCAATTTCAATTGATATAATCCTATTAACAAATGTAATGTTAGAGTAAGTTCAAAGAATAAAAGGTGTTTTGTTTTTGGCAAAAATATCTAGGTATGATATAGGAATGAAATCAACGTTTAAAATTAATAGTAAATAATAATAAAAAGTGCGGACGGATTCTTGCGGGTGTGGGTTAAACTCGCAACCCGTCTGCAACCCACAAACATGCCATATTTCAAATCGCATCCACCCGTATTATGTCTGTGAAACCGCTTATTTGTATACGAGTTGGACGGGTTGGGAGAGTTTTGCGGATCGGATAAACTATTGCCTACCCCTAATATTAAGAAATTAGTGGCTCCCTATACCTTTCCATTAAAGGCCTTAAACACTTCTCTAAAATTGGAATTGCTATAGCGACTCCCTATTTGTAGGGAGTCACTGTAGCTCTCTTATAATTATTTTTATTTTTATTTTTATTTTTTGCTTTGTTTTGTTTAGGAACTGCAATACACATTTATGATTTTTATTTTTTTTAAATTTATAATTAAAAATTATATTTTAATAAAATAGAAAAAATAGAGAGTTTATTAATAGAATAGGAAATAATAGGGAGTCTATTGAGGGAAATAAATGAAAAAGTGATTCTTGAAATAGGAAATAAATTTTTAATAATATTTTAGAATAAAATTTAGGTAATATGATAGGGATGCTCTAATAGTAAAGCTCTAAAAAGAACTCTATTTATGTGGGGAAAAAAAAAACTAACACAAAATATCACATCACAAGGCTTGGTTTGGCAATTTTAGAAAAAGTCAAAAAGTTATCACTATTTATAAAAAAAATTATTAAAAAATTAATATAAAAATATTAAAATAAATTAACTTTTTGGCCCAAGATTGGTACTGACGTGATCAACTAGTCAGTGATAGAAAAAAAAAATTACAACTGGCCAATCACAAAATTAGATGGTAAATTTGGACCCGTGTGGGCCCACCATGGGTCCCGTTTTGATAATATGAACCGTTCAATATGTAAAATTTGTCTAGTGCTATATACCTGCAAAAAATCACGTCTATCGATATCACTAACTACATGATCAAATCAATTTTTCATAAAAACTGATGGTGTTATAGTTAACAGTTAACAAAAAAAAACTAACACCCTCATATAACTATCGATATCCAATTAATGTTTTTTTTTATAAACATATAGTATTCAACGAGTTCTACACATCGAACGGTTTCGATTAAAAAAACGGGACTCATGGTGGGCCCTCACGGGCCAAACAATACCATCCAATCAAAGCCCGAGAAAGAGACAATATTTTCTCATCTACTCATCCAACCAACTCCACTGCCAATCCACTGTGAGTCTGGATGGCCTCTTATCCTATCTTCTCCTACATACTTACTTATACAATTTTTTAATACACATTTTTTCATAAAAAGTCAAAAAATTAATCCAAACATTTATATTTTTTTCTCAACTTTTTAATATAAAAAAATAAAAAATACACTTATTTAAAATACTCCAAACAACCCCTCGTCACAATTAAAACTTTCTAAAACTCTTTTCTTAGATCTCTTAATCATTTTTGTTAAGTGGCATACAAGACTTATTAATGACACCTGTCTCTCTCTTCCCGTCTATCAATCACCTTTCTTTCTATCCTTCCATGTCCAATTTTCGGACACTCAGTAGGCTAAGGAGAAATTATAGTCTGCTTCAGGTAAATTTAAATGGTGCTCTAATATGTACTTCATTAACGTTTTTATTATTTTTTGTTTCTTATGAAAAAATAACATGATAAATGTCATGATTTATGTAATGTACAACAATACTCTTGGACACTAACTTCTTGTTGGCCAAGTGTTTTTTATTTTTTTCCAGATTGGATAATGGTAGAATGTAGGAAAAATATCAAACCCGTGGGACAGTGGATAAATTATGATATTAGAGATGGGAAAATGTTTTGTGGCACTAAATTGGGGACACTAATGCCCCTAATTTTCATTTCAGGTAATTTTTTTTTTTTTTTTTTTTTTTTGTTGCCTTATATGAAAATTAGGGACATTAATACCCCTAATTTAGTGCCACAAATCAAAACCCTTAGAGATGAAAATTTTTGTGGGATAATTTTGCCACATAGTAAAGACTTGCCCCAGACACAAAAAATTTACACAACACACTATAAAATTATAACATGTCTTATTGATTTGATATTTTCCATAGAATTTATTTGATAGCTTAAAGCAGGACTAGTGGTGCTTAAAAATATGAGAAGATCACGATGGAGTGTAATTTCAAAGAAAAATGTCTCGTAACTCAAATTTTGTGACTCAAAAGTGACTTAAATAGTCAAAACGACATCGTTTTGACCATTTTTATGTTGTTCTGTATTCAAAATGACGTCGTTTTGGCCATTTAAACCACTTTTGAGCCACAAAATTTAAGCTACGTAACATTGTTGTTTTCCAAAAGGGCAGTGATTCATCCCCCGAAAAGGGGGAGCCCGAATCCCCCGAAATGCCAAATTAAGTATAAAAAAAAAAAAAAACAGTTTTCCAAAAAAAGAAATTAAGGAGATTAGAGGGATTGTTTTTAGGGGGACAAATCATTTTTGTTTCCAAAAACAAAATCCAATTCAATGATAAATCTTATATAATTTAATAATTAAAAACATTTTTCTTAATCTGTAATTTTTTTTAAAAATAGAGACTTACGGCTTGATATTAAGTGACAGGAAATAACAATCGGTGCGTTTGGTATGTATTTTGAGATAAATTTTCAAAAAAAAAAAATTAGAGAGTTGAAAATTTTTTTTAGGGGTTGTTTGGAATGATCTAAATAAATATATTTTTTATTTTTTTACGAAAAGATGTGTAGAAAAGTAGAGAGATGATGTGATAGAAAAAAGATAAAAAGATAAAAAAATAGATTATATAGGGGAAGCCAAACCACCCCTAGTTTGGGAGTGTTTTGGGAAGTTGGTAAAAAGCTAGCTTTTGACTTTTTACCAAGTTTTTTGCTTTTTTAGAAGTGATTTGGGAAGTTGGTAAAAAACTGACTTTTGACTTAAATGTTACATCACTCTGAAATTACTAAAATATCCTTACTTTTTTATTTTTAAATTAATTAATTAAAATATTTTAGAGGGTAATTTGGTAAATTTGGTGCTGCGTTTTTTGGTCTTGCCAAATGAGCTTCTTGGGTAAAAAGCATGGCTGGCGTTTTTGATTTTGTTGGCAAAATGTTGGCTTTT
Organism: Camellia lanceoleosa; assembly: GCA_025200525.1. Lineage (NCBI taxonomy): Eukaryota > Viridiplantae > Streptophyta > Magnoliopsida > Ericales > Theaceae > Camellia > Camellia lanceoleosa. Next base: position 987,596 of record CM045764.1, read on the forward strand.
TGCCAACTTGCCAAAATGGCACTTGGTTGTATATTTTGACAATAGTTTTGGAATTTGAAAATTTGGAATGATTTGATATTTTATTGTAATTGAGTAGATGTGTGTGAGAGAAAAAATGATTGAGAGTGAGAGAAGAGAGAGAAAAAGTTATTGATTGATGTGTAGTAGAGAGAATGTGACTTTACAAAATTTTAGAAATTTTTCTTAAAAATTATGGGTGTGTTTAGTTTGATTTTGGGAAATAAATTTTCAAAAAAAATTTTGAGGAGAGAATTTAGAAATTTTTTTGATTTGTTTGGTTGTATATTTTGGAAATAATTTTAGAGTATAGAAGTTTGGAATGATTTGATATTTTATTGTAGTTAAGTAGATGTATGTGAGGAAAAAAGTAATTGAGCAGGAGAGAGGAGAGAAAAAAAAATGATTGATTAATGTGTAAGAGAAAAAAAGTGATTTTAGATTTATTTTTTTTTCAAAATCACTAAACCAAACAAAATTTTAAAATTTTTTCTCTAAAATTACTCTCTCAAAACTAAACTAAAGAAGAGCTATATCTTGAGATACAAACTAAACAAGCCCAATATTTGATGATCAACGAAACTTGAAAGTATTAAAAGTTGGGTTAAGTTAGGTAACATAACCAACATTGCTTCCCTTTTTTTTTTTTCTTTTTTTCTTCTGTTTTACAACATTTTGGACAAAATATATATTTGAGGAAACAACCATTTGACCTCACTTCTTATTTTTTATTTTTTATTTTTTTTAAATTTTGTTATCAATATAATAACAAATAATTATTAAAAATAAGTAAATTATTATGTGAATTAAAATTTTAAGCAAAAACAATGTAATAACTAAGATCTTAGAGCATCTCCAGTGGAGCTGCTATTCAAGCTGTCAAAGCTAAAAAATGACATGAATGCCAAAAAGAGGTCTCCAATGGCCTACTATTTTACTTGCCAAAGATAGCAGATGCTAAATGTGCTCTCAAATTTGGCAAGTGAAATAGTAGCTCCCAAGCTTGCCAGATCAGCAAAACTCCACAGCAATTTGACACCAAATTCGGTTAAAAACAACAGAATTGAAACAGTAGGAAACCCATTTTTCATAATTAAACCCAATTTTCAGAATCAAACAAATTTCAAAATGAAATTGACAAACCCAAATTCGATTTCTTAATTTTTTTTTATTTATTTTTTAATTCATTTATCACCAAATCGATCAATCCAAATTAGATGGTATGCATTCATAATAAACCAAAGCAAATCAGATAATCCAATATCACAATAAAATAATCGGATAAACAAAAATTGATGGATGAAGATTAAGAGGAAGACAGATATCAAAACATATAGATATATATATATATAGATACTAGATTTGATGGATGAACAAAAAAAATTGATGAAGACAGATATCAAAATTGATAGATGAACAAAAATTGATCAAAATAAATAATTAAGAAAATTTGAGAAAAAAAAAAAAACACACCAAATTTGAGTTCTTGGAAGATCCGATTTGAATCCATCGCCAGATTTGAGTTTCAAAATCACGATCACCTCAGATCCATATCAACAACCAGAAAAATAAAAAAAAAAATCAACACATGAAGACTGAGAGGGAGTATCTATATAGATGGAGATCGAACTAGAGACAGAGAGTAGACAGATTAGAGGTGAAGATTGAGAGGGAGACAGATCGGAGCTTCATAGGTAGAGAGAGAGAGAGAGAGAGAGAGAGACGTTTCGATCATGGAGGAGGAGAAGGCACTAGTTTAAGAAGAGGGAAAGAAGACAGAGAGAGGGAGATGAAGAGTGAAAACAGAGAGATGGGGAAGACAGACTGAGGGAAAGTTGGTTGAGATTTGCCAAAAAAATATCATAATTTGGCAAAATGTCACAAAAGACAAAAAATAAACAAAATAAAATCACAAAAAAACCTATATTCAAACAACACCTACAAACTTGGAGAGAAAGTTGGTTGAGATTTGCCAAAATAACAAATGACCATTGGAACACCATTGCTGTAATTTGACAAAATAACACTATTCATTGTCAAATTATAATAATAGCAATAATGATTGAAGATGCTCTTACCTTTCAAGCAAGCGTGATCAATTATTCAATTATATGTATTAAGATATACATATTTTTAAACTTTTATATAATTTAAAATAAATGAGCGAGAGATATTTCAAAGAGAGAGGGATCCTTAATTAGAGAGAGAGAAAAGGAGGTCCCGTTTGAGAATAAACTATTTTAGTTAACTTTTTAAAACTTGACTAAAAAAGTTATAATTGGAATGATAATTGATTTTTTTTTTTTTTTTAAAGTTGATTTAATAGTTGTGAGAAATAAAATAAAATAATTTTAATTTGAATATAACATTTTATCTTATTAACTATTTTAATATATTTAATCTTTATTAACTATTTTAGTTTAAACCCAACTTTCCAAGCATGGCCTTACCCCCCTTGAATCCGTCCGTGCTCGCCTGTCTTCTTCTTCTTCTTCTTCTTCTTTCTTTCTTTTTTTTTTTTTTTTTTTTTTTAAGAACTGTCCCCGTTTCTTAAAAGACATGATATGGGGGTGTCTGTCACCCATGTAAGAGAGTACTATACTGTGTGAGTGATTTTCCGATCACACTGCCTATCCTAGTGATTCAGCGGTAAAAACACAGGCAGAATAGATGGCACAGATAATAACACAAAGACAAGAAGGATTTAACGTGGTTCGGCAATAATTGCCTACGTCCACGGGAGGCCGAGGTGTTTCACTATGAACAATAACAAGAATTACAACTCACTCTTAGTAACCTTCTCACTCTCTGAGTATATAATTGTAAATGTTACAATTAGTTTGTTGCCTCTCACTGTCTGTCTTAACTATTATGTTGATGCCCGAATGTCCTCCTTTGTTTGTTTTCCTCCATCTCTATATATACACCGGAATAGAGATGGAGTGGCTACCAGCTTTTGAGCTGGCTTGCCAGCCCACTAGTGCACTTTTAGGAGCTTTCCAGGCAAAAGCTGTTGATTCCTTCCCACGACTGCTAGTGGCCTTGTGGCTATTTCACATGGCCTCAAGGCAAGCTCGTTGGTGAGATAGTGGCCTCATGATTTTCTCCACTAGGCTGGACATCCACCTAACCAAGATAATATTTTATAATATCAACCTCGGCTTACTCTTCTGCGAGTAGCTCGGCCTTTGCACGTCAAGCCGAGGTTGGAGGCCTTCATCCGAATTAAGATGCCTTTGGAAATCACCTCGGCAATCACTTGAGTATATTGGCAAAACTTTTACTGTGACACGTAGCTCCTCGGATGACACGTCGGCGTCCCCTTGCCACGTGTTGATTCTCATAAATATATCCCCACAACTGCCCCCTAAGTTCTATTACCTCGGCATACTGAGGTGATGGAACTTACATCGAACTTCTTTCTCGTACCTCGGCTTAAGAACTTCTAGCCGAGATCATTTACTTCAGGCCGACATGTCTTCTTCAAATTCAAATCGACTCCATACCGCCAAGCGAACCGCTTTGCACCGTTTTTCATCTGTTCCGATGACGTGTCTTACTCCCATTCTTTGCGTCTTTGGAGACGCGTCAGAAGCCGTTTTTTTGCCGCTCACGCTACCGACGCTGCGTTACCCTAGGCACAATAATTGCGGTTTTGCCGCCGCTTCAATTTTGGACAAAACAATTGCCTCTCTCTCTCTTCCTTCACTTTTGCATTTCGAATTTCTTTGCTCTCTCTCTCTAAAGCTTTTCCTTCTTCGAATCCTCCATTGTTCTTGCTCGAAGCTCTGCAACTGCCTTCACCTGCCATTTCTGCGAAGCTCTCGCCTCTGTTGCGTCCATCGTCTAACCTCGGCGAAGCTCATCCCGGCCTCACCTTTTCTGGTAAGCCAACGTTCCCTTCTTTTCTCAGTTCTTCGATTGTTTTTGGGATTTCTTGCTTCTACTGCTCTGCTTGTCATTTAATTTGTAAACCATTTCTTGACTTTGCACATGAACATTTGCACCGTTTCATTTCTTGTTCTTGACCTTTCGCCCTTTCTGTTCTTTGACTCTGAGACTTCATTTTTGCTTTTCTGTTTTCCAGATTTCTGCCTTTCATACTCATTTTTCGTAGATTTAGGTTTGGGATTTGCTGTAGAACCACCAATCCTTAGGAAAAATTGAAATAATTTGTCCCTAGGTTTAAGCCGAGGTCCTTAGAACCCTTTTAGGAACATTCTGTTTCTGTAGTCAAGTACCTGTATACCAAAAACCATGGGTGTTTGGAGAGATAGGGTCAACACCCCATCCAAACTAGAACATTTTAGGCGAAAGTTTTCCATCCCAGACGACGTCCATCTCAGACTAGCTGAGGAGAAGGACTCCATTATGCCCGATGAGGATAAGATGCCTTTCCCTGTAGTGGCCTTCGTCCAGTGTGGACTTAGGTTCCCTCTAGGTCCCCTCTTCCGCGAAGTCCTTCATTACTACACCCTGAACCCCATGCAACTTTCCATTAACGCCTTTAGGACACTCAATGGAATAATAGCCTTAGCTCGGCAGGAGAGCGTTAGGATCACTCTAGCCGACATCCAATATTACTACACCATGTGTCCCCTGAACCTTAAGGAAAAAGGTTATGTCTATTACCTTAAGCCGAGGTCCACTGCCTTTAAAATAGTAGCTGACCTTCCAGACTCCAACAAAGGGGCTGGGGATGATTACCTGATCGCTTCTGGAAACTGGGAATTTGGCCCAGAGGAAAAAGTTCACCTCTTCCCTCTACCGAATCTGCAGTCGGAGGGCAAGGGTAAGAGCCCATCATTAACTGCTTAGCTGTTGTTTTCTTCAATTTTTTCCAAAAATTTTATCTGTTTCTAATGTTGTGTTTCTTTTTGCAGACGTTCGCCAACCTCCCAAGGACTTCCGCCGATCCTACTATCCTGGGAAAGGCCTGAAGAAGCTGTTGGACCTTCCCCTCCAAAAGCGCAAAGCTCCACTCCTGCTGAACTTTATCCCAACATACACATCCAAATTGGCCGACGTTCCGAAGAAGAAAAAGAAGAGCTCCTCTTCATCAATCGCTTTACTATGAGCCGCTTCCACATCTCGAAAGCTACCGATCATTTCAACCTCGGCACCAAATTTGACACCAGTGGCAGAGAAGAAACGCCGACGAAGACTTGTCAAAACAGCCGAGATGGAACGACCGAAGAAAGTGGTGCTGGACCTTCTGGCCGACCTTCCTGACGATATGGATGATGCACCAGCCCAACCTCTGCCCCCACCAAAGCCGAAGAGAACCAAGAAGGCCCAACCAAAGGCCAAGGCGAATGAAGCCGATGCCGAGGCTGAAGATGCCCTGCCAATCTCCCAGCTAGCGGAGAGCAAGAAGACCACTTCTGCTCCTGCTAAGAGGTCGGCTGGGGCGCAGCCTTCTGGATCCACTCCAGCGAAAAAGCAAAAATCATCCGCTGGGACGTCTTCGGGGTCCAAAGTTCCCAAGATTCCTTGGGAGCCAAAAATTACATTAGAGGACAGGCCTATCTACACCAACGAAAGTGCAGCCGACGTCAATATTGGTGTGGCACTCAGCACAGCAGTCCTTCTAGAGGGCGACCTGGAGCGTAATGCAAAAATGAGCGGGTATGAGAACTACGCCCTTATGCTGCAGCGCTCCGTCCAAGTAAGTCTTTGAACTTGATAATTTGTCTTTCATACTTGTAAAATTTTTTAAATTTTTTGTAATAACTTTTGCCTTGTATTCTTTCAGGCCATCCAACATGCCCACTCCTTCTCCATGGAGGCCTTTGAAGCGAAAGAGAAGTTGTCTGAGATGGAGAAGGAATTTGCCGCCCTTCAAAAGACCCAAAAAAGAGATCAATTAAAGATGAAAAAACTGGAAGATCAGGCCGAGGCGGCGACAAAGGCCCAACAAATTGCTCTTCAAAAAGCTGAGGCTGCTGTAAACGTCAGGAAAGTCGCCGAAGCCGAGAAGAAAGAGGCCGAGGCTAAGAGGGCTGAAGCCGAGAAAGAGCTGTGGGATGCTCTGGCCACCAAGAAGGTTGAAGTTGATGCTGCCTACAATCAAGGTATGGTCGACGTCGCGGAAGATTACAAGCTTCAGGTCAAACAAGCATGCAACAAGGGTTTTACCCTAGGTTGGAATGCTTTGGCCAAACAGCTTGATCTTCCAGCCGACTCGCCCTGGCGCAAGACCAAGGCCATGCGTCTTCCCTGTCCTCTTCCTCCATCTTCAACTGATTCTGAAGCCGAGGCTGAAGATGAAGGTGAAGATGAAGATGAAGCCTTGGTGAGGAAGGCCAAATCTCCTCCCAAGGCTGAACAAGTCTTGGACTTGACTGGAGATGAAGATCTTGAAGCCGCTCCCAAAAAGGCAGACATCGGCACTCTATCCTCTGATCTTCTTTTGGCAGAGAGAAGTGTTGATGAAACCCTTGCTGAGATCGATGCTGAAGTTGCATCCGACAAACAGGCCGAGGTTGCAGTAAATAAAGAAGCTGAGGTTGTGGTGGAAAGGCAGACTGAGGTTGTGGCAAAAAGTGTTGAGGCTATTCTTCAAGAGCCCTCCGAGGTCCCTGCCCAACCTACTCCCGTAGCTGAAGAAACTTGAATATCTTCTGTTTTTCTTCTTTTTGTACTTTGTTTTTAAACAATGTAAGCTTGTTTTTTGTGGCCGATGTGCCCCTTTACTGCTTGTGAACAATTTGTTTTTGTTCGGCCATGGTGCCTTTTATGAAACCTGCTTTTCTCAATGTCAGAGTTTTAATTTCCTTCATTGCTTCGCTAGTTTATACTTAGAATATTTTGCATGATTTCCAGATCCTTCCTTCTTTGTACAATCTTCTCGGGGTTACATACCTCGGGTATAATACCTGCAAATTTCACTTCGGCAAGGAACTGTCCTGCAATCTTTTCATAAATTTCAACAAGTATAAAACATATACTATTCAATGTTAACTTTTGCAAACTTTTCTCAAGTTTTAATGAGTGTTCAAACAACAATCTCAGTTAGCCCTACTTGCAATTTGCTACGGATTTCAATCAAGGATAATCAGTAAACTTTACTCAAGTTTTATCAAGTATTAAACAATAATCTTAACTTTTACCTCAACCTGTAAATTGCTACAAAATTTCAACAAATGGTAACATGTCGGCTAAACCTGTAATATCAATCCAATCTACTTGTAAATTGCTGCAAATTTCAACAAGGGCTATCAAACTTTTCTCAGATTATAATCAAGGGCTGAACAGTAATCTATTTGTAAATTGCTACAAATTTTAACAAGGATTTAAACAATATACTTAGCTTCAACTTGTAAATTGCTGCAAATTTCAACAAGTGTTTGGACATCTTCCTTGGTATGTCCAACCAGCAGATTGCTATAAGTCTGTATGCCATAACATCGGCTTCCCTTCAACTTGTAAATTGCTACAAATTTCAACAAGCGAAGAGAAACAAATATCTCGGCTTGATTCCAACTTGTAAATTGCTACAAATTTCAACAAGTGAAGCCAAGGAACCATCTCGGCTTAACTTCAGCTTGTAAATTGCTACAAATTTCAACAAGCGAAGCTAACCTTTTTAAATCCGCCTGACAAACTTGTAAATTGCTACAAATTTCAACAAGGGTTAATACAAACAATAAATTTTACTCAAATTATAACAGGTGTTAAGCAATGATCTATTTGTAAATTGCTACAAATTTCAACAAGAGTTTAAACAATAATCTCAGCTTTTATTTGAACCTGTAAATTGATGTCGGTTTTACTTCAACTTGTAAATTGCTACAAATTTCAACAAGCGAGGCTAAGGAATTATCTCGGCTCAACTTCAACTTGTAAATTGCTACAAATTTCAACAAGCGAAGCTAAGCTTTGTATTCGGTCAAACCAACTTGTAAATTGCTACAAATTTCAACAAGTGGTAGACTTTGTATTCGCCGCACTAACTTGTAAATTGCTACAAATTTCAACAAGTGGTAGGCTTTGTATTCGCCGCACCAACTTGTAAATTGCTACAAATTTCAACAAGTGGTAGACTTTGTATTCGCCGCACCAACTTGTAAATTGCTACAAATTTCAACAAGTGGTAGACTTTGTATTCGCCGCACCAACTTGTAAATTGCTACAAATTTCAACAAGTGGTAGGCTTTGTATTCGCCGCACCAACTTGTAAATTGCTACAAATTTCAACAAGTGGTAGGCTTTGTATCTTCTCTCCGCCTCTCAATATGAACCTCGAGTTCCACTTGGGTTCTCATTGTTCATGTCTTCCAAAGATCTCGATGACATCGGCCAAGAATAATGATCATCTCAATGATAGAAAAATTTCAAATTGCATGTGTTCCAGGGTCTTGGCAGTGCTTTGCCCTCGTTGTCCTCAAGCCGATAGGCTCCATTACCTAGTACCGAGGTAATTCTGTAAGGCCCTTCCCAGTTTGGGCCGAGCTTGCCCTCTCTGGGATCTTTCTTGTTGCCGACCACTTTCCTCAAGACTAGGTCGCCGACCTGAAAATCTCTTGGGTTGACCTTCTTGTTGTAAGCTCGCAAGTCGTTCGGTATAACGCAAGTCAATTGCGCCTTCTCTTCGCTCTTCCAAAAGATCCAGATCTCGCCAAGAGTACATCATTAGTCCCATTTTCAACTCCTTGCACGGATCCTCGATGCCGAATTCTAGTGGAATGATCGCTTCGTGCCATAGGCCATGGCAAAGGGGATTCTCGTTGATCTTCTCGGCGAGTCCGATATGCCCAAAGCACATTGGGTAATTCATCGACCCACTTCCCTTTTGCTGCTTGCAACCTCTTCTTGATTCCATCCAGAATTACTTTGTTGGAAGCTTCTGCCTGTCCATTACTTTGAGGGAAACTTGGTGTTAAAAAGTAGTTCTTGATCTTGAATTTTGCACGTAAGTTCTTGATGAGCTTGCCGTCAATCGCTGCTTCGCTGTTTCGCAACAATGGCTCTGGGAATGCCGAATCTGGTGATGATGTTCTTCCATATGAAATTCTTGACGTCCACGTCTCGAATTTTAGCAAGAGGTTTTGCCTCTATCCACTTTGTGAAGTAATCCGTTGCCACTAGCAAGTATTTTCTCTGCCCAGTTGCTTGGGGAAGCTGTCCGACCAGATCCATGCCCCATTGGGCAAACGCCATAGGGGATATCGATTCAGTCGGCAATGTTGATGAATCAAAGGTGCAAACCGCTGGCATGGTTCGTGACTTCTCCACATATGCTTCTGCATCCTTTTGCATGTATGGCCACCAATACCCTTGGGTAATGGCCCTATGGGCTAACGATCTGCCCCTAGTGTGGCTTCCACAAATCCCTTCATGAATTTCATATAAAAAATCTTCAACTTGTAAAGGGTGTACGCACCTTAGTAGGGGTCCAGTGAAGGACCTTCTGTAGAGATGTCCTCTCAGTCAGTCAATCCGCCGACTTTAGTCCGACTTTGTGTGCCTCCTTGCGATCTTCTCGCGCTTTTCCTCTTTCAGAATGCAACAATTGCATCCATCCAAATTTCGGTCCCATGTCCACACATTGCCTCTTGCTTTATGCGTCAGTGGTTCTATGCTCGGCCCGACATATAATCTATCATAATTGTCCTCGCCTTCCCACCGCATTGAACTCGCCAGTTGGCCAACGCGTTTGCCGGTCATATCATCTCGCTAACTTGAAGAAGTCTGCAGCTCAAATAGCTCGGCTAGTCTCGATCACCTCTTTCGCATATGCCGACATCCTCTCGCCTCTCGGCCGCAAATTCTCCTGTTGATTGGTTAACAATTAATTGTGAATCACAAAAAACTATTACCTCATCTGCTTCTGCTGCTGCTGCCATTTTAGTCCTGCAATCAATGCCTCATATTCAGCTTCATTGTTTGAGGCCTTGAACCCCAAACGGATGGATTGTTCTATTATTTCTCCATCCGGGATATCGCCAGATTCTCGCCTGCTCTCGTCGGTTTGAATTTCCATCGACAAAAAGTCTGAATGAGTCGCCGATGTAGATGCTGCAAGGTCTGAGTTTTTCCTTCCTTTGTTCTTTTGTTGTCGGCTTGGATTCTTCTTGCTGGCTAGGACTTTGTTCATCTCGGCTTAAGGGAAGTCGACGTTCGACGGACTCCGGCGTGAATTCTGCCACAAAGTCGGCCAAAACTTGGCCCTTGATTGCTGTTCTGGGTCTGAATTCCAGGTCATACTGGCCCAAGGCTACTGCCCACTTTGCAATTCTTCCTGTCAAGTCTCCTTGTTGTAACAGGGATTTTAATGGGTGCTCTGTTAGTATCAAAATCTTGTGTGCTTGGAAGTAGTGGTTCAACTTCCTCGAGGCCATAACTAAGGCCAACATTAACTTCTCCAGTGGTAAGTACCTTGTTTCAGCGCTGGCTAAGGTTTTACTTACATAATAGACAGCCTTCTGTTCTCCCTTCTCTTCTCGGATTAGTACTGCGCTCACCGCGTGTTCTGATACGGCTAAGTACAAAAACAACTCTTCCCCGGGCTCAAGTGTCGAGAAGACTGGAGCCGTGATCATGTACTTTTTTAGATCGGCCAAAGCGGCCTCACATTCTTCGGTCCACAGGAAGTCTGCAGTCTTTTTTACCAGGTTGAATAAGGGTTTACACTTGTCTGAGCTTCGGCTTATGAACCTGTTTAGGGCTGTGGCCCTGCCTGTGAGCATTTGCACCTGTTTTGCCGAGGTTGGACTCTGTAGATTTAGAATGGCCCTGATTTGATTTGGGCTGGCCTCTATTCCCCTCCTTGTTACCAAGTATCCCAGAAACTTACCAGATCCAACCCCAAACGCGCACTTTGAGGTGTTGAGTCGGAGCCGATATGTTTTCAGTATGTTAAATACCTCGGCTAGGTCGGCAAGATGATTTTCTGGCTCCTTGGTCTTTACAACCATGTCGTCGATGTATACTTCCACTGTTCGGCCTATCTGGTGTTTGAACATTTTGGTCACCAGCCTTTGGTAAGTTGCTCTTGCATTCTTTAGTCCAAAAGGCATCACCCTATAACAGTATAGGCCTTTCGATGTGATGAACGCTGTCTTCTCCTCATCTGGAGGGTACATGGCTATCTGGTGATACCTCCTGTAAGCGTCTAGGAAGCTCATCCTTCCGTGTCCCGATGTAGCATCTACCAGCTGGTCAATCTTTGGCAGAGGGAAGCTGTCTTTGGGACAGGCTTTATTTAGGCTTGTAAAGTCAACGCAAACCCTCCATTTTCCGTTCTTCTTTACCACCACGGTGTTTGATAGCCATGTTGGATAGTTGACCTCTCTGATGGCCCTGGCTTCTAGGAGTTTGTCGACCTCTTCTTCCACTACTTCGACGTGTATCAACGTCGGTCTCCGAGCTCGCTGTATCACAGGTTTAGCCGACCTATCGACGTTCAGTCTGTGACATGTGACCTCGGGGTCAATGCCAGGCATTTCATAAGGTGTCCAGACGAACACTTCTATGTTTCTTCTCAGAAATGCTTCCAGCTCTTTTTCCTCTTCTTCGGCTAAGCCTGAGCCGAGAAGAAAAAAGCGTTCCTCATCGCCCTCCTGGATGAAAATTTTCTTTAGTGATTCCTCACTTTTCTCGGCCGGCTCCTTGCCGACATCATCTAGGACTTCCATGTCCTCGTCTTCAACTTCGGCTCTGGATGGTTCTCGAATGTTGCAAGTAGTCTTCATTGCTGCCATGGAGCAATTCTTTTGCATATTGATCTCCTCTCGATTTCTTCAATCCTGCGGCTCGCTTGGGAACCGCAGTAATTGGTGCAATGTTGAAGGTACTGCCCCCATTGCATGCAACCACGGCCTGCCCATGATGATGTTGTATGGTGAGGGTGTATCAATCACGATGAACTCGGTCGTGATCTTCTTGGTGCCTGCTTGCACTTCTAAGCAGGTTGCGCCCAGTGGCCATGTCGGCGTTCCATTGAAGCCGACCATCGGACCATTTGATTTATCCAGGTCGTCGGGGTGAAGGCCCAGCTCCTTGTAACATCTAACGTACATGATGTCACAAGAGCTGCCCGGATCTATCAGGATGCGTTTTACTTGGCATTCCCCAACCTGGAGGGATACCACCAAGGCATCATTGTGTGGGTGCTGTACCATCTCTAGGTCGGCCTCGGTGAAAGTTATCATCGGACCTTGGCAATCTTCAGGCCGAGGTCTTTTCAATCCGACCTGGTTCACGTACTGCAAGTATTTGACTCTCTGAGTCTCCCCCCGAATGTTGTTTTCATTCACCTTGGAGTGAATCACATTTACTACCCGAGGTCTTTCTGCCCGGGGTTGCGGTGGTGGCGGGGCTACTTCGGCCTGAGGCAGTCCTGCCTGTTCTTCCCTCGTTCTGGTTTCATCGATAAGGTCTCTCAGGTGACCCTGCCTCACCAGATCTTCCAAGTGTGCTTTTAAGGCTCTGCAACCTTGTGTTGTATGTCCGTTTTCATTGTGATATGAGCAATGTCTGTCCGCGTTTCTTCCCATAAATTCCCGTGTTGCCTTGGGTTCTCAAATAGGGGCTTCAATTTTTCCTAGGACCTTTTGAATAGGAATTCAGAATACAGTTGTCACTGCTTGTTTAGCCCTCGCCCACCTCCGCTTGTCAATCCATTGTTACTTGGCTTCGCCATGAGCCGCTCCTCGCCTCTGTTTGACCTGCTTTGATGCCGATGTATCTTCCTCGGCTCTGGCATACTTTTCGATCCGTGCCATGAGTTCCTCCATGTTCTTTGGCAGTGTCTTCGCCAAAGATTTCCGTAGTGAACAGTCTTCTTTCAGGCCGTTCTTGAAAGATACGACCGCTACCTCCTGATTGCATTCAGGTATACGGTTGAACACCTCGTAATATCTTTTTGCATAGGCCCTAAGGCCTTCATCCTTGCTGATTTTCAAAGCCATCAATGCGTCTACCCTCAATGGCTGTAGCTTGTTTGTCACGAACCTGGCCACAAACATCTCGGCCAGGCCTTCCCAAGTTTTCACACTTCCTTTTGGCAACTTATGGAACCAATCGGATGTAATTTCTCCAAAGGACGAAGGAAATACTTTGCAGAGCAAAGGCTCATTTCCACTGTATAATGCCATTGAATTTAAAAATAACCCAACATGGAAGTTAGGGTCTGACTTACCATCATAGATTTGGAACCTCGGCATGCTAAATCTTTTTGGAGCTTCAAATTTGTCCAGTTCTACCGAGAATGGTGTCCTCGGCTTGATGACTGAGTTTACTTCGGCTTCAGTGTTCTGCTCCCTCCTCTTGAGGTAGTTTCTCAAGTCTTCTTTACTCCTCCCCGGAGCTCAGCTATCTTTTGATTTGAGACCTTTTGGCACGCTACTTTCGGCCTCGTGGTACGCTCGTTTTGATCTTTCTCCATGGGTTGTATCGAAGCAAAGAACCTGCTTTTGTACGTGCCGATGTTCTCTTGGTTCCTGATCCTTTGTATCATACGTCCTCTTGGACTTACCGACCTCCCCGGAGCATGGGTGGAATGCTCCTTGTTCCTGGAGCGTTGTGGTGCTTCAGAAGTTGTTGCCCTTCCTTCATTCCGAGCTTTAACGGCCGGGACTGGAGTATCCTGCAGTGGGTATAGTGGCTGCATGACCTTGCTGTGCATCATGAAGTTGACAACCGATTGGAGGTCTGCCAATTTGTTTGCCAGGTCCTTGAGTTCCTCATCCCTTCATATGCACCTATCCCTCCATACCTGGAGGTTGTCCTCCTCGTAGTATCTGCCCTGATCCGCCTTCTTCGAAGTGTCATCCTCCTGGACGACGTTCTTTCCCCCGTGCCCCTGGCCACGATTTTTGTCATTGTGGTTGTTTCCTTCGACGTCAAGGTCGATGGGCCTGTCACTCGCAGCGGGAGTGTTGCCCCCGATCTTCTCGTTATGTGCGTTACTGGCCATCTATTCGTCTTTCATTCCCACAGACGGCGCCAAATTATGTGAGTGATTTTCCGATCACACTGCCTATCCTAGTGATTCAGCGGTAAAAACACAGGCAGAATAGATGGCACAGATAATAACACAAAGACAAGAAGGATTTAACGTGGTTCGGCAATAATTGCCTACGTCCACGGGAGGCCGAGGTGTTTCACTATGAACAGTAACAAGAATTACAACTCACTCTTAGTAACCTTCTCACTCTCTGAGTATATAATTGTAAATGTTACAATTAGTTTGTTGCCTCTCACTGTCTGTCTTAACTATTATGTTGATGCCCGAATGTCCTCCTTTGTTTGTTTTCCTCCATCTCTATATATACACCGGAATAGAGATGGAGTGGCTACCAGCTTTTGAGCTGGCTTGCCAGCCCACTAGTGCACTTTTAGCAGCTTTCCAGGCAAAAGCTGTTGATTCCTTCCCACGACTGCTAGTGGCCTTGTGGCTATTTCACATGGCCTCAAGGCAAGCTCGTTGGTGAGATAGTGGCCTCATGATTTTCTCCACTAGGCTGGACATCCACCTAACCAAGATAATATTTTATAATATCAACCTCGGCTTACTCTTCTGTGAGTAGCTCGGCCTTTGCACGTCAAGCCGAGGTTGGAGGCCTTCATCCGAATTAAGATGCCTTTGGAAATCACCTCGGCAATCACTTGAGTATATTGGCAAAACTTTTACTGTGACACGTAGCTCCTCGGATGACACATCGGCGTCCCCTTGCCACGTGTTGATTCTCAGAAATATATCCCCACATATACCATGCTCTGTTTGGTTCTTCTTTAGTTTCTGTTAAGCAGTGCCAATGTCCTCCCGACTTGAGATTGGACTCCATCATCATATACTAAAAGCTACACCTTTCAAAAGCTAAAGTGCTCAAACGTAGATCAACGGAGCTAGCCATTGCATCTTCTGTCATCAGTAACACTCATCTCCTGCGGTTGATTGATATATCTACACCTGAGCCAAAGCTATAAAGCCTACGAGTATATCATAGAATTCAGTGATTCAAATTAGTAGTGAGTTTGCATTATGTGTTGTTTTGTGTGTTGTGTGATTATGTTAGTTGGATGATATTAATCTATGAAGTTAATCCAAGGAGTTGTGGTACTTTGATAAGATTTTGGGGTATAAGTCTTGAAGTCGTAAGTTTCACACTTCTCATAGCCAGCTCCTAGGAATTTGATGCAGTGGTCGTAGGACGATTCTCTAAAAGTTGGACGACCCATATTCAGGGCCTAGGTGTGAGATCGAATCTTGATAACTACAATGATGTGTACGTTGTGGCATTTTCTAACTGAAATGATATGTATGTTGTGAAGTTAGTACACACACCTAAAGTTTACCTCTAGTCTTACTTTAATTAACCGACATTAAATAATTGATTTCGAAGTCAACGAAGGACAAGTTTAAAAAGTTTACTTGTTAACCAAAAAAAAAAAAATCTATTAAGTTATATAAAAATTTTCATTATATAAAAACTACTTTCGTTATTTTTGTGAAATAAAGATAAAATAATCTTTAGAATTTTTTTTTAAAAAAAACTTACATGTAAATCCTAATAAGTGAACTTATTATCCAATAAATAAGTGAATTTATTGTCCAATAAGTCCTAAGATAATTAATGATGTTTTTCATCAAACATTATTAAAAAAAGTTACTAATTGTTAATTTTCAATAACAATTTAAAAATTATCATAAAAAATGTCTCTAATTTAGTGATAGTTTAAAAAAAAAATCATAAAAAAAAAAGTACTCAATTTTTAACTTTCATTTGAAAAATTCATCACAAAAAAATTTCACCAATAAATTTTAGCGACAATTTATAAAACCGTGACAAAAAAAAATTACTAATTATCAATTTTTAACGATGTATAAAAAATCGTAACAAAAAATAATTTTTAACAGAAATTTTATTATTGTTTATTTTCAATAAGATTTGATAAAAATTAAATCCAACTATTAGTACCTACGGGTAATTTACCTATTCTTGTGCCATAGGATAAGGCAGGTTACATTTCATCCAATCAGTGAGAAAATTACTCAGACAAGCAGTGATTATCCAACCTTATGATACATAAATCACCAACGTTTGGCATTTGTTTTGAGACCTCTGTTTTCGCCACCCCAAAAAAAAATGTTTGGCAAAATTGTTCTTGAAAACTGATTTTGAGAAAATTTGCCAAAATAGATCGTATTACAAACTGTTTACTAAATTCTCAAACATTAAAAATTATAAGAAAATGCAAATGGTAGGAAAACAACTACGTTGCAAAGTCCCGTTATTTGATTTCACACACACACAAAAAAAACACACAGAAAATTACAACAAAAACAATGAAAAAAAAACCATAAAGGCTCTAAGCTTCTTGTTTAATCTGAACTAGAGCAAAGATAATGGGGCAGAAAAAAGAAACGATACAAAAATCATATAAAGCACATGAGGCACATAATGATACGGACTTGTATAATGGTTAGACAAAATGGAAATAAAGCACATGAAGCCTACAGAAGCAAACAACTAGGTTCAACCAATCCCATGTAGATTTCAAAAGCATTACTTGTAACTGTGTTTCCAAGCATATCATCAAAGGTAAGCATACACTTAATACTGACTAGGAAAGTCGACATCATTCATGTTAACAGTTCATTTTCATCAGTTTCTAGCTACTCACCTGATCCCTTCTAGGTCTTTGTAACAAGTTTCTAGTTCAACCGAGCAATATGGTGTCAACTGGTTTCCATTTGTTGCCCATCTGGAATTTCTTGTTTGTCCTCAAAACCAGCATCGTCAGACTCTGTTTGTGTTGGAGGAGCGGGCAATACCTCTGCCAGCAACTCTACCAATTCTTCAACACTATCTCCCAAACGTGATTCACATTCCTCTATAATCTGCAAAACAACGGAGAAACAACTGAAAAACAGATTTGCAGACAAGCCCCACTTGTCCACCAGAAACATGTTTGCCACTTATTCATCAACTAGCATGGCTAGATATTCATTCACAGTTGATCACAATTACTTATAAAAATAAAATAGAACATATACACTTCATTAAAAAATTAAAAAGCGAATCATCAAGAATCACCGAAAAATACTGAGAGACTATATAATTTTTTAACCATGTTCAGTGATGCTGAAAAGAATTTGTAACAGCATTCTATAAGAATTACCGGGTCGATTTCAACCACAGAAGAAGGTCTAATGTTGATGATGTTGAGAATCTCGGCTTTTGCTAGGTTGTACTTTTTACATTTTTTCACAAATTCGGTAATTCTCTCTCTCGTCTGATTGCAAGCAGCGCTCTGCTCCAAATAATCAAAAACCTAAAATGCAATAACAAACAATCACCACATGAAGCTTCCCAATACTGTATCCTAATAGAAGCAAAAATAAGATTTTTCGCAAGTATGCAACTTTGAATTCTGATTGTGCAACAGAAACAACAATCCGTGCAGAATCCTTTGCAGCCCCTCTAGATTGTAAAAAATCAAGCACTTCGAAATTGGTAAGTGCGCCAGCATTGGCTTTTAGTCTGCAAAACATTCAATCAAACAAATTACAGTCACCCAAAAGTAGAAAGATGAAAACAAAAATTTGTAGAGAGCCAGCTCATTATTACAAGAGAACTACATTAGCAGAACAAAAATCAATAGGTTCTAGGGGTTGATCCATTTAAAGGGTAATCACGTACATCTTCATCACCGAGGAAACAAAGATCAAGACCAACTAGCTTTGAAACAATATCACTCTCCAAATATCCACCAGGAGGAGTCAATTTGATATATATCTGCAAATTTGAATTTTGTATAATAAATGAATGCAAATCCAATGAAAATACACTCGGTCAAATAATACTTAATGCTAATTCCATATAGTTTTGAAGATATAAAAGTAGCTGAACAACTTCAAAATTAGGTATTTGTGCTTGAAATTTATTCTACATATGGACTGCAATGTTGTTAATATTTGGGAACTTAGAAGTAATAAAATTTTGAATGCTTTGATTAAACTCTAGGCAGATAAACAGGCCTTTGTACAAGGCTATGTTTGGATCTTGGATTGTCAAGTAGAAGAAAATGCAAAGGAAATGAAATTGCTTATGCATATTTTGGGTAATTGAACAGAAAAAGTATTTTTTTTAAACTAAATTTCAATTATTTTTTTCTCATTTGCTAACCTAAACACCCCCCCCCCCCCCAACCCAAAAAAATAAAATAAAATAAAATAAAAGAAGTTCTTTGACTTCATTTTTCTTTGTTTTTTCAGTTCACAAGATTGAATGGCTAATTCTAATATAAAGGAAATGAAATTGATTTTCTTGACTATTTTACCTTCTCTCTCTCTCTCTCTCTCTCTCTCTCTCTCTCTCTCTCTCTCATTCGCACCCACCAACACAATGAGAAAAGGCAGATTTTGGGGATTTTTGCTCAAAACTTGAGAATCAGCATTGAGTGTTGTTGAAATTTCAATAAAATCGAAACAGACAAGCATAAAAAGGAGTTCATGGAAGCCCTAATGGATTCAAGGCTCTCCTAATAATCTGTGTTTGGTTGAGGGATTTGGAAAAGAGTTATCTGGAAAACAACCATTCCAAACACACACATATGTGTATATAAATATATATATATATATGGAAAAGAATACAAGGAGAAGAAGAGGGGTGGGGCATACAGTTAATCACTACAACAAATTGCACTTTTGGCGACTAAATTTTTAGTCGCAAAAAGTCAGATTTTAGTTGCCGAAACATTTTCCCGACTAAACTTTTTGGTCGCCGGCTTTGTCGCGGGATGATTGTCAGGGAAGGTATTGGCAACTAAAAAATATTTAGTCGCCGAAAGTCCTAGATTGGCAATTAATGTTTTAGTCGCCAAAAGAAAAGGTATTGGCTACAAACAAAATCCTTAGTCGCTGAAAGGCTAAATTGGCGACTAATTTTTTAGTCTGCAAAAGCTTACAATTAAATTTAACATCATATTTTCAACTACCAAAATTTTTGTTGCCAAAAGTTGAATTATGTAGGATGACCAAAGTTTTAATCGCGCATTTTCTGTTTTTTGTTCATCTTACTTTTTTTAGCTACTAAATGTTTGGTCACCTAAAGTCTAATTTTTTTGTTTAGCTACTAAAGTTTTAGTCGCCTATCATATTTACTACTAGGTGAAATGGCCATTTAGCATGGTACAAATTACCATGGTAATCTGTATCACAACAAAAGGTAATCTATACACTACGGCAATAAATATTTGTTCGATATCAAAAGTATTTTGTACCCCGCCAAAAGTTATATGTACGATTCATCCAAATTCACACAAAAAGTAGAGGACGACAAAAAAGCAAGATTATTCAAAAGTGTAAATTATCATCCGTACACAAAAATGAAAGATCCACATGTCCATGTCAAAAGCCATCTAGAAAACAAAAATTACATCCGTCAGTTCCATATAGCATTTGAAGATAATTTCATAGTTTTGGTGTATTTATCTTTTCTTCAACTTTTTCATGACATGCAATTTTCCCTATTGATTAGCCTCTATTGTTATTACATTTTTTAGGAAGACAGGTTTATCTGCTTGTTACTTATTGGATTTTTGTGCTAGGGAGAGAGTTGCTAGGAAATTCTCCTTTGTTTAACCTAGTGAATTCAATAAAAGTTTACAATTATCTCTCTACTTCTCTCTCTATCTAATTTTTTTCTCTCTCCAATTTCATTGTACGTGAATATATATGTGTGTGTGTTATGTAATTATCAATATTTTTATTTTTGAAGACACCTAATCCATGGGTTAGAGAAACTCCAACACTAATAGGCATTTTTCCTAACAAAAGTACATTAAAAGATCATGTAATTATCAGTATAATTTGTTTTTGAACACACCCATGTATTATGAACTGGAAGTCAATTTTTATTTTACTTTCATGGTTTTTAAAAACCCACAAGTTGAATGGTGAATGAATTGCCTGCCTCACGACATCATCTTTCACTTATGGTTATTTAAACAGCAGACTTTTGCAGAATTGTAGAAGCTTTAGCATAAAAGAAGCATTTCCTACAAAATAATCTTGCACATAAAATAATGTCCTAGAAACAAAAACAAAAACAAAAAAAAAGGATAGAGAATATGTTTGGCAAAGGTTGCTGCCTTATGTTGAAATAGGGACATGCATGGCATTGCCACTTTTATTTGAGATGAAGTTTGAAAATTGTTGTAGTTACATTGCGTGTATGGGTGTGCCTCACTTAACAAATAAGCTAAGAAGCACCCGTGATATCCATAGAGTGGTTCGGGAGCTGTTTTTCATTTTTGCCCCTCGAACGGCCTTTTTCGACTAAGTTTAAGATGTTTTTCACTCAAACTCCCAACCTATGTGAGCTAATTACATTCCAGCTGTCCCCACAAGTCCTATTTGTCACAAGGAAGCTACCTATGACATCCATAGAGTGGTTCGGAGGCTGTTTATATTTTTGCCCCCCCAAACGGCCTTTTCCGACTAAGTTTAAGGCATTTTTTACTCAAACTCCCAGCATACGTGTGCTAATTGCATCTCGGCTGTCCCCATATGTCCTATTTGTCACGAGTAAGCTACCCGTGACATCCATAGAGTGGTTCGGGGGCTGTTTTATATTTTTGCCCCCTGAACGGCCTTTTCTGACTAAGTTTAAGGCATTTTTGACTCCAACTCCAAATCTACGTGTGCTAATTACATCATGTCTATCCCCACAAGTCTTATTTGTCACGAGGAAGCTACCTATGACATCCATAAAGTGGTTCGGGGGCTGTTTTTATTTTCGTCCCCCAAACGACCTTTCTCAACTAAGTTTAAGGCATTTTTACTCCAACTCCCAACCTACATGTGCTAATTAAGACATTTTTTTACTAAGTTGTACACCATAGTTTCTAACTGTTTGTTGCCCTCATCTATTTGTAGTTTATATTATCGTGGAGGAGTTGCAGTTTTTTTTTTTTTTTTTTTTTTTTTTTTTGATCAGCAAAGAAAAATTTCATTAACAACATAAAATTACAGGTACAGTAAGATGACATGCATCGAGAGAGATTCGGAAAGTACAAATTACCCCTACTACTGCTACTCGCATCCATACAACCAACTCCTTGACCTCACGATTTTTTTTTTTAAAACAAAAAAGTTAAGAAAGACTTAACTAAAAAATAAAATATATGAATCCCCACAAAATCAACCCACACAACCCAAAAACAAAAACCAACACCAAACACCCAAGCTGCTCCTGCATTCCTCTTTTCAACAAACTAAAATTTTCTTTTTCAACAGCCAAGCAACTGCACTCCTCTTATCAACAAACCACACACTACTAATCAATCCGAATATTTTATTCACCCATGCTGTTGCACTCCCAATGCCCACACCACCCAAACTAAATCTTTTCAACAGCCCACCAAAGCCAAGACCCACGCCATCAAAGCCAAGAACCACACCTGACAACACTCTACCATAGCATCAAAAGCATTCCGCACACTCCGCCGATCCCACCGAGACCATTCCATGGCCGGAAAACTCCATAGCCAACAACTCCATGGCTGGAAAAAACTCCACACCCAGCTCCACTTCCATGGTTGGGACCGAGCACTCATTGCAACCGAACACACCCAAGAGACACCACCATACATCTGGATGAAGTTCACCCCTCAAACTCCCACTCGAAAAGGAGCGCTTGAATGAAATCTTAGATAGATTTGGATCGACTTCAACACCCATGTTTCCCCCCAAACAAAGCACCGAAGCAACACCATAGATCCGAACCAGAGCTCATCCCTCAAACTCCCACTCGCAAAGGAGTGCCCGAATGACAATCCAAACCAGATCTGAACATCCTCTATTCCGGTCCAAAACCGACCTCCTTCTACTCTGTTTTGACCCTTAATCCAAGCACCCACTGTTGAAACAAAACATACAACCCCAATGTTGAAACAAAACAGACAACAAAACATACAACCCCCTGTTGAAACAAAACATACAACCCCAAGCACCCCCTGTTGAAACAAAAAGGGACAACAAAGTGGAAAGACATTGTGGGAATCAAGTTTATTAAAAGCAAAAACCAGCACACAAACACAAAAGAGAGTTGGGCCAGCCGACCAACATAGCCAAAGGCGGCGGTCGGCCGACCAAAAGTGAGACCCGGGAGTGGACGTTTTTAGAGAGAGGGAGGAAAAAAAAAACTTATTGTGGAGGAGCTGCAGTTAGTGATAGACATTGAGGATATGAAGTCAAAACTTAATGAACTTGACTCAAAGCTAAGTGGGGTTATGCTAGCAACTTACTTGGATGACGCATTAAAGCCTGAACATCAGTAAGAGAAAGAATTTCTTGCCTTTGATATAACAAGAAAACAAAGCAAAACTATGAGAAAGAGAAATAGAAAAAAAAAGAAAACAATCAACAGGAAAGATGGGCCTATTACTGTTCCTGCTATTCCTATTTTGTACTCTTCACAACTTCTACTGTATTGAAAGCATTTTATTTTCTCCCCCCTTCTTTTTTTATTTTATTTTATTTATATCACAAGACTCACCAAATACAAGACTTGCATGAAGAGAAAGAAAGAAAGAGATAAACCTTAAACATAGAAGAGAAAATAAGCAAGCAAAATTTACAGAAGGAACATGGTTACATTTGAAATCCCAACACTTAAAAACCAGGCCATTAAGAGCCCTTTTTTTGGGTGAATGGCCATTATGAACCCAAACCATGAATAATCAAACAAAAAATCAATCACAAGGAACACAAACTCAAAATCAGCAAATTTAAAAAATCTATAAAACCATAACTATACCTAAAAAAAAAAAAATAGAGAGAGAGAGAGAGAATATCATACACAGATTATAGAACAAATAGAGATGAGTATTATTAACAAATTGCTTATTGTGACTATGGTCAAAGGCATACATTAAAAGGACAAATTAATTAGATTTGTCTAGTAAACTCAAAAAAAGTCAAATAAATGTACCAAGGACAACGAAAAAAAGGAAAACAAAACATACTTTTTTTTCTTTTTTTTTTTAAGAGAAAGGATAAATATATATACCTAAAGATTCTTTTGAAAAAAAAGATGAAGACAAGCAACATGTAAGAAGCATAAGAAAGGAAGAGAAGGCGTTTCTTACCACAACAGAACAAACCAGACTTTCCAAAGCCAAAAGAATCACCTAATCACACCAATAGGAGAGAAAACATAGCACAATTTTGAAGAGTTTAAAAAAAAAATACACCTAATTACTGTATAAAAGAGATCACACCAAAAACATATTATACAGACAAGAACCATATGAGAAGCGTAAGAAATCAAGACAATATGCATCTAAGACAAAAAAAAAGCTTACATATGCATCTGAGACAAACTTATAAACCATATGCATTTGTGCCCAGTTTTCATACACAAAAATCGCTACTAGTTAAGCACCTTTGCTCTCAAACTCATAACATGCACACCCAAAAATAAGATTGGAATAACAAAGGTTAAAAACTATAATCATGACTTTGAACATCTAATGGATTAAATTCATTCAAGGGGAGGATTATATAGTGTTATGAGAAAGCATTAATATCTCTACATATTTTAGACTACATTTCGATTTTGAATGCATTCTTGATCATTTTGAATGGAATTCGATTTTCTTCTACTTACCATGGTTGTTAAAATTGCGATCCGGATCGTAGGATCATACGATCCTACTTTGCCAAAACGATCCAGATCGTTGTAGGATCGATGTTATAACAGGATCGCAAGTAGGATCGTGTAGGATCGCATGGGATCGTGTAGGATCGTATGGGATCGTAGGTAGGATCGCAAGTAGGATCGTAGATTTTATGATTTTTCACCTTATTTTTAATATGTATCATTTTAATTTTAATTTTTATCTTTTTTTTTAATAGAAAGTAGGATCTTATGATCCTCGATCCGATCCACTAGACCCTCTCACCGATCCTACTTAGGATCCCAATTTTAACAACCTTGCTACTTACAACATTTGTCTTTGTCCCCTTTACATTCTAACACATTTTAAGTCCTCTTCATTGAGGCAAGCAAAGAACCAGGTGGTTCTCTCCACTTGGCATGCCCAAACATTCATATATGAGTCCAGAGATCATTTTAAACTGAATAAACACAGCTACAATCAACAAAAAATTCCAATGAGAGATTTTATTTTATACTTTCTGTGCTATAGGCAAGCAGAGATGGGTAATGAAGGGATTGTTCAAGCTCTGTAAGAGAATTGAAACCAATCATGTGATACTACCACCAACGGCGAAAAATGGTATCCACATTCCTACCATTGAATTAAATACAAAGAAGAAATAAAAACAAAAGAACAGCATGCCTACTCAAAAGACCAACAGTGCCAGCCTTGTCACCAAAAAATTATGAAGCACAGGAGAAATGGACAAATTAAATGACAGTAAGCACAACGCAAGCTGTGTAAATCCATTAGTGAAGATAAAATTACTAATTTTTCAGTAAGTGAAATCACAAGGCATAGAAGTAGAATAACAAGAACAATAATCATCTTAGCAATAGGACGAAAAAAGTTATCATAGAAAACGATGACTTCATATGTTAATGTTCCGACAATGACCTGATATGTTAATCTAGAAAACAATGACTTTGTTAAAATATGTTAATATATGTAACACTTTAATATAGTGCAGCAAGCAAGTGCTCCATTATTCTTATAGTGCAGCAAGTCTTTAGGTTAATGCTCCATCATGTTTAGTGCTCCATTTTAGTTAGTTAGTGCTCCATTAGTTTGATTGCTCCATTCCATTTTCTCTCTCTATAAAAGAGAGCTCATGTAAGAACATTGTATTATTCAATAAAATCATTACATTAATTTCCTACATGGTATCAGAGCGGGTTTAACACCTAATATTTTCGCTTCACCGGCGGGCGGCAATCTCGCATTTGGCCGCCCGCCGGACCTCAACCTATTCCTCTGTAATCTCTATCAATACACATATAGCTCCGACGATACTTCGTTGTCTCCTACCCCCTACCGCCTCTCTCAAAGCCGCCTCAAGCACCGCCTACGGCGTAGCGAGAATTTCGTGATTTCATCAATTGTTGTTTGCAGAGAGATCCATCCAAGAGATGTCCTGCCGGAAAATTGTTGAACCAGATTAAGCCGATACCTGATGTGTTCATTCGCCAGTAGTTCTGTTGGGAGCAGCTCCTTCCAACCCAAATACCATTGGGTCACTTCTTCAAAATTTGGGTTTGAGCACAACCAATGGTACAAAACTTGTTGCCACTTGTCAAAGAATACATCCATTAACTGGATCATGTGATGAATCGGAATAGCGATAGCGAGTTTGGATCGATGAAGCCGATCAAGCTTCCGGTTTGCGGGTTCACTTGGAATTCATGCATAACGATGATCAATTTCGAAGAATAAATCGGACCATCGCTTGTTCCCCAGCTGGATCAAACACTGATCTTCAAGGAGACAATATATAGTATCGCAGACATGTCACTAGGGTGCCAAGCATGAAGAACACCTTCCAATCTATTTCGTATGGTGTGATAGAAAGTCTCGACCGTCCCAATAATGGTAGCCATGGATGCACCGGGCATGAATTGGAATAGTTTCGACGTGGATCCCATGAGTCCTGGCGGTGATAATTTGGGCATAACAATGTTGTCGATGTCGTTTGAAGGACTAATGGAGGCATCGCTTTTTCGAGACTCCAAAACCGAAGCATCGGTTCGGTCTCTTGCACTGCCAAGTATGGGTGCCGGATATTCTCACAGCGGGGAAGACAACTTCCATAAATGACCAAGTATAAGGTGATGCGGCATCAGAAAATTCAAAACAATCCTCTCCTTGCAACAGATTCTTCCACAAAGATATCACATCCACCCCAGGGGATGGATTTTGAAGAGGATCCCATCCCTGAAACACTCTAATGAATAGAGGAAGTGCAAATGAGCATGCAATGCATGACAAGTTACAAAGTTTGTAATCATCAGCATACCGCCTCTGTAAGTCCCCAAATAACTTTGTGAGGGAGTCTAGTGTCAATGTTCCAAGCAAATTCTCCTTCCCAATTTGCTCCAATAAGCTAACTATTTCTGCCATATTGTCCAGCTTCCATTCAAAACTATTTGTCACATTATTTTTAAATTTTGCCTTTTTTCAAATCAAATTCATACCATTCAGATTTGCACACCAACTTTATTTTATTCATGCCAGGGATCAAACTCGATCACCATTTTACATAAAAAAAAAAAACCAAACAATCTCCTACTACCTCCACAACAAAAACCGGCCTTATTTTTTCGCATCTTCTGCCGATCTCTTCCTCTTGCCTTTGTCTTGGGCGTCCCTTGCCGGTGCTACCTCCGTGTTTCCCACGCCGCCGAGCACGTTCACTTCCCGTTGCTCCTCAACCGTCACATATAGCGGTCCTCCAAATCTGAGCATCACGGTGGCCTTCCGCTTCAGCTCCTTGTTCTCGGCCTTCAGCACACATATCTCTGCTCGGGCATCCGTATACATCTACTGGAAGCAGAGCGATTCAGGCTTTTGCACCTCGGTTGTTCTACTCAAGCCGGTCGACAGATTGTTGACGCCGTCATTGTCTCAACACAAGACCTCAATGTATAATAATTGGCCTCATATCAGTTGAGCGACCATTATCTGCTCAACTGCCACCATCGGATAGTTCAACGGCGCAAAACCAGAGGGGCTTGGTCCAAGGGCACTTGGTTGAGGTTCAAGGGCCATATTCTGGGTTGTGGCCTCGTTGAGGTCGGGAAAGAGAGTAAGACCACGGGACGAAGAGGCTATGTTCTGGGTCACGGGGCGGGAAGAAGAAGCCATTTTCAGGGCAACAGAGTGTTTCAGCGATACAACTCTCAGAAAACAACAGAGTGTTTCAGCGATACAACTCTCAGAAAAACAGAGTATTTCAGCGATACAACTCTCAGAAAATGAAGAGTTTTTCGGAGTTTTTTCCGCAGGTGTTTTTGCCTCAGCCTCGCCTTGGTATAAATAGGCAAGGCAAACACGCGTATCACGCGCCTCTCACCGCCAGACGACAAATCGGCGCGCCTTTTGATGGCTCGACTTTTGATGGCTGTCGGGCACACCTTTGGGCACACCTTTTGAGGGTGCGACTTTTATGGGTCCGACAAGACTCCGTAAACTGTCCCGACTTTGATTCCGGTTAGCTTTTATATGGGTCCGACAAGACTCTGTAAACTGTCCCGACTTTGATTCCGGTTAGCTCCTATATGGGTCCGACAAGACTCAGAATCGTCCGACATTGATTCGGTTAGCTCTATATGGGTCCGACAAGACTCGTAACTTGTCCCGACTTTGATTCGGTTAGCTTTTATATGGGTCCGATAAGACTCAGAATCGCCCCGACATTGATTCCGGTTAGCTCCTATACGGTCCGACATGACCCAGTAAACTGTTTTCTACAACGGTCCGACATGACCCCATAAACTGCTTTCTACATCGGTCCGTCATGACCCCATTAACTATCTTCTAACGGTCCGACATGACCCCATAAACTGTCTTCTACAACGGTCTGACACGACCATACAGTGTCTCCTATCTACTTTTATTTGTCAGATTATTTTTCCTGTTTTGTTACTCTCTCCAAACTCAAGTTGGTTAGTTCCTAACCCCCTTGAGTTTGAGGGGGGCTGTTAAAATATGTTAATATATGTAATACTTTAGTATAGTGCAGCAAGCAAGTGCTCCATTATTCTTATAGTGCAGCAAGTCTTTAGGTTAATGCTCCATCATGTTTAGTGCTCATGTTTAGTGCTCCATTTTAGTTAGTTAGTGCTCCATTAGTTTGATTGCTCCATTCCATTTTCTCTCTCTATAAAAGAGAGCTCATGTAAGAACATTGTATTATTCAATAAAATCATTACATTAATTTCCTACAGACTTCATATATATACCTTATTGTGGTTTTTTTTCCTACAATTGCAGGCTGAGATGGTCAATTTACGAGACGAAGCCACCCAGTCTGGGACATCAATGACCCACAGTCCGGGACATCAATGACCCAGGAGGAGCTTTGAAGACAAGTGTTTGGTCATCCTAGTGTTTGGTGAATAAATTTATTTGACATTTTCCTTTGCCCTTTCCCTCTTGACGAATATTGCTTGCTTGCTTGACATTCCTTAGTGTCTTTTGTATCCACAACATGCTTTTTGGTTCCTTTAATAGCAAATTATGCTTTCTGGTTCATTTGTGCTGGTATTTATTGAAGACTATGTTTGTTTATTGTTCCATATATGACAGTGGAACAGCAAGGTGGCCATACAGTTCACTGTTAAAAATACTAAAAATACCTATTGATTAAGCGAGAGGGTCAGGGAGAGGATTGTCCAAATGGTTAGTAACTCAAACTTCTTATCATTTGCTATACATGACAACCCATTTTCCTGTTTCTCCTCATTACAAAGAGTTCCCCATTTGTGATTCTCATTTTACAAATGCATAGGTTTCTATCCCTCTTAAACATGGAGCACTTTAAAAACAAAATTAGTTACACTTTTAAAGTATATATATATTAGCAACAAACTCATATGCAATACTCATTTTGACTTGTTATGTGTGGCTACATCTTTTCAATGAACTAATGAAAGAGAAAGGAAAAAGAGAGGGAAATATATCAAACCACTAAAATCAAGCCCATATTTAGGACATCAAACCCATAGAAATTTAGAAATCAAACCACAACAACCAAACCCATTTCAGAAATCAATACGAAATTAAACTGAATCAAGAATATAAAACCCTAGAGCAACAATCAGAGAGAGAGAGAGAACCTGTGATCTGCGGCAGTGGCGGTGGTCTATGGTCTGGTGAAGTGGGGTGGGGTTTGGTGTGGTGAAGGAGAATTTTTGTTGTGTGAGAGCTTCGAACAAATTTTTTGGTCTAAACGGAGAACAGGGGCGGGCGCCAATATATTTCCCTCTGATCCCTCCAAAAAAAAATTCACCTTTAGCGACTAAATTCATTTTTTGTCGCAAAGTCTTATATAACGACTAAATTTTTTTGATAGCCCAATCTCAATCAAATATTAGTCGCCAAAAATACTAATTTGACGGTTGATTTTTTTTGATCGGAAAAAATGAATATACGAAGATTAATATTTTTTTTAGTCACCAAAACTTAACGGGTGCGTTTAGTTTGTTTTTGAGAGATAAATTTGCAAAAACAAATATTAGGGAAAGAGTTTAGAATTTTTTTTGATTTGTTTGGTTGTATATTTTGAAAATAGTTTTGGAGTGTGGGAGTTTGAGTTGATTTGATATTTGGAATACTTACGTGTAGGTCATAATAAGTAAACTTTATTGTCTAATAAATTCTATGAAAAAAATTTGTCATAAAAAAAGTTATTAATTGTAAGTTTTAGTAACAATTTATAAAAATCATGACAAAAAAAAAATTACTAATTGTCAATTTTTAGTGACAAATATAAAAAATTGTCGCAAAAAATTTATTTTTAGTGACACTTTTACCAAGACTTACTTTTAAGTTCAACTATTATGACTTATTGATAGTTTGTTGTAGTTGTAAGTAGATGTGCATGAGAGAGAAAAAGTGATTGAGAATGAGAAAGGAGAGAGAAAAATGATTGATTGATATGTAGGAGATAGAAAGTGATTTTGAAATTTTTTTTCTAAAATCACTAAACGAAACAAAATTTTAGAAAATTTTCTCCAAAATTTGTTTCTTAAAAACAAACCAAACAAGACCAACATTTTCTGACAAAATTGTTTGGTTGCTAAAGAGTAATCATAAAAAATATCACCGTTATTTGGCGACTAAAGGTGTGTTTGGTTTGGTTTTGAGAGATAAGTTTTCGAAAAAAATCTTGGAGAAAGAGTTTATAAAATTTTTTGATTTGTTTAGTTGTATATTTTGGAATATATGAGTTTGGGATGATTTGATATTTTGTTATAGTTAAGTAGATGCGTGTGAGAAAAAAAGTGATTGAAAATGAGAGATGAGAGAGAAAAAATAATTGATTAATGTGTAGAAGAGAAAAACGATTTTGGAAAAAATTTCCAACCAAACAAAAATTTTAAATTCTTTTTGAAAAATTGTGTTTTGAGAATTAAACCAAGCAAGGCCTAAATTTTCTTTTGTCGGCAAAATCTATTACACGATGACTAAAAAAAAATTGTAGCCTAAAATATAAACTAACGGCAACAAATATATTTTTGGGTTAATTACACTAATAGTCCCTATAGTTTGAGACTTGTGTCACTTTGGTCCTTGACTTTTCAATTGTAACACATTTTACCCTGAATTTTGAATCTTATTCCAAATAAGGACAATTGAAAATATCATTAGATTTTTCAAGAGTAAAATCGTCAATTTGATCAAATATAAATTAATTTGACAAAAATAAATGTCAAAAAAATATTTTTATCCACCAATGATAAAATTATATAAAATTAATAAAAATTACATGATTAATTTTTTAAAATTAATTTTACATGATCATCATCCAAACATATAATAAAAATTAATTTGGTAAAAAAAATAAATAAATGTCTAAAAAATTTATCAATTTTATATAATTTTATTTTTAGTTGGTAGAAATAATTTTTAAAAATTCAAAAATATTTGTTTGACATTTATTTTTGTCAAATTAGTTTATCTTTTATCAAATTAACAATTTTACCCTTGAAAAATCTAATGATATCTTCAATTGTCCTTATTTGGAACAAGATTCAAAATTTAGGATCAAATGTGTCGCAATTGAAAAGTCAGTGACCAAAGTGATACAAGGCCCAAACTATAGGAACTATTTGTGTAATTTGCTCTATATTTTTTAGTTGCCAAAAATGGTCACTTTCGGCGAATAAATTTTTTTTTTTTGTCACCAATAACTAATATATCGCGACAAAAAAAATTTAGTAGCTGTACTCTAAACCAACACCGACTAATACATTTTGTAGTCGCCAAAAGTGATATTTTTTGCGACTAAATTCGTTTTAGTTGTCAAATTTGATTGCCAAAAATGTAAATTCTTATAGTGAATGGTGGCGGAAGCAACCATAGCAAGTGGTGGTGCTTGCAGCGGCGGTGAAGGCGGCGAGTGGCGATATCTTTCAGTAGCTCTACAACACGTTGTCGTTTGAGTTAACACCCACTATTAATGTCTAGCCTAGCTTTCAAGATGAATTTAATTTATGCTACATTACACTCAGCCCCTGGATTTCAAAAAATTATAGTACTCTTCAAATTTTTAATGAAAATTTATGACAACAATTTAAGGGAAAGTAAAATCTGATTCTAGACCCTCCTTGATGAGATTCAAGAATCACATTTTCAAATATTCATCTCGTTTGGTTTTAGAAAATTAAATTTATTTTTCAAAAAATTAAGTTTTTTATTTGTTTTTAGTCAAAAAATATAATATTTTAAGATTTTTTTTTTTTTTTGGATACACCTAGATACAGTTAAAAATGATAATATTTATGAAAAAAATCTTTAAAAAATTCATCGAATAAAAAAAAAAAAAACTAAAAATTGAATACATTTTTGTATTCTTGTGTATTTATTAAATTTTATTTTTTTTAGTAGATTTTTTAATATTCTAAGTAAATTTTTTACTTTCTAGATGCACTTAAAAAGAAAAATATTTGCACAAAAAAACTCAATTTTCAAAAAATCAATAAAACCAAAGAATTAATTTCACTTTTAATAGGATTTTGTTTACTATTTTAGACTTAATCTAATAACCGACAAAAAGCTTACAAATTTAGGACAAAGCCAGCCTAATACTCTTGGGTACTCAAAGTAAAATCTCAAATGAGATTTTTTTATATTTGAATAATACTTACTAGTTTGTTTTCTTTTTACATTGTGCCATTTAAAAAAAATATATATTTAAACTCATTTATATATATATTCTTATAATTAAGATGAGTTTTATAGATTTTATTTATTGGTTTTATTTTGTCACACTTTGAGATTAAATTAAATTTCTTGCTCGACTTTCAGACAAAGGAGGTATGATAATTAATTTTTAAATATCTTGATAGACTAACGACAATTTTTTTTCCCCCTCTTGAAGTATTCTAAACCAATTCACAAGAGATAACAAAGCTTCTTTGATCATCAATCCAATTTTGCAACAACTAGAAACTGGAAACAGAGCAGATGCCCCTCAAAAATCAAATTATTCAATAGTCCAAAATTATCATCGTAGCATGTGCACATGGTGTTCCTATTCAATGAGATTGTATAAGAGGAAATGAATGGTATTGACCTTATCTTTCACTCAACCGATTAAGATAAGTTAGTTGGCTCCACCCATCTTGTGACTACTGCTCTTATTAGTCTATTCTATTCAATGAGAATATATAAGAGGAAATGAATTGAACTGACATTGTCTTTCACTGAACCGATTAAGATTGCTTAAGTCGGCTCCATTCATCTTGTGACTACTGCTCTTATTAGTCTAAGAACACCACGTGAACGTATTGAACTAGCATTTTGAGACATCTGAATCCCCAAATACGTAATACATGAGAATTTAATACTTGGTAGTGTAAATTCACCATACACATTATAAAGTAATCATAAATTCTATTCACCATTGAAAGCTATTGTTCTCCAAAGTTTGTGCTCAATTCTATTTCTATTCACCAGTGAAGTTTTATTTTGAATAAGTTTGGGACTAATACAATCAAAACATAGAGGATCAAAATAACATGCATACTTTCAAAACCATATTTAACCCTTGAAAGCTACAAGTATAACAAGAAGCAGAGCAAATGAGTGTGATAAAGTCCCCTGCAGCCCAACTTCTTCCCATCAAGTTTCATCGACAAACTAGCAAGATCTCCATCTCCAAGCTCCAAGTATAACAATTTTTCTCTGCTTGCTGTCAAAGTGCTATATAATTTCACTCAAGAAAATCAAAATTTTGAAACTCCACAGGTGCCACTTCATGCCCAAATCTAATACCCACCAATCAGCTTGAATCACCTTCCAAATAAGCTTTCATAAAAGCAACCATAACCCCTCCAACAAACCTCCTCATGGGCTCTCTAGACTTGGCTTTTTACACAAACAATAACTTGTCTTCCCTCTTATCCCCTTTGTCTCATCATCTAACATGTCAACATGACCATAGTCCTTAGCAATAAATAACAAGCCGGTTCACAACATTCCCGGTAAAAATCTTCATGGTTGATTCCTTTAGGAGCACGAGGAGGGAACAAAGGGTTCTTTTTCACTTCACCTAAACCCGAGCCAATCACTAAAACCGCCATGGCAAGATCAAAGGAATGAGGTATGTAAGTGAGGACTGGTGGTTTTGGGGGGGGGGGGGGTTTGTTTGTTTCCCTTTGTCCATGCCATCAACAGGGTCTATGCCTATTAGGGCTGAAAATTTTAAGGATGGAGTTGTTACTTCGCCAAGAGCTAGCGCAAAAGTGGCCTTGCCTCCACGACTATGGCCTGACAGTCCGATTTTGGTTAGGTTTGGTTGAACATGGGTTGGAAGCACCTTGTGGAGTCCTGATGGTAGCCAGTATGTTATTGCAACCGCGGACTTGATTTCATCGGTTGAGTCTGGTCCAGCCACTGTATATAACTGTTGCAGTGCACAAAAAGAAATTGTTATGACAAATGTTTAGCTGATTTTGCACAAATTTGATGGACTAAAATTTGAAACCAGGGCAGAGTCAGGATTTTTGTCAGGGGAATTCTTACTAGAAGTCTAGAACTATATATGACTATTTTTTTCTTAATTGAAAATTGAAAGAAGTAAATATTTTGGAGTGGGATAATGAAACTAAAAACACAATTCAACATAATAATGTAAACACAAATCAGCAAATAAGTAAACTCAATAGTTCAGTCCCTGTATATATTTTACAAAATTAAACCTGCAAAGTGAGTGGAACAGGATGCAGCCAGCAGAATAGATAAATATCTGCTAAGTAGGTTGTTTTACATTGTGGAGTAGAAAAAAAAAAAAAATACCGTGAAAGAAAACAAGAAAATGCAGTAACAAAATTTTATAGTTGAAACACAAAATTTTATCCTAATTCTCTTCTACCAATTGTAAAAGAAAAAAATAAAATTTAAAAAGTGCCTTGAAAAACCGTATGAAATTCACATTTTATCAAGAGCTGTGTGGGACATGAAAGACAATAAACTTGAAAGCCAAAAATATATTATAAAATCAGAGCCTTAGGCCTCTGTGCATTGCCTTAGGCCTCTTGGGTTAAAGAATTATCATAGGATTGAGAGGTTGGAAACAAGGAATATGAATTTCTTTGTAACATATCACAGAAAAACTTTATAGTCCATTCATAAATCAATCAAAAAAAAAAGAGAATTTAGATTGTGTCAAAGAGAGAAAAGAACTAACCTGAGGAGCAACAACAATGAATCCGGGGAAGCGATATGTCGGATGAGTTGAGAGTAGAAAGAGTTGTAGAGAAGATAGCCATGAAGCAAGAGCAGAAGAGGGAATTCACCAGCTACATCTGGTATGGCAATCAAAAGTGGCTTTGGAGGGGGAAGAGACAGTGAAGACTTGGTGGTGCAAGTGTTTGGTTCAGCACTTAGAAGAAGAGTTGTGTACTTTCCAACATCAAAGACATTTGTAGTAATGGGAGTGGTAGTAGTAGGAGTAGAAGAGAGTGAAGATGAGGACGGAGACATGACTTTGGCAACAATCTTTGACAACTTTTTCTATCTTTTGTATGCTCTGTTTTTCTTTGCCTTGGGATAAGTTTAGTTGTGTAGCCTTTATAGGCCCACCCACACTCACCTTGTTGGGTAAGCAATGCTGTCTTGTTTTTACTAGTGGGAAATTAAGAACATATCATCACTATTGATCCATATTGTAATTATTAGAGTCCTTATGCATTGTTTATGTGGTTTTTTTAATCAATGATTATAATTGTTATGAATTTTACACAAGAAAATTATTTTAGAAAAAGTATATTAATGTAACGTCAAGTAAAAGAAAAAATATTTTCTTATGTTTGTTCACTTGGCAACCTAATTTTTCAAGAAAATTATTCGATAGTATGTTTCACGATTTTTCATTTTTCGGGAGCACCACGTATTAAACGCAGTACCTAATAATTTTCCCAATTTTATTCCTCAAAAGCATGCCAGAGCCTAGTCCCAGTTGAGCTTGGGCTGAGCCCACAAGTCGGGCCAGTTTTTTAACCCTTGTTCTAGGCCTTACCCGTGGACCTAATTAATGGGCTAGGGCTGGTACAGCCATACCTATATTTAAAAAATATGGGCCAGCCCAGTCAAGCCGAATGGGCTTCAAATGTATGATTTGAATTAGGGCTGATCGCGGGTCGGTTTTGGCCGGGTGCGGGTCAAAACCGACCCGACCCGCACATGTGCAGGTTGAAGAAAACTGACCCGCAACCGCCCGCAGTGCGGTTCGCGGTTTGTGCAGGTGGGTCATTTGATTGTGCGGGCGGGTGCGGTTCGGTTTGCGATTTGATTTTTTTTTTAATTAGGCTTAGTTATGATATTAATTTGAACAAATTTAACATGTTTGGCTACTTTTTAATAACTTTTTTTTATTATTTATGGAAAAGTTATAAATTAAATTTCATGATAACATAAATGCCCATATAATGATATAATAAATTTTATATTCTTCCAAAATACAAAAATAATTGATAAAAAAAAAATCTTAAATAAAGGAGGAGAATCATTGACAAGTAAACAAAAAAAATCGGCAGTGGCTCAAGAGAATCATTGACAAGTAAACAAACCAACAAACCAAAGAAATCTATGCCTTACAGATCTTAGCCGAAAAAGCTTAAATAAAAAAAAATTAAAACAAATATTCATATATTTTAACAGATCTTAGCCCTACATCTGACTTTGAACCTCAAGAGAATCATTGACAAGTAAACAAACCAACAAACCAAAGAAATCTATGACAAAGGAGATCGAGATCTATGAACAACCATCATATGCACAACCATCAAAACCTTACAAATATCAATGAAATAAAATTTAAGAGAGAGGAGATAATGAGTAGAAAGTAGAGGCGTTAAGGTTCCAGATCCACCATGAACACTGTCTGTGGCAGTTGGGAAAAGAGAGACGATGCCGAAGGAGGAGAGAGGGAACTTCTGGAACGCTGCCAACGAGATCTGCTATCACCGTTGAAATTTGTTCGCCGATCGAAATAGAAGAGGAGAGAGACTATTCGACGATCGAAATTGAATGGACTACTGCAACGATCTATTCCCAGTGATCGAGGAGACGCCACGTGACCTCGGTGATGGAAGCCGACGTGGTAGAAAGCGACATCGCTTCTGAGAAAGAGAGATAGAAAGGGGGGGTGAGTGTTTGAAAGAGGGTTGAGTTGAGAGGCATCCAAAGCTTACCTAAATAAATAAAGGGTTTATTTATTTTATATATATATTAATACGCGGGTTGCGGGTTGCGGTTTGGATAGGGTCAGAACCGCAACCCGACCCGACCCGAACCCGATTTTTGACAGAATCCTTGACCCGCACCCGCCCACCTACCTATATCGAAACTGCCCAAAAGACTGCGGGTAGGGTAGGATCGGGCGGTTTGTGCGGGTGGGTGGGTTCTATGCCCAGCCCTAATTTGAATCCCCTCCACAACGTGTTAACTTGGCATGATTTGACAGAGGGAATTACACACCATCAAAAAATCACATCCAAAGCTCACAAGCACTCCACCTTCTTAAAATTATTTCTCTCAAACAATATAATAAAAATTAATATTTAAATAATAATTAATAAGTATGTAAACTATCTCTAGAGTGATGTTAACCTTGACAAAGTCACGTTCACGTTAAATTGAATTACAGTAAGTTATTAATAATATACAGATGTTGAATATAAGTAATTAAATTAGAGAATTTTTATGGTGTGATAAGCGTAACTTATTTTAGTTAAATTTGATTTTTGGAACTAGAATGAAAGGCCATTTTGGTTATCCAAGGAAGCTCAAAAAAGTCAAATGAACCTTTTCCATGAAACTGATTTCTTCAAGCTTCTGTTTTGATCCAAAACAAGCCATAATCCAATACCAACAACACCATTGTAGTGGGTTTTCTATATTTGAATAGAATAGCTGCTTTTTCTTAGGTAACTTTTTATTGGGTTTATCAAATTTTTTTTTGGGTGAATAGAGCTCCGAAGCCAAAACACAATGTTATGAGAGTAGAAAGAGAAGAGAAAAGATAACTCTTGTATTTAATATATAAATGAATATGTACACACTCCTTTATATAGAAGAGAAGATAAGTATATACAGAGAATATACTATAACAGATATATACAAATAATATCTTAATATATCTTAATATACTATATTAACACCCCTCTCAAGTTCAAGGTGGTAATGCCAAATATCAAGTTAAGCTTAGAAAGTAAATTAGAAAATTGTCCTGGAGGATGAGCCTTGGTGAAGATTTCAGTTGTTGGATCGACAGAGGTCACAAAGATAAGACGAACAGTGCCACTAGTAATGTGTTGCCGAATGAAGTGACAATCAATCTCAATATGCTTGGTGCGATCATGGAAGACATCATTATGTACAATCTGAATAGCACTCTGATTGTCACAATAGAAGGTAGTGGTAGCAGGATGGGGAATTCCCATATCAGTAAGAAGCCAACGAAGCCACACAAGCTCTTGAGTAGTATCTGCAAGAGCACGATACTCAGCCTCAGTACTAGAACGAACAACAAGAGTTTGCTTCTTGCTACGCCAAGTAATGAGATAATCACCCAAGAAAAAGCAGAATCCTGTTATAGAGCGGTGGTCATTCCCCGACCCAATCTGCATCAAAAAATGCATATAACTGTAGAGAAGAGTGTGCTGAATAGTGAAGACCATGGAACATAGTGCCTTTTAGAGAGTGCAAAATGCGAACTAGAGAATCATAGTGCGAAGAGGGAGGAGGAGCCATGAACTGACTGACAATGTGAACAACATAGGCAATGTCTAGACGAGTAACCGTGAAATAAACAAGACTGCCAACTAGCTGACGATGTAAAGTAGCATCAGATAATCGGTGACCATCAAGAGGTGTGAGACAAGCTTGAGGATCAACTGGAGTAGTAGCAGTCTTGCAATCGGTAAGACCAGCATGATTCAAGAGATCAGAGATAGATGAGAATGGCCCGAGTAGTGTCTAGAATATGACGATGCTTTCTTTTAGCTCGACCATTTTGTTGGGAAGTGCCTGCACAAGAACGATAAGATTGGGTACCATGTGCCCGAAAAAAGGAAAGAAAATTAGAATCTAAGTATTCCATAGCATTATCAGAACGAAAGGTTTTAATAGTATGAGAAAACTGAGTATGGACCATGGCAAAGAAATCATAATAAACATGTTTAAGTTCAAACCGATTTTTGAGAAGAAATATCCAAGTATAACAAGAAAAATCATCAACAAAAATCACAAAATATCGAGACCTCCCATGGTCGGGGTGGAGGAGGGTCCTCATATATTTGAATACACAAAAGCAAACAAGGCAGTAGAAATAGAATTACTTTTATTAAAAGGTAATGTAGGCTGTTTAGCAAGTTGACAAGGTAAACAAGCAACATTTTCAAAACTAACACGACCTAACCGACCACTAGAAACCAAAGTTTTTAAACGACTAAAATAAACATGTCCTAAATGACAATGCCAAAGGTGAAAAGAAGACATAGAAGTAAAAGCAGCGGAAAAGGCAACAGAAGCAGTAGTGGATGATGTAGATGGAATGTGAAGATGAAGAAGCTTGAACAAATGTCCATGCCTATGGCATATTCCAAGGATCTGTTTCGTCTGAGGGTCCTACACCAAACAACCATTAGTAGAAAAAGTGACGGTGAGACCAAGTTCACACAATTAACCAATAGAGATAAGGTTTAATTTAAGAGTAGGAATGTAATAAAACATTAGAAAGAAATACAATGGAAGTAGAAATTAGACCAATGTGACTAACAGGCATATGAGAACCGTCGGCAATATGTATAGAGAGAACAGAAGCAGATGATGAGATAAAAGAAAATATAGTAGAATCAAATGTCATATGATTACAGCAGGTAGAATCAAAATACCATGAAGGATTACCTGATGTAACTGAAAGAACAAGAGAAGGAAGAGTACCAGATTTGGCAAGCACCTATTGGATAATGAACTCAATATCATCTATAGAAAATGATGGAGCAATAGGATTAGTAGAGTGGGGGGTGCAAGAACTTTTTGATGCAGCAGCAGCAACAGTAGGAGAACGAGAACCATGAGCAGATTTGGATTGAGGCCCAGAATGTGAAGACCCTTTCCTGGAAGAAGAAGCAGAGGAAGTGCGATAACAGTTGCTTTGGAGATGACCAGGAGCAGTCTTGTAGCAAGTCATGCAGTCACGAACTTGGCACTAAAGTAAAGAATGATTGGCAGGTAGGCCACGGTTATGACAATAAATGCATGAGTTGGGAGGCTGTGCAGATTAAGAACCTCTTGATGATGGCGTAGCAAGAGCAGAATCCAAAGTTGGAGTTTTGATCGTCTCAAAACGAGTTTCTTCTGGAAAGAGTTCAGTAATGGCTTGCTTCAAAGTCAGTAAGGGCAGATGATGAAACAAGGAAGCACGCACAGGTTCAAAGGTGCTATGAAGAGCCATAAGAAACTGCAATAGTTGCTGATGATTCCTATAAACAATAAATAATTGTGCATCCTCCGAATGTGCCCAGGTAGGTTCAGAAATAGCCAACTGGTCCCAGACAAATGATATCTGGGATAAAAAATTATTGATGAACTAACTAAGCTCTTGGTACATGTGATGAAGAGTTTGTAAAAGTTGATATTGGTGAGCATGGCCAATAGTTTAATAGCGTTCCTTCAAGAAATCCCAAATTGCCTTAGCAGGAGAGACAATGGAATCATCATCCTAAAAGTGTCCAAACTGAAGGTTAATGGAAGGAACAGTAGTAGCCCGAAACCATGTGATAATCTGGTAGTTCTTCACGTCCCATTCATCAAGACGCTCATCGAAAGCAGATGCAGTCTCTTTGTCTTCCTAGACGGGTTTAGAAACAGCACCAGTGATTATACACGATAAGCTTTCTTAGTTAAGGAATAGCCAAGAAAAATTGCTTCATCAAATTTACCTAAGTTATCCTTACCATTATTATGTACATAACATTTACATCCAAACACATGCAAGTGACTAATGTTGGGCTTTCTATCATGCCAAAGTTCATAAGGAGTCTTTTTGAGAATATGTCTAATCAATGCACGATTTAAAATATAACAAGCGGTGTGAATGGCCTCGGCCTAAAAATATATAGGAAGATTATTTTCGCAAAGCATTGTTCTACTCATCTCTTCTAAATTTTTATTCTTCCTTTCTACTACACCATTTTGTTGAGGGGTTCTAAGGGTTACAAAATTATGTCCAATACCATACTCATCACAAAACAATTCAAATTTCTCATTTTCAAGTTCTCTACCACGGTCAGTTCGAATATTAATAATAAGAAAACCTTTTTCATTTTGAATTCTACGACAGAGTTTTGTGAATGGAGAAAAGGTTTTATCTTTGTGTGTCAAAAACATAACCCATGTAAATTTTGAATAATCATTAACAACAACAAGACAATAATGTTTACCACCTAGACTAAATGTCCTTGAGGGACCAAATAAATCCATATGCAATAATTGTAAAGGGCTCTCTAAAAACCTCCACCCCAGGCCTCACTTTTGGCCGGCCGACTCTGGTTATAGCGGTCGGCTAGCCCAGCTCTCTCTTGTGTTTGTATGTCGGTTTTTCCTTTTAATAAACGTGATTCCCCCATTGTTTTCCTACCTAGTTGTGCTTTATGTGCTACTGTTGATTCTTAAATTTTTGGTGTTTGTTGCCTGATATGGATGATTCTTTGGGGTTGTAGCTGTGGTGTTTTGTTTTTACAAAGAGTGCCTTAAACAGGGGTCAAAATAGAGTAGAAAGAGATCGGTTTTGGACTGACATTGAGAACGTCCAGATTTGGTTAGGATCTTCATTCGAGCGCTCCTTTGCGAGTGGAAGTTTGAGGGATGAACTCTAGTTCAGATTTTTGGAGATGTTTCGACGCTTTGTTTGGGGGAAACATGGGTGTTAAAGTCGATCCAGATCTATCTAAGATTTCATTCGAGCACTCATATTCGAGTGGGATCTTGAGGGGTGAACTTCATTTAGATGTATGGAGGTGTCTCAAAGGTTGTTTGGTGTTTGGGTTGTCAACATTGGAGCTTCTACAATGAGTGTGTTCAGAGTGTGGATCGGAAAAGAGATTTGTTCCAACCATGGCAGTGGAGATGGCAGTGGGTTTTCATCGTCCTTGGGTATGTCAATTGCAGTGGGTGTTCAAAGCTTGAATCGGAAAAGAAGTGTTCTGACCATGGAAGTGGAGATGGGTGTTCAACAGTCATGGGTGTTTATTGGTCTTGGTAGGCGCGGCCAACGGAGAGATAGGCGTGAGAGTCTCTGCTCAGTGGGTGTTTAAAGTTGTGAAATGAAAAGTGCCTTTGCTTTTGGTGGAAACGAGGGTGTGGTATGCCGCATGCGTGTCTTTGTATTGGGTTTTGTGGGATAATTTTGTGAGGTTTCATGTGTTTTACTTGTTGAGTTAAGTTCTTCTTAACCTCTGCTCTTATTTTCTTGTTTAAAAATAAATAAATAAAAAATTTGAGGCCGAGGGGTTGGTTGTACGGGTGCGAGTAGCAGTAGTAGGGGCAGTTTTTACTTTCCGAATCTCTCTCGATGCACATCATCTTCCTGTACTTTTAATTTCATGCTGTTAATGAAATTTCTCTTTGCTGATCCAAAAAAAATAAAAATTGTAAAGATCTAGTTGTGGAAATATGAGATTTTGATTTAAATGATGTTTTAGTTTGTTTTTCTTATTGACAACCACTACAAAGTCAATCTTTTCCAAATTTAATTTTTAGAAGTCCAATGACCAAATCATTTCTCAAAAGTTTAGCAATTAAATCCATATAAGCATAACCAAGTCTTCTATCCCATAACCAACTATTATCACTATTAGCATATAAACATTTAACATCACTAGCATAAAGATCATTGAAATGAAAAACATAAACATTATCATGGCGATTACCAACGAATAAAGCTTTATGATCATTTGTGTTTTCAATTGTGCAATGTGATTTATCAAAAATAACACGATTACCCTTATCACATAATTGATTAATACTAAGTAAATTATGCTTAAGTCCATCAACAAGTAAAACATTTTCAATGAAAGGGTTTGGAGAGATACCGATGCTACCAATACCGACGATTTTTCCTTTTTTGTTGTCTCCAAAAGTAACAAATCCTCCATCTTTGGATGATAGTGTAATAAAGAAGGATTTATCTCCGGTCATGTGTCTAGAACATCCACTATCAAGGTACCACTTCCTTTCTTTAGCTTTGGACTTAAACAAACCTACAAGATGACAATCAAATGTTGGTTTTTGGTACCCATAATTTCTTAGGTCTTTCTTGGTTAGTTTTGTTAGATTCATTAACAATCCAAATCTTTTTAATTCCCATGTTCAAATTCTTTTTGAATAGACAAGAAGATATATAATGACCTTTCTTTTTACAATAATGACAAGTAATATAAGGGTGTATCATGAGAGGTGCATTTTCAAAAATTGTATTGAGATTCTTTTATTTTTTAATAGGGTCATATCCAATGCCCGCTTTATCAAAAATACTTCTTTGATTTCCAAGAAGCATGTTGAGATTATCTCTACCTTTTACAAAATTTTCAAGTGTTTTTGTTAAATCATCAATATTATTTTTTAAAACAATTTTCTTTTTCTTTAATTCTTCTACATTACTAGACAAAGATGCAACAAATTTCTTCAACACATTATTTTTGGCACAAACTTTTCTAAATTCATCTTGTAATTCATAGAATGCACTCTCAAGTTTTTCATAAAGAGTAGTTATCTCATTTTGAGTAGAGTCTTCATCTTCAAGAGCCATAAGACACAAGTTGGCTACTTCATTTTCAACTTCATCACTTGAGCTTTCTTCTTCACTTTCACCCTAAGCTGCTACCATGGCCTTCTTGTTCCTTTTGTAGTCTTTTCCATGATTTTTCAATTTTGGACAATCCATCTTCATATGTCCAGGATTTTTGCACTCATAGCAAATAATAGGTTCTTTCTTATTATCTTTGTTGTACTTTTTCTTGAAAGGTCTTCTTCCTCCATAATTGTTTTCTTGAAGTGTTTTTTGATATTTCTACTAAACATGGCATAGCTCTCATCCTTACTAGAGTTTTCATATTCTTCTTCATTGGATGAAACTTTGAATGCAATACCACTTTTCTTTTTGTTTTCAACATCCTTATGTCCTTTAATAGTGATCTCATGAGTCAAAAGGGAACCCATAAGCTCATCCAATCCAAGTGTAGAGAGATTCTTGGCTTCTATAATGGCGGTGACCTTTGCTTCCCAATTCTTTGGTAAGCACCTAAGAATTTTTCTCACCAATTCATTGTTAGTATAAATTTTGCCAAGAGATTTCAGAGAGTTTACAATTTTAGTAAATCTAGTAAGCATACTTGAAATAGATTCATCAGAGTTCATTTTAAACAATTCATAACTATGAATAAGCATATCAATACGAGATTTCTTCACTTTGTTTGTACCTTCATACGTTACCTCAAGTTTGTCCCAAATTTCCTTTGTCGAATCGCAACTTGAAATCCTATTATGCTCCTTAGAATCTAATCCACAAACAAGGGTGAGTTTTGCTTTAGTATTGGCTTGTAATAATTTATGATCCCTCTCATCACATTCATCTTCAGTTTTAGGAACACTAATGTTGTCTACTAATTTGGTAGGAATTTTTGGACCTTTGGTGACAATAATCCACATGGCTTAATCAGTGGCTTGAAGATACATGGTCATTTTATCTTTCTAATAACTATAGTTGTTTCCATCAAACAATGTTGGCCTATTAGTGGCTTGTCATTTAGTAGTGCTAGTACTAGCCAAGGTTGCCATGGATCGAAACTCTTAGATGGTTAAATCTAAAATAAGAGTCTAGGCTCTGATACTAATTGTTACCCAAAAGACAACCTAAGAGGGGGGTGAATTAGGTTTTTACAAATAAAAATAATAATACTCCAATAAAAATTAGAACTGGCACAACAGATAAATATAACTAATGAAACAAAGATGATTAAAATAAGTGTTCAAACAGCTATATCAATTAATGAATTTTGCACAGTGAAAATGCGAGATATAGCCATGATAATTAAACAAAATAAAGAGATAAATGAGAGAGAGACAAACAGATTTATAATAGTTTGGCTTCAACCAAGCCTACATCTACTTCTCAAGCTTCACCTGAGATTTTTCACTATACTCTAACTTCACAGGGGTGCTAGCAACCTCTTCATAAATAGAGCAATCCTCCACAAATTTTACACAGACTTTCTAAGTCCCAACCTTTTCCTTCTTTAGCTGATTTTCAATCAGACT
Organism: Camellia lanceoleosa; assembly: GCA_025200525.1. NCBI lineage: Eukaryota > Viridiplantae > Streptophyta > Magnoliopsida > Ericales > Theaceae > Camellia > Camellia lanceoleosa. The sequence goes on from CM045764.1 coordinate 1,032,113, forward strand.
CAAGGAATCAAGAATGCTGAGTGTACTACACTCTTACAATGTTGAAATGAAGTTGTTTTTGCTTTCAAAGAAAGCTACAGGAGTTATCTCTCAAAGATAGATATATAAGATAAAGCTCTGATTTTTCTATAAACCTCACACAGGTAAGATGAGCTTAAAGTTATAAGGCTCAGTGTATAATTTATGAGAGAAAAATGTAAACCAAAATTTGAGGAACATTTCTCAGAGAGTAAATGAAAGGCGAAAGTGATGATTGATCAGAGAATGTTTTCTAGCTTGTATTGTTTCTTGTATATTGTTCAGCAGAAGCTCTGCTATTTATCAAGGAGAAGATTATGGAGCCGTTAACTATTGCGTGTATTGAAAAGGATTGAATCTACTCAAAATGATGCATTCCCCATTACTAATTAGATCTTGAAGGCAGCAAAGTATGGAGGCAAAGCATGGGTCTGATACATGACAGCTCTCTTTGAAAAATAGCCGTTGCAGAACAGAGTTGTTTATTCAAAATAAATTTTGTTCTAGAGGGACATCTACCCGAATGTCTGCCTGGATGTCCGGTGGATCCCGGTCGTCAATGATGGCTTCTGCGGATGTCAAGGATACTGTTGGGTAGACAGTTGATGAGAAGAAAAATTTGAACTGAAGCAAGAACTGGACAAAAAGCCATTGGCCGGTCATCCGGCCGGATGTCCACCCGGACGTTCGGTGCCTTGTTGAGCTAGACTATTTGAACTGCTACTTGAACTGTTGCTGTGCTGGTTTGTTTTGGGCTCTGTTTGGGCACTATTTGTGGGCTGAAAATACCTCCTGATTTAAGCAAATATATATATACACCAAAAATATTTAGGATAAAAGTTAAGGTAAAAGTAATGGAAAAAAATAAGTTTACAATTTATTTTTCTCTTCCAAATAAATCAAAAACATAATTAAATAAATCATCAAAATAAATAAGTCTAACAGAGGCTTCACCAAGATCTTTCATTTCAAAATTCCTCGCAAGGAATTGCTTTGTCTCATGTATCATTTCCAAACTATAATGCAAATATTGCTCTCACTGATTTTAAGGTAGACACATTGATCAACCACATTATCCTTAAAATCAAATTTGGTGAGAACTTCATGAAATTTAAGATACCATTGTCAAGATGCCTGTTTTAGATTATATATGGACTTCTTAAGCCTACAAACCATATTTTCCTTGCTTCGCCCATCCTGAAACCCTTCAGGTTGATCCATGTAGACCACTTCATGCAAGTCACCATTTAAAAAGGTTGTTTTAACGTCCATTTGATATAACTCTAAATCATAATGAACTACTAAGGCCATGAATATTCTCAAGGAATCTTTATTAGAACAGGGAGAATAAGTTTCCTTATAGTCCATCCCTTTTCTTTGAATGTATCCTTTAGAAACTAATATGGCCTTGTATCTTTCGATATTGCCTTTAGGATTACGCTTGGTTTTAAAAACCCATTTGCATTCAACAGTTTTGGCTCCCTTAGGCAATTCTACAAAATTCCAAACATTGTTGTCTTTCATGGATTTTAACTCATCTTTCATGGCATTTAACCATTGAGTTGCATTTCCATAATTTATGGCTTGGGCATAAGAAATAGGATCGTTCTCCAAGCGTATATCACAGTCATTTAGGTAAACCTCATAGTCATCTGATATAGCTGGTTTCTTTTCTCTTTGTGATTTGCGTAAAGGTTGTTCTGCAATTGGGACAACTTCTTTTTCAATGTGATAAATGTCTTGAGTACTAACATTATCCATAATAGGTTCAGGCATTTCATTTTCTTGGATAATCGTGGAAGGCGTAAAAGCACGATTTTCCTCCAAAGAAACATTTTTGAGATTCGTACTCCCATTGATGTTTTCATCCTCTAAGAATACAACATTTATAGTTTCAACAATTCTTTTGCTATGAGTGGGACAATAGAATCTAAAACCCTTTGATTTCTCAAGATATCCAATGAAATAACAACTTATAGTTTTAAGGTCTAGTTTCTTTATTTGTGGGTTGAAAATTTTTACTTTAGCAAGATAACCCCATACATGTAAATAATTCAAATTAGGTTTTCTACCAACCCACAACTCATAATGAGTTACAGGCACAACCTTACTAGGAACCCTATTAAGAACATGTACAACAATTTTTTAAAGCTTCACCCTACAAGAAATCTGGCAAAGAAGAGTTACTCATCATGCTTCTCATCATGTCCAAAAGAGTATCAGATCTTACACTTTTAATCCGTTTGCCAAGTTGATTTTCAACTTCAGCTTTATAGAGTTTGAACATATCTAGTGCTTCTGATTTTTCACAAATAAGATACACATAAGTATACCTAGAAAAGTCATCAATAAAAGTAATAAAATATTTATGTCCTGAAATAGTTGGAACAGTAAACTGACTACATATATCAGTATGAATTGTGTCTAATAATTAAGTAGTCCTAGTAGCATCATTTTTCTTTGTCTTTGTATATTTTCCTTTAATGCAATTCACATAAGTACTAAAATCAGAAAAATCAAGTGAACTTAAAATTTTGTCTTTAATAAGACGTTCCATCATTTCTCTTGATACGTGGCCCAAACGCTTATGCCACAACATGGATGAATTTTCATTCACTCGCTTTTCTTTTTATTTACCAAGTCATTTACATGAAAGGATAAAAGAGATTGTGCATAAGTGGAATCTAAATTCAATGAATAAAGATTACCATATAAAGTACTAGAACCAATCATATGAGAATTATGGAATAAAGAGACTCCATTATTTCCAAACTTAAATTCATAACCACAGGAATCAAATTGTGAAACAAAAATTAGATTTCTAGTAAAAACATAAACATAAATTGTGTTTACTAAATCTAAAATGAAACCAGAAAATTAAACGGATGGTGCCAATAGCCTCAGCGTCCACTTCTATCCCATTTCCGACCGTAATGGTTCGTTCTCCTTTATTTAGTTTTCGGCTTGTAAGGTATCCCTACATGGAATTTGTTATATGAATACTTGCACCAGTGTCAATCCACCAAGAATTTGGTGGAACATCTACCAAAAAGGATTCACAAGACACAAAGCATTGAGTGTTACTTTACTTGTTCAACCAACCTTTAAAACCTGGACAAATTTTTTTTTATGTGACCTTTCTTTCGACAGAAATGGCATCGAATCTTATTTTCTTCATTAGTCTTGTGAGTTTCATCATTTGCATTCTTCTTTTTCTTACTTTTGCCTTTCTTGAAAATATTTTTGGTTGGACCCAAGGTGGTAAGTGAGCCATATCAAGCTTTTCAGCTTTAAGTCTCTCTTCTTCTTAAACACACATGGCAATTAACTCGCTCATCTTCCACTTATCTTTCTGCATATTATAATTGATCTTGAAATGACCAAATTGCACAGGAAGAGAAGTCATAATGAAATAAACAAGAAAACCTTCAGAAATTTCCATGTCCATTCCCTTTAATTGAGAGGCCATGTCATTCATCTTTAAGATATATTCATGAATACCACTCAAACCATTATATTTCATTGTCATCATTTTAATCATAAGAGTACTAGTAAGGGATTTGGAAGTTCTAGTAAATTGTTCTTCAATAGATTTCATATAACCCACTGCACTTTTAAAAACATGGATTGCTCATTGAATTGCAGGCGTAATTGAGCCTTTCATAATCATTAGACTTAAACGATTAGAGCGTTCCCATTTTTCATATAAAGCTATGTGTTCCTTAGAACTTGTATCATTAGGTTTTGTAAAATACATAGTCTAAATCTATAATTCCCAAAACAATTCCAATTTGTTCCTTCCATTTCTTAATATGTCATTGCAATATTTCTTGGTTCAATAAAATTTACGTACAATCTAAAAAAATAAGATCAAGGTGACAATTTAATTATCAACAATGATATATAATTCTAATTTAAGAGTTTTAAATACAACTCTAATAAATTGACAGGTCAAAAAATGATAAAAATCACCAATAGAAAGTAACAATGCCTTTGTTTGGGACGTAAGTTGGCTTTTTGACTTTTTGATTATTTTAGTCTGGAGTTAAAAAGTCTCATTTGGAATAAATTTTTTGATTTTTTGATTTATTTTTGTTAAAAAAAATAAAATAATTATAAATTAGATGTGACATTTTATCCTATTTGACTAAAATAGCTTCTTTTGTTTTATATAACCATTTTAGTCCAAATCAAACATGCCAAATGGAGCCTTGAAACGTTAAAAAAGTAAAATTAGACTCCTCAAAGAGTACAAATGAAGCAATTTTATAATTAATAAATCTAAATATACAATTTTAAACTTGAAGATAATATGAAACCCAATTATAAATTATAATTGAAAAATAAAATATAATTAGCCTTTGTTTGGTTTTTTTTTTTTAAGATTATATAATCACAAAAGACAAAAAAAAAAAAATTACAAAATTATAAAAAGATAAAAAAAGTTTTAAAAGTATCAAATTATTCTATATACAAACAAAAAATCAAAAAAAACATCATTTTATAATAAGGACAATTTTGTCATTCTAAAGTCAAAAAGTTAAAAAAACCAAACAGAAATATCAATCTATTAAAAAAATCTAAGACTAAAAATATCAAAAAAATTAAAAAACCAACTTAAAAAAAAAAAAAAAAAGTAAAAACCAAACGACTCCAAATACATTTTATTTTCATCTTTTAGGCCTTGTTTGGGAAGACTAAATAAGTGCACTTTTTATCTTTTTTGACTAAAAAAGTGAGGTTGAAAATATGGATGTTTGGGTTAACTTTTTGACTTTTTATGAAAAAATGTGTAATAAAAAATTGTAAAAATTAGTTTTTAGAGGAGAATTTGAATTGGGAGTTGTGCAGCCGTAATTGTTGACTTTTGATGAATAGTGTTAACTTTTTAACTTTTTGAGTAACTTTTTAACTTTTTGACTTATTTGGGACTTCCCAAACTTAGCCTTAAAGTACCGGTTATAAAATTTCAGCGACCGGTATATAAACGCAGCCACAAACCGCCATTTACAAAGAGAAACCCTACAAAAACCCTCTCTCTCTCTCTCTCTCTCTCTGGACTCACCTAGGCTACCTACGACACGACCCCTTTCTTCTCCTTCAAGACATACCATACCATAACAAACCTTTCTGTATTTTATACCATCAATCTCAATATTGCATTTAGTCGGTGAAATTCTTACAGTTGGTACAGTCGAGATCCATAATCCCATTCATTCATTGTTGTTCTCTAGAGCTAGAGCTGAGCTCCTCTGTTAGGGTTTTAGACAGAAAATGGCAAGACTTTGTGGCGCTGGGCTTATCTCAGCCCTAGCCTCTGCAGCATTAGGTTCTGACCATGCTTATGCCGAAGGACCTTTCAGCTTCTCTCCCTTCTCTTCTTCTTCTTCTTCTTCTTCTTCTTCTTCTTCTTCTTCTTCACCTCCTCAGCCTCAAGCAGCCGCAGCAGCAGCTTCGGAATCTCCTCCCAAGTCTCAAGCACCGGCTGGGAATGCCGAACGTCCACGGGTTCGCAACGATAACCCACGAACTACGTCTGCTGGCTTTGATCCTGAGGCGCTAGAAAGGGGTGCAAAAGCGCTGCGTCAGATTACCAGCTCTACGCATGCCAAAAAGGTTTGCAATTTTCGGTTATTCCTCTTGTTTTTCGTTGTTAGTGTGTTTTGTGAAGAAAATCCATTGTGGGTTTTGGAAGTTCAGCTTCTGTTTTGTTAATGGTCTTTTTTTTTTCTTTTTTCTTTTTCCCCTTCTCTTCTCCTAGTGTCAATGTAGAATGAATTGATTGAGGTTGGATTGGATGAATGATTTTCATTACATTGTTGTGTTGATGCTGGTTTAGGTGTTCGAGGTAATGAAAAAGCAAGAGGAGACGAGGCTGACAGAATTGACCACAAAAGGAGCAGAATTTAAAGCTATGCAAGCTGAAGCTGAAACTGTATGATTGCCATTTCTCTATCAATTTTTTATTGAATTCTCTGCGGTTCGCTAATTCATAGTACCCAGTGAGAAATAAAATGAAAAGGGAAGTAACTTGATCCGCCTTACTTTCATGTAATTGTGAAACTGATAAGCTGACTCCTTTACATTGGTTCTATTGGTTCTAAATTTAATCCACTCACCATAACAGCTTGGGTTACTAAGGGATATTCAGAGGAGAGGAGATTGATGAATCAATCCCATTTGGCAATCCTCAAAAGCATAGACATTACATAGAGAGTGGTAGCAAGAATGGTTGGATGGACCTCTGTAGCTCACCAAATTAGGCTTTCCAACAGCCCAAACATTACCCAATTGACTAAAAACTGGCTCAGAGGAAACAAACTTAGCTATCACTCTCAGGAGCTCCATAATCCACAAGGCAACGACTGGCATTATTGTTCTCAATTTGATCCCTTACTAGGTTTGAGAAAATATTCTTTGTTTTTTATTCCGGAAGGAAGAATTTTTTTTCAAAATGTTTGATAGATGATTGCTAGTTTAGTGCCTTTGTTTAATGGACTAAATGCATGCACAATAATGAGGTCTTAGCAAGTGATTGTATCTTGTACTATTAGTTGGCCATAGAGACAATGAGATTTAAGCTTGGTCCTATACCTTGTTGGATTCTTCTCTTGTAGTCAAAGCTTCATTAACTTTTGCACTGAATGGCATGTTTCTTTATTGACCTCTCTAGGACGCACTTGGACTTGCCCCGGTAAACTAGGACCTACAACCATGGTAGATTCAATAGCATTACTTAGGCCTCGTTTGGGAACAGGCTTTTTTAGTAACTTTTTGGCTTTTTGGCTAAAATATAATGTAAAACAAATTAGTATGTTTGGGATGACTTTTTGACTTTTTACGAAAAGATATGCAAAAAGTAGAGAGAAAATGGAATCTTTAACTTTTTGGCATAGATTATTGGTTTTTTGGTTAAAAAAGCCATTTGCCAAACGAGGCCTAGAGATACATCTTGGTAGTTCTAACAGACAAAAAGCAAATCTATATTGCAAGTGTTTACTTTACCTAATAGTTGTGCAGCAGATGCCTCTTGTGTATATGAATGTTTACTGTTTCATTGTGAACTGTGTGTTTGACAGGAGAGACAAAAGGTAATTTATGAAGAACAGAAAAAGTTGGTTCAGCAACAGGCACAAATAAAATCCCAAATGGCTCGCTATGAGGATGAATTGGCAAGGAAGAGAATGCAGGTTTGTATACTTACATTTGATTCAGTTTATGCCAGAGGTTATTACAATGAAGGATGCAACTGTTCCTTGTATTTATCAGGCAGAAAATGAGCATCACAGAGCAAGAAATCAAGAGCTTGTAAAAATGCAAGAAGAATCAGCCATTAGGCAAGAGCAGGCCAGACGAGCAACTGAAGAACAGATTCAGGCGCAGCGTCGGCAAACAGAGAGGGAGAAAGCTGAGATTGAACGTGAAACAATAAGGGTGAAGGCTATGGCAGAAGCAGAAGGAAGAGCCCACGAAGCAAAGCTTGGTGAAGAGGTCAACAGACGCATGCTAGTAGAGCGTGCAAATGCAGAGAGGGAGAAATGGGTTGCTGCCATAAATACAGCTTTTGATCATATTGGAGGTATTTCATTTTAACATACATGGCTGCCTACTGCCTAGAACCAACATGATATGCATCTCTGGGATCATCAACACAAACAAAACTCTAATGCCCGTTTTGGATATTAACCTGTGCATGCTCCTAGGTAATCTTCTTGATTTATGAGCTAAGCACATTTAAGATTGCTGAGTCATGATCAAACTGTGAAACTTGTGCCATAGCATGTATCAGTAGGTTGTGGATTGGGGTCACTAAACAAAGGCTTGTGTACCATTTTAATTGGCATAGGCATTCCACTCTATCAAGGGTTATATGTGCAGTTAAATTAAATAAATTTATTTATTGTTCTAGAGCACCCCTTGTCAATGTAGGTATTCTCCTCCCCCAAGCATTTCCATTAATAGTGATCATACTTCTCTTCTTTACGATCGCATCTACTGATTTTCTTACCAAATCTTAATTTGTGTTCAATCGGTGCTACTCCTAACATTTCACAAATGTATTCATTTCTAATTTTATTTTTCTAGTCTTGTCACACATTCACTTTAGCATTTATTTTATTTTGTTTCTTAGTTGTGTAACATTTTGTCTCATAATGCATTTTTTCTTACAACGGTTTTATGAAATCATCCTATTATTTTTGTTGTTATCCAACCATCGCATAGTATGCTTGAAGCAACCCTCCACATGAGCTAACCTAATATAATTTTAAGGGTAATAAAACCACATTCTCCAACCTCTCCATACTAATCAAACCTAGATAATGAAATTGTTCACTCTTTGATATGTCTTGGTTTTCAATCTTTACATTGCCACTATAACAACATTGCTTGTAGAGTTGTTGAAGCTTGATGTAGCTAAACCTTTTGGCATGAGAATTGTTTCAGTTTTGATTAAATGAGAAATATATCAAATATTGGTATGTTTTTTCTTCTTCTTTTTCCCCCTTTTCTTTTGTTCCCTTTTTTCAGTCCATTGTTGATGACCTGCAACAGGGGGATGGCCCTCCCCCTGCCTATAGGTGGTCCTCGTCAGCTTCAATTTTCAGCACTCACATTTTCTTTTTTTGTTGTGGTTATAGTTTAGCATATCTAATCTTAGTGACTGCCCTGAGGTTCATATCCTCTTGCTTTGTTTCTTTTTGTGTGTTTGCATGTGCATATTTGTATAAATAAATGCATAAGTTTATTGGACACTGTTACAATTGATTCTTCAAATACATGAGAATATCAACTGATGACAAGAAACTTGACATTATACGGTGATTTAAATGATACTTTTGCTTTTCTTCTTCCTTGAATAACTTTTTACATACAGATGGGAAATAAATTAAAGCCGTTTTTAAAATTAATTTTCATCATAATTATGAATGGGATGTAAATTATGATTTTTACTTCTTTAGTAGTATGTTTGCATTCTGTGCTTAGATATCTATTTTTTTATTCTTTATCACGTTGTTACCATGCCAACTGTTGTTGTTCTTAGTAAAGCCAAGATGTCCAGATTCAAGCAAATCTAGGGTGTGAAATTGATATAGTTGTTGACATGTTCGGTTTAGTTACATGAAGCAGACTTGGGAAGATTCTTTTGGTTGATAATTTGATCAAAAGAAATAAATTCTCTATTGAAATGCCCAAAATTCTACTCTGTTGTGACTGCTTCATTTGGTTATTGATGTTAATTTGTGTTTAAAAGAGCTTTGCTTGATGGGGATTTATTTGTGTTTTGCAGGTGGTTTGCATGCCATATTAACTGATCAAAATAAGCTGGTTGTGGCTGTCGGTGGAGTGACAGCTCTTGCAGCAGGGATCTACACAACAAGGTATTGGAGTCTATAAGCAAAAAGAATGTTTTACATTTTTTTTTCCTGGCTGAATCCACTTGAGGAAGTGAAGTATCTCATGTACATTCGGTATTAATTCCAGTTAATATTATTTAAATGTATTATTTTTCATGAACTCAAATGCAATGTCCTGCTACTAGAAGTATACGTGTCTTTGTCCTGAACATAACAATCATTGTGTTATTATTAAAATGATATCAATGATAATGATGGTGGTGATGCTAAGATGATTTTTATTTCCCCGTGTCCATAGTCAATGATATACTCATTCAAATTTGTCCTTTACAATGCAGAGAAGGTGCAAGAGTGCTTTGGAGCTATGTGGACAGAATATTAGGACAACCGTCATTGATCAGAGAGTCCTCCAGAGGGAAATACCCTTGGTCAGGATTGTTTTCTCGTGGTATGAGCACTCTATCACATAAAACTGATAAAGTCTCTTCCCTCAAAAATGGGAATGGCTTTGGTGATGTTATCTTAAACCCTTCTCTTCAAAAACGAATTCAGCAGCTAGCTCGTGCAACTGCGAATACAAAATCCCATCAAGCACCATTTCGGAACATGCTCTTCTATGGTCCTCCTGGAACAGGGAAAACAATGGCTGCTAGAGAGATGGCACGCAAATCTGTATGTGCTCTCTCTCTCTTTCTCTCTCTTGCAAACTTTAATTGGTGTAAATGTTCTCTGTTAATTGCATGATATATGCTTTCAGGGGCTAGATTATGCATTAATGACTGGTGGAGACGTTGCGCCACTGGGTCCACAGGCTGTTACCAAGATACACCAATTGTTTGATTGGGCCAAGAAGTCAAATAAAGGTTTATTGCTTTTCATTGATGAAGCGGATGCATTTTTGTGCGAGTAAGTGATGTTTGCATTTTGAATAATGTTCCATGTAGAGGTGTGATAGAAATATAGACCTTGTTTGGTTTGTGTTTTGAGATATTATTTCAAAAATAATTTTCTTGAGACTTTAGAAAATTTAAAATTTTGTTTGGCTGTAGATTTTGAAAACAGTTTTTGAGTTTTAGAGTTTGGGATTATTTGATATTTTTTTGTAGGTAAATAGATGGGTGTGAGAGAAAAAGTGATTGAGAATGAGAGAGGAGAGAGAAAAGTGATTGATTGATGTATAGTAGAGAAGCGATTTTGGAATTTTTTTTTCTAAAAATTTTCAACCCAACGGAGTTTTACTGGGCATAATACGGTCAAAAGCAAAAGCTGTTTGATTATCTTTTTCTTTATTTGTTATCTATCCACTTTGTAAAATGATGCCTAATTTGGTTTTGGACTTGATCATACTTTTATGTGATATTCTGGATATCAGCATTTTCCAATTTGATTTTTATGACAAAACCTAACTATGAGCATACGGTTTCTTAACCAAAATTTTCAGGCGAAATAAAACCTACATGAGTGAAGCTCAAAGGAGTGCACTCAATGCCCTCCTTTTCCGTACTGGTGACCAGTCCAAGGATATAGTCCTTGCTCTAGCTACAAACCGCCCTGGCGATCTTGATTCAGCAGTGGCAGATCGTATTGATGAAGTCCTTGAGTTCCCTTTGCCTGGTGAGGGCGAACGATTCAAGCTGCTGAAACTCTATTTGAACAAGTACATAGGTCAGGCGGGGGCAAGAAAACCAGGCTTATTTTCCAATCTGTTCCGGAAACAACAGCAGAAGATAGAGATAAAGGGCTTGACCGATGATATTCTGAAGGAAGCTGCAGCTAAGACTGAAGGATTCTCAGGAAGAGAAATAGCAAAGCTGATGGCAAGTGTTCAAGCTGCTGTTTATGGGAGCGAGAACTGTGTGTTCGATCCAAACTTGTTCCGTGAAGTAGTAGATTACAAAGTTGCAGAGCATCAACAGAGAAAGAAACTGGCTGCTGCTTGATGGGAAGTAGTTCCTGATGGGAGTGTTTTTAAACGCTAGCATACAAAATTTTGTCTTTTGCTAATTGGGTAAGAATGAGTTGGTGTCTGCTTATTTTGTCAGTCTTGGGTCATTTTTATTTTTTGGTTAACTTCTTGTCATCATTATTTGCCCCATCTACTGGGGAGTTTTGGTATGTTTACCATAGTTTACATTCAATCTTTCTGTTGACTATTCATAAGTTATATATTATACATTTGCGGTGCCACTTGCCCCTATTGTTCTTCACTCATTGGGGTTCTCCCATTGAGGTAACCTTTTGTTATGAATGGAGACTTCACCACACAGAGATTTGGGATTCCCTATTGTTCTTCACTTGTTGAGGTTCTCCCATTGAGCTAATTTTTTTTTTGAATAGAGTTCTCACCACACACAAATTTGGGATTCTATGTATGTACGATGAGTGTTTGTGCACACATGTTGGCTTGTCTGGTGATATAATTTCTCATAGTTCAAGTTCATTACAATTTGGAACCTTGTAACCAAAGGTGTTGACTGATTTGGCTGTTTGTAAGGTTTCAGGTTTCTCTATTCCGAAAGTTCATGGTAATTTGACGACTTCTTTTTTTTTCTTTGTTTTTTTGGTGATAATTTTCATGGTAATTTGACTAACAATAAAAGCAGAATCTTGTGTGACAAAATGTGTGTTGATTCAGGTTGTCTTCTGGTAATGTTAATTCCATTCCCATGACACTTGTGTGGGGTCATTAGAAAACAAATTACAATAAATAAATAAACTGTTATGGAAGAATTTCTGACCTCATGACATTGCTCAAAATGCAAACGTCACAGCAAGCAACACAATTCGTTGTAGATAAAGCATAACAAAGGTAGTTTGATGTAAATTTAGATCTGGAAAACAATAAGAATAGTCATACCAAATTCTTATTCTGCTGATAACAAAAGCATGCAAGCATTATCGGTACAAAGATTTCTTGAAACTAAAGTTTAAAACACAATGTGAAGAAATTTCAACATTATCCTGGTGATTATCCCCCACAAACCCGTCATGGTTGATTATCCTTGCAGAATTTATTTTCAGAGTCATTAGTGGTGATGGTGGCCATGGTCTTGAACATAGCGTAAACCACAATACTTGCAGATAGCTGGCTCATCCTTATCAAGGCAAATAAACTCAATTGGATGCCCAAGCGCAGGATTGCTGTCTGCAACCAGAAATTAGCATGAACTGAGGAGACATTTTCATAAATACAAAAATAAAAACCCCAGACAAAAATGACTCGGTTATTCATATAATCCACCCGGTTACTTTTTTACCAGAACTATTACAAAAGAGAGTTCACACTTAGAAAATAAACTAACCTCCTTCGCAAGCAACAATTCTGGCCTCAACCTTGATAGGTGGAACTTCATTGATCAACTCCATGGGAGATTTCTTGCTTGTATCCTGTCAACAATTATAAAGAAAACATGTATATATTCTGGCAATAACGTATGATTGTCTGAAAAACGAAAATATCCAAAGTGAGAGAAAAAGAAAATAAAAATTAAAAAGAGAGAGAGAGAGAGAGAGAGAGAGAGAGAGAGAGAGAGTGAGTGAGTAGGTATTGATTCTATTGAAATGTATATTGATTCAACTCCATCTAAAGGCAAAGTTAATGGCAGTAACGATTGCTGACCTTCATCATGGAATCAGAATCAAAAGAAACTTCAATAGAAGATTCACAAACTCAAGCTTTCTATGGAGAACCAAAATTTTTTATTGTTGTTGTTAGCCTTGTTTTGGGTTGTTTCCCCTTGGCTTTGTATTTGGCTGTGCTTTTTTGTCTCCGTGGGGTTTGTTTTGAGCATCATTGTATATCCTTTTTCTTTTTGGCAATAAAATTTTGCTTGCTTAGAGAGAGAGAGAGAGAGAGAGAGAGAGAGAGAGAGAGAGAAGGAAAGACAAGAAATTAACGTTCAAAATCATATGCAATGCACATCCAACAAGAAGAATTTCATCTATGTGTAGAACACAATGTTAAACATGTGGGATACAAAATGGTTAAGATTACAATTTCCAGCATGCCAAGAAGCTCTGGTTAGAAAGAGAGAATAGAGAATCCATTAGAACATTATTTAAGCTCTAATTTGGTTTGGATGAAAGAAGATGACTCAAAAGTTTCAAACAAAAATGGCTTAGGTCATACAAGCCTATGTAATGACCATCAGGGGTGCTGGTAACTTGGATAATGTACCTGATTTCCACACGGAAGAGCAGGGTTCACCACTTGGGGGGTGCCCTCTTCAGAGCTGCACTGTACTCCAGTTGCTAGACTCTGCCTCCTGCTATGAGGGTGTGGGGGAGGTTCATTGTTACCTGGTGGTGGGTCCCTTCCTTCGGGTTGGGTTAAATTTGGTCGTCAATCGACCACTCTGAGGCCAGGGCCTACAGATGCTATAATGTCTCCACGGAGCGTGTTTTTTTTCCAATTCAAAAAAAAATACAAGCCTATGTAATTGCCAACTACTTGTTTCCAAAAAGAGAAAAATATATGAACTAAATTTTCATAATAAAAGTAATTGTTACCAAAAAACAAAAGAAAAAAGAAGTAATGAATTCCTCCTAGAAGAGGTTAGTTATGAATATCCACCTTGTGAAATTTGAATTCATTCCATCTGTAAATATCAAATTGTCAAAAACAAAAGTTTTAATCAATGCAAAATAAAACAAAGGGTGTCGACCAGTGCAGGTCTTGTTTCACTGAAATAGACTTGTTAATTCTCTTCCAATTCCTCTTAAATTCTTCAGATGGCATAGTTGTTCTCAATTTATTATTATTATTTTAATTTTTTACCTCTAGTAAATTAGGGATACAAGGAAGAAAAGAGAAGATTAATCAAAACAACGAAAAAAGAAAGAGAACAAGGCCAATTTGAATCTAAAACCTAACACCCAGAAATCCCCACAACAGTGAATAGCTAAAAAAGTGAAAATAGATCTGATAATAAAAGATTAGGGATGAAGAAAATCTACAATTCGAGGAGATAAATGATTGGAGAATGGAATAGGAAGGAATACCTGCATCCATTTGGCAGTGTGGGAGGTGATAACTTCACTGCTAACGAAGCTGCTGGTGGCGGTGGCGGCGGTGGTGGTGAGAGTTCTCGAGTTTGAAGCGAAATTGGAGGTTGATGGAGTTAGGAGGGTTCTCATCAGATTCGACGCCATTTTGTACCCCATTTTTCTTCCGTATGTTGCCATATTGCCCTAGGCCCCAGGGAGAGACACAAAGAAAGTGATGCGCAGCGAGGTATAAAAAATGATGGTGGGTGATTCGAATTAAAGACTTCAACTTGAAGGGGGGATATTATGGGTCGGGTCATATGGATCCAAACCTGTGACCAATCAGACCTTGGTTGCTTCCCAAATTTTTAGACCAGAATTGATACACATCTAATTTTCTTTTGGTTCGACGGTAATGGGTGTTCACAATATTTATCTCACCTTAATTAATTTTTTTAATTATTAATTAAAATAAATTTTGAACATAATTAAAACTTATTTATTAATTTAATAATTTATTAATAAAAAGAATCATTTGTTATAAAATTAAAATTTTCATAATTATATATGAGATAAATTGTATTTTAAGTAAATTTTAATAATTATATTTATAACTTATCTTAAAAAATTATTGTCTTTCTTTGTTTCTATACGTTAAGTACGTATCTATTTATTAATTTATCATGAAATAAACTATTTTAATAGTCTACTAAACGAACAAATTTAAATATATATTTTTTCACTTATTTAAACTCAGATGAATAATGAATGAGAGAGAATCACCTAACTTAATGTGATCTGTGAACACCCTAATTATATGTAGATATTAGAAATAAATTAAACCCGATTAACATTTTCCTGCAGAGGTTGGGCCGGGTGTGGTTCAGAATCTGGGTAAGTAAGAGAGACCCGCACTTTTACTAGTGACCCAAAAAAAATATCTTAAATTATTATTATTTCTAGACTGTTGTCTTCGTCCCACCCTCTCCAATCCAATCGAATGGCTGCTTACTGATGAGTCTGAGACTCCTCCATTGCCATTAAACCCTTTCTTTCTTTCTTTCTTTCTTTCGTAACCCAAAAATATCAACCCAATGGAAGCCCTCAAGTCCTCCTTTATCTCCACGACAACCCCTTTCCAAACCCCCCCATATTCAAAGTCAAAATCCTCCTCAAAAACCAGAACCACCACAATCTTCTTCAGCTCAGTCACACCAGACCCATGGACTCTCAGCGACGGCAACAACAAAAACAAAAACCAAAACATCATCAAACCAAAACCCAAATCCAAGAACCCCAAAAACCCACTCTCCGACGACAACGCTCGTCGCATAATCAAAGCCAAAGCTCAGTACCTGAGCGCTTTGAGGCGTAACCAAGGCTCGCACGCCCAGACACCCAAATGGATCAAGAGGACTCCTGAGCAGATGGTTCAGTACTTGGAAGACGACAGGAATGGTCACTTGTACGGCAAACATGTCGTCGCTGCGATTCAGCAGGTTCGTAGTCTCTCCGGGAGGCCCGAAGGCTCCTACAATATGAGGGTAGTGATGGGGTCTTTTGTTGCCAAGTTATCTTTTAAAGAGATGTGTATTGTGTTGAAGGAGCAAAAGGGTTGGAGGCAAGCTAGGGACTTCTTTCTTTGGATGAAATTGCAGGTGGGTGGGTTTTCCCAAAAAATTCTTTATTTTTTTGGGTTTCAAAAACAACCCATAATTGTGGTAGTGATTTTGATAAATCTTACTTAACTGTCACTTTGATGAACTATGAAGGTGGTTGATTTTGATAAATTTCATCTGGGTTTGCGAGAAATTTGTCTTCCTCTTGTTTGGTTAAGCGTAAAGCTTGAGACAAAATATAGTGATTTCTTTCATATCTTGTTCGGATAGAGGCTACCCAAAATGTTAGTTATCACCCATTTTTTCCTCTCCCAATCTCTTTGTTAAAATGGATTTTACGAGAAACCAGTTTCTCTCCAAAAAAAAAATTTCATTTCCCCCATTCCAAACAAGTGATTAGAACCAAGAAAATTGATTTTTTTTTCCCTTTCAAATCACTCAATCCAAATGGTCTGTTAGAACAAAGTTGATATTTATAATGGTTTAATTTAGCTTTGTGTAGTAGCTTGTTTGTGCCTTTATATATGAGTTTTCAGGAAATCATTGGTCTGCTAAATTTATATTGTTATTCTGGTATTCTTTGTTATTCTTTGGTATCGATGCT
This sequence comes from Camellia lanceoleosa, assembly GCA_025200525.1. Lineage (NCBI taxonomy): Eukaryota > Viridiplantae > Streptophyta > Magnoliopsida > Ericales > Theaceae > Camellia > Camellia lanceoleosa. Next base: position 1,048,696 of record CM045764.1, read on the forward strand.
GTGCTGCTGAAAATTTGAGTGAAATTAGATTAGGGAAGTAATCTCCGCTCTGCATACCAAAGGAGGAACAGTACTTTGGGCCCTTTCCAACGCATGTTTGCTCCAAGAAGGATGTAGAAGTTGTTGAATTTCTACCACATGTCTATTTACATAGTTAAGTGTTGAAAGCTCGACCTAGATTCCACCATAGTTCTTTGTAGTCACAGCCACCCTTTATGTGCTATATGTAGACTTCTCAAAGTAGATGGGATTAGTGGGAAAAGAGGCCAAATTTTTCTTATTTATTCATTTCCTCGATTTTGATTGGGTGCTGTGCAGATCAGTTTCCGCAATAGAGTAAGATGGAACTTCATGGACGAACCTTGGTTCTGATGGGTGAAGGTCTGCACAAGGAACAAATAGTTAGGCTGCTCGAATGGGGTTGGTCGAAATCCTCCGACGGTCGATCAAGACGAGTTTGGTAGAGACAAGATAGAGAAGACCAGTGTGTTTCTAAAGTTAAGAGATCGCCCCTTTCAAGGAGAGTAAGATTACCTTTTATAAGGATCGTATGACTTATTCATCAAGCTCCCTCATTCTCCGCCTGGTTCTCAGTCGTGATTGTAGCACATCCCTTAATAGAGGGAAGCAAGTTCTGTCATTCGCGGGCACCACGTGCCTTTTACTTTACATGGTATTGGTTAATCTGTTAGCACTCATGTGCCGTGGATTGGGAGCCTTGGATCCCAAGTTATAGGCTTACCCACTTCAGATCGAGAAGGGGTGCTAGGGCCAGGCCCATGGTCTTCCCCTCTTCAGAGTGGGAAGTGGGCCAAGACTAATCCCTTAGCTCGGCCCATCATATAGTGGAGAGAGAGAGAGCCCACTTCGGAGTGGGGATCTTCGTTCAGTCCAACGAGGTTCCATACAAATAGGCTTGAATAATTGTGCCCCCTTCATTTGCCTCCTGGCTTGCACTAAAAATTATGGAGTAGAAGCCATTATTTGTATCTCAGTCCAATTTGTTCAAATTTTACGTCAGCCTTCAAATTTATTTTTATTTTTATTATTTTTAACCAAGCTTAGCTTGCATGCGGATTATCTTGACAGTCACATTTTGAAATTGCAAAGTTTACAAATTCAAATACTTAATTTTGCATAAATAAGTTAGTGGGCCCCAAAATCCACCAAACTCATTATTTCTTTATTTGCTTTGCCTTATGTACGTACACTTCATCTCTTTCTTGAAAAAAGATTCATCTTGATTATTAGCTTGGGCCCACCACTTTATGACTTGTTTAGCTTGATTATTGTGCATGTCAGATAACCATCTTTGTGGTCCCAACGCTTGTTTAGCTCCTTGTTCCGCGTGCAGACCGCTTCGCAAAAAGTAAGATGGTACTTTGTGAACGAACCCTAATGCACTGATGGGTGAAGGCCTGCACAAGGAACAAATAGTTAGGCTGCCCTACTCCCACTTTTCCCATTATTCCTCTTCCTGACCTTCCTATGCTGCCCATTGAGTAAATAATGGCCGCTCAATACGGCATGGAGCCTAATCAGACTGAACAGGCAGCCTCCTTCTCTAAAGAGCCCTTGCTCAGCCAAGGGCAAGCATAACACATGCAAGCAAAAATTAGAAATTGAAGTTCAAGACATACAAAAATACAACAAAGCATGGCATTACTGTAAAGCATCCATTACAAAAAGAGGAGCTCTACTTTACAAAATGACAATGTCTAACTCGCTGAACTCCAACACTTGGAAAAAAAAAAAAGAGAGAAAAAAGAAACAAAAAAGATCTTGTTTTTCCGATGACGGCTACACGCCGACTTCACTTTCTCGGCTCTGCCTTAGTGATTACAGGACCACCGAGAAGGTTGGCTCCCTGTTGGTCATCAAAAGTAAAGTACGAAGGTGCTCCAAATCGGGCCATGACGGTGGCTTTCCGTTTCAACTCTTTGTTCTCTGCCTTCAGCGCACAAATCTCCGCTTGCACATCTTTGTACATACGCCGGAGCAGGGAGAGTTGGGTGTTGACCTAGTGTACATCACTCGTCCTGGTCTGCAGTCGGTGAGACAAGTTAGTGATCGCTGTCACTGTCTCCATGCAGGACCTCAATGTAAAGTGGTTGGCTTCTATGTCGGATTGAGTGGCCATTATTTACTTAATCGACAGCATAGGAAGGTCAGGAAGAGGAATGATAGGAAGAGTGGGAGTAGGGCAGCCTAACTATTTATTCCTTGTGTAGGCCTTCACCCATCAGTGCACCAGGGTTCGTTCACGAAGTTCCATCTTACTTTATTGTGGAAACTGGTCCGCACGGAACAAGGAGCTAAACAAACGTTAGGACCACAAAGATGGTTATACAGCATGCTTAATAATTAAGCTAAACAAGTCATAAAGTGGTGGGCTCAAGCTAATAATCAAGATGAATCTTTTTTTAAGAAAAAGATGAAGTCTACGTACACAAGGCCAAGAAAATAATGAAATAAGGAGCTTGGTGGATTTTGGGGCCCACTAACTTATTTATGCAAAATTAAGTATTTGAATTTGCAAACTTTGCAATTCAAAACGTGGCTGTCAAGATAATCCGCATGCAAGCTAAGCTTAGTTAAAAATAAAATTAAATTTGAAGGTCGACGTAAAGTTTGAGCAAATTGGACTGAGATACAAATAATGGCTTCCACTCAATAGTTTTTAGTGCAAGCCAAGGGCAAATGAAGGGGGCACAATTATTCAAGCCTATTTGTATGGAACCTCGTTGGACTGGACGAAGGTCTCCACTCCGAAGTGGGCTCTCTCTCTCTACACTCTGTGATGGGCCGAGCTAAGGGATCAGTCTTGGCCCACTCCCCACTCCAAAGAGGGGAAGACCATGGGCCTGGCCCTAGCACCCCTTCCCACTCTGAAGTGGGTAAGCCCATAACTTGGGATCCAAGGCTCCCAATCCACGACACATGAGTGCTAACAACAATACCATGTAAAGTAAAAGGCACATAGTGCCCACGAATGATGGAACTTGCTTCCCTCTATTAAGGGATGTGCTACAATCACGGCTGAGGACCAGGCGGAGAACGAGGGAGCTTGATGAATAAGTCATACGATCCTTATAAAAGGTAACCTTACTCTCCTTGAAAGGGGCGATCTCTTAACTCTAGAAGCACACTGATCTTCTCTATCTTGTCTCTACCAAACTCCGGTACTGACTCGACCGTCGGAGGGGTTTCCGACCAATCCCCGGTCGGGCAGCCTAACTATTTGTTCCTTGTGTAGGCCTTCACCCACCAGGGTTCGTCCACGAAGTTCCATCTTACTCTATTGCGGAAACTGGTCCGCACAAGTGCTATGATTTTGAAGAGATTTAATGACGACTGTAATAATGGCATTTGGTTTTTCACTTCCTTGAAACAAAATCTTATACGTTCCACTTTGTAATGTAGTTTATGGAAAAGAACCTGCACATATTAATTTGGTGTAATTTTAGTTTTATGCTTGAACAGTTAAGCTACCGCCCAGTGTTATTGTGTATACAATTCTTCTGCGTATATCTGCCAAGTTGGCAAAATCAAGCTTGCTGAACAGACCTTCTTGGAGATGCTTGAAGCTGGGTGTGAACCAGACGAGGTTGCTTGTGGTACCATGCTGTGTGCATATGCCCGATGGGGACGCCACAAGGCTATGTTATCATTTTATTCTGCTGTAAAAGAGAGGGGGGTCATGCTATCTATTGCAGTTTTCAATTTTATGCTCTCATCTTTACAAAAGAAATCACTCCATCGAAATGTTACAGAGTTGTGGAAGCAAATGGTTGATAAAGGGGTTGTTCCTAACCATTTTACTTATACTGTTGTCATCAGCTCGTTGGTGAAAGAAGGTCTCGCTGAAGAAGCTTTCAAGACGTTCAATGAGATGAAGAACTTGGGTTTTGTACCTGAGGAGGTAACATATAGCCTGCTTATCAGTTCAAGTTGTAAAAATGGTAACCAGGATGAAGCACTCAGACTTTATGAAGACATGAGATCACGAGGAATAGTTGCGAGTAATTATACATGTGCTTCTCTTCTAACCCTACATTACAAAAGTGGGGATTATTCTAAAGCTCTTTCCTTGTTTTCGGAAATGGAAAGAAATAAAATTGCCGCTGATGAAGTCATATATGGCTTACTTATTAGGATATATGGCAAACTTGGTCTTTACGAAGATGCCCAGAGAACTTTTGAAGAGATTGAGAAGTTGGGCCTACTTAGTGATGAGAAAACATATATAACAATGGCTCAAGTACATCTCTACTCGGGGGATCTAGAGAAAGCTTTGAGGACCATGGAACAAATGAGCTCTAGAAACATTTGGTTTTCAAGATTTGGTTTTATTGTCTTGTTGCAATGTTATGTAATGAAGGAAGATTTGGCGTCTGCTGAAGTTACATATCAGGCTCTATCAAAGACTGGACTTCCTGACACTGGTTCTTGCAATAACATGCTCAATTTATATTTGAGACTGCGCTTAACTGAAAAGGCCAAGGATTTTGTTATGCAGATGAGGAAAGATAAAGTAGAATTTGATGAGGAGCTTCTCAAGACTGTTTTGAAGGTATATTGCAAGGAAGGGATGGTAGGAGATGCAGAGCAATTGATAGAAGAGATGAGTACAAGTGGACACTTTGAGGACAGTAAGTTCATTCAAACATTTTCTATGGTAATGCATGGACAATCAAGGAGACCGAACAAAGCTGAAGACAGTTTAGAGCGCTTGGACCAACCTGTTCCTATAGCTTTCGAGCTGATTCTTACTCTGTATTCAGCTGCTGGGAATTCCAGTAAGACAGAAGAAATACTTAAATTGCTTCTCAAGACTGCTAATGGCTTGTCTATAGCCAGTCAGCTTGTTAATAAATTGATAAAAGAAGGTAAGAATAACTCACATGCTCTGTTTTTTTGGTTGATGATGACTTAAGTACCCATCTGTGCTCTCAATATTTTGAATTTCTAATTCAACATTAATTTTATTGTAGGCGAAATATCAAAAGCAGAATGTCTTTACAAGCTATTGATTGAGCTAGGCCGCATCCCAGAGCATGTCGCAAGTGCTTCTATGATTAGTTTTTATGGAAAACAACAAAACCTTAAACAAGCCCGAGAAGTTTTTCAAATGGCTGCCGGCTCCCCTACAAATGCAAAACCTTTGTATAATTCAATGATTGATGCATATGCTAAAAGTGGTAAACCAGAAGCTGCATACTTGTTTTACAGGGAGGCATCTGAGGAAGGGCAGGATTTGGGTGCTGTTGCTATCAGCATGCTTGTCAATGCTTTAATCAATGGCGGTAAGAGTGGTGAATTCAAAGAGTATATAATATTGCTCAGTGGATGATACAATTGGGGCTTAGACTATTTGTTAGATTTGTATAAAAGAAAGAAGAGAAAGAGAACTGTATATTATTCACACCACTAAAAAATATTAGGGTTACACATACTTATACTTATAATAAAAGACTAAAGGAACAAAAGACATAACTATCCTTAACTACCCTTATACAATAATACTTAACACTCCCCCTCAAGTTGGTGCAAAAATATCTCGCATGCCCAACTTGCAGCAAATAGGATGGAAAACTTTACTACTAAGACCTTTAGTAAAGACATCAGCCAATTGATCTGTAGACTTCACAAAAGGCATACATAGGAAAGCCTTATTCAATTTCTCCTTGATGAAATGTCTTCAATCTCAATATGCTTTGTTCTATCATGCCGAGCAGATTGTGAGCAATACTAATGGCGCTTTGTTGTCACAAAGATGTCAATGGTTCACTACAAACAAACCCAATATCTTTCAACAAGGATCTGAGCCACATCAATTCACATGTACCATGCGCCATAGCCCTCAGATTCTCGCCTCGCACTAGATCCGACACCACTGCTTGTTTCTTACTACGCCATGTCACTAAATTTCCCCACAAAGGCACAATAACCGGAGGTAGATCGCCTGTCATCTATAGAACCAGCGCAATCAGCATCTGTGAATGCCTCCAACCTCAAGTGACCATGATTGGAAAATAAAATCCCTTTTCCAGGAGCAGATTTAAGATACCTCAAAATACGATACATCGCATCCAAATGAGGGCACGAGGCTCATGCATAAATTGACTCACTATCCCAACCGCATAGGCAATATCTGGACGAGTGTGGGATAAATATATAAGTCTTCCAACAAGTCGCTGGTACCGTTCCTTCTCCACAAGATCACCAACACCACTACAAAGATGGTGATTAGCCTCAATTGGAGAATCAGCAGGTCGGCAGCCTAACATGCCGCTTCTCAAGAAGATCTAGAATATACTCACGAGAAAGAAAGATGCCTTTGTCGATCCGCAACTTCAATCCCAAGAAAGTATCAAGAACGAACCAAGGTCTTTGATCTCAAATTCCTTGGCCAACAAAGATCTTAAGATGTGTCACTTCTTCCTCATCATTACCGTCACAACTATGTCATCCACATATACTATAAGCACGCTTACCTTATTTATGGACGCTTGACAAACATTGTGTGATCTCAGACATTACTGCTTATACCCAAACCTCAACATAGCCTTTAGGAATCACAAACCAAGCTCGAGGAGATTGTTTTAAACCATATAACGCCTTTTTCAACCTACAAACTTTCCCAATCAGATCGAGATGAGAATCGGTGGTATATCCATATATACCTCCTCCTCCAAATCACCATGGAGAAATGCATTCTTCACGCCTAATTGTCAGAAGGCCATCCCAAATTAGCCGCACATGAGAGAATAGCTCGAATGGAATTCATCTTGCCACAGAGCAAAGGTTTCTTGGTAATCAATTCCATATGTCCGAGTAAATCCCTTGGCCACTAACCGTGCTTTTGTACTGCTCAATTGTTCCATCTGCCGCTTGATGGTGAACACCCATTTACACCCCATGTGCTTCTTTCCACTAGGAAGAGAAACCAACTCCCAAGTGTTATTCTTGCTTAGAGCTTGCATCTCTTCTACCATAGCTACTTTCCACTTAGGATCATTGATAGCTTCATTCAACCTCGGGGAATACATGCGAAGACAAAGACGAAACAAAAGCACGATATGTAGAAGACAATGAATCAGATGACACAAATTTAGAAATGGGGTGTTGAGCATGTGCCCTAACCCCCTTTCTAAGAGCAATAGGAAGACTCGAATCATTGACAACAGGACTCTCAACTACAGGTAGAGGGATAGACTGAGATGCATTACCTGGAACTAGCATGAGGGATGATGATGGGTTTGGTGGCACAAGGGATGCTTGCTCTTTCGGACGCCGAGAATAAGTCTTAAAATCAGCCCTATCCAAACGACCACTAATGTCAGGCTCCACATCAAGAGAACTATTAGGCTCCCCCTCACCACAAATAATAGTCCGCTGACTAGGAAGGAAAAAAGACAACTCGTGTTGATAGGCCATCTCCTCATCCACTATCTCATCCATACCTCTACTACTCTCCCCTGGAGGAGATGGCGGAGGAGAAGGAAAGAAGGACAGATTCACGGAAAGTGACATCCATATTGACATACACTTTGCGAGTGTGAGGATCATAACATTTGTAACCCTTCCGAGTAGCGTAATAACCAATAAAGACACAACGCATAGCCTTAGGATCGAAGTTTCCCACGAGTACGAGGTTGCAAATGAACAAAACAGACACACCCAAACACCCGAGGAGGAAGAGAAGAGGGGATAGGCGGCGTGAAGCGCTTGAAGAGGAATCTGAATTGGAGGACACCGAAGGCATACGGTTGATAAGGTAAGCAGTAAGAACAAAGATCATCCCAAAATGACTTAGGGACATTCATGGTAAACAATAGAGCGAAAGCAACTTCAAGAAGATGGCCATTCTTATGCTCGCAACCCCATTCTGTTGAGGAGTACCAACACAACTAGTCTGATAAAGAATGCCATGCTCCGCTAAGTATGCCCGAAAAACTCCATCAACATACTCAGTCCCATTATCACTGAAGAATTTTGATTTGAGCATTAAAAAGATTGGTCACCATTTTATGAAAAGTTTGGAAACAAGAAAAAACTTCACTCTTAGTTCGAAGCAAGTAAATCCAAGTCACACGGGAAAAACAATCAATAAAAGTAACAAACCAAATGATACCCGTAAGTAGAAACCACAGGAAGGGCCCCACACATCAAGATGAATAAGCATAAAAGGAAAAGTACTTTTTATTAATTGAAGGGTAACAAGTACGTTTATGCTTTGCAAGTTCACAAGCATCACAACCAAAAATACTCCTAGGACAATCACGAACTAAAGAAGGAAAAAGTTTCTCTAAAACATTAAAGGAAGGATGACCCAAACGGCGATGCCACTGATGAAGGAGAGAAAGAGAGGAGCCAATAGTGCACTTGAGAGCTTGAGATGGGACGGTGAGGAACGGCATCCGTAAAGTATGCCCACCTTGTGCTCTACCATTGCCAATCGTTTTTCCCGTAGCCAGGTCCTGAAAGACACAATGAGTAGGAAAAAATGTCACTGAGCAATTTAGAGAAGTAGTAAGACTACTAACAGAAAGCAGGTTAGTTGAAAAAGTAGGAACATGAAGCACAGAGGAAAGAGAAAGCAAAGATGAACAATGAACTGAACCCTTGCCAGAGACAGAGGATAAAGTGCCATCAGCCACTCGAACCTTGTCTCGGCCGGAACAAGGAGAATAAGAATAGAAAAGACTAGAGGCACCTGTCATGTGATCGGTGGCACCTAATCAATAATCCAAGCAGCGATGATAAGGTACTAAGAGCACTAGCAGAATACTGTGTTGGCAAAATTGGAAGAAGCGTATAGAAGAAAGCGTGGTAGAAGGAGAGTCAAGTCGAGCCATCAAACGCCCGAGAGTGTGTAACTCATCCCGGGAAAGAGTCTTTGGCTCGTAAGAAGGACTCACAAAGAATCTTGACACGTGCTTGGGGGTCGAAACAGACTACCACGACCTCGACCCCGAGTAGGGCGACCATTCAGTTTCCAACAATGCTCTCGATCATGTCTGTCTTTCCCACAATAATCACACTTCAAGCGATCTCGATCAACCAGTGTACCCTGACTCCCAGACTGAACCGGACTAGGCCGAGGAGCCCGAGGAGGAGGAGCAACAGCTAAAGCAGAACGATCCTGAATAGAGGAATGCACCATAGCACTACGGCGACTCTCCTCTTCGGACAAGGGCATAAGCCTCGCAGGGTGGGAAAAGGTGAACGACCCAACACCGGACGCTAACTGATCATACTCCAAGTTCAAGCCAGAAGGAAGTCATACACACGCTCTTTCAACAGCTTTGTCAAACAACGGCATCCCGAGAACAAACAAAAAAGCTTTGGTAATAATCTAGTTCTCGCCACAAACTACTCAACTCAAAGATAGTAGATGCGAGTGATCTATCTTTCGATCTAAGCTCAAGCTTCTTCCTCAACTCATACGCCTGCATCATTACCTTGTTGGGAGTACATTTGGGCCGCAATTGTCCAAATCTTATGAGCAAGATTCTAATAAAAGGAAACTCCGACTAATAGTGGGTGCATAGAGTTGATGAGCCAAGTCATAACAAGAGCATTTTCGAAATCCATTGAGTATGGAGTGAGGCATCACCATCCCAGGGGGAAGAGAACCAAGAATGTAGCCAACCAAACGGCAAAGAATAGCAAGACCACAAGAGCGGGACCAAATCAAATAGTTGGAACCATCCAATTTAACGGGACTAATTTGAAGAGAGGGATTGTCGGTAAGAGTCATAACACGACGGAGGCCACCCTCATCACTAGTTGTATCCTGAGTCTTAGTCTCACCCTCAGCCATTGAAGATTAAATGCCCACAATAGGAAAAAACAAATACCAGCAGAAAAACAGCAAAAACCAACAGAGGCAATCCACAAACTCAACTTAGGGACAAAAGTTACCTCTAGAGACAAAAACAGAGCCGAAACAGGGGCTGGAGAGGCCAAAACCAGTCAAAAACTGAGAGAAAACGTGTTGAAACCGAGGAAAATTGACAAAAATAGAGTGAAAGCTTGCCAAATCATCAAAACCAGTCCTCCCAACCCTAGATCAGTCCCCGGCTCCCAAGGAAGAGGAGGAAGGAAAAAAACCAAAAACAAGCCCTAGCAGAACTTTCAAAAATCAATCGGTTTTTCCAAAAATCAACAAAAATAGGAAAAACACTCAAAAACTCATCAAAAAATTAAAATAAAAATCTAGGGTGAAAACCCATCAAATTTCGACCATAAAGAATTTTTTTTTTTTTTTTTTTTTTTTTTTTTTTTTTTTTTTTTTCTGATTGTTTCTGTGTACAAGGAAGAACGAAAGAAACAAGAAAAAGAAAAAGAAAAAGAAAAAGAAAAAGAAACGAATCTTCAAGGAGGAAGATGATGCTCTGATACCATGTTAGATTTGTATAAAAGAAAGAAGAGAAAGAGAACTGTATATTATTCACACCACTAAAAAATATTAGGGTTACACATACTTATACTTATAATAAAAGACTAAAGGAACAAAAGACATAACTATCCTTAACTACCCTTATACAATAATACTTAACACTATTCAAGATGCCATTGCTTGGAAATAATTCTTAGACATTGAATAATAAGCCACTCAGAGTACAAAAGATTTTGTGACGTGATTTATTGGTATAAGAATGTAGATTTTTTTATCTTTATCATTCTGAAGTTTTTGTGCTATGGTGTTTACTTTTTGCAGATGATATCGTGTTAGTAGATGAGACTAGAGAATGAGTTATCACTGAGTTGGAGATTTGGAGAAAAACACTTGAATTTAAAGGATTTAGGATAAGCATAACTAAGACACAGTGTATGGAGTGTAATTTTAGTAACAGTCACAATGGAAGTAGAGGAGAAGTGAAGATTGAGAACGAAGAACTATCCAAGAGATAACATTTTCGTTATTTAGTATCAATTATCACAATGACTGCAGAAATTGGAGCAGATGTGGTCCACGGAATTAAGGTGGGATGGCTTAAGTGGAGGAGTGCATCTAGAGTATTGTGCGATAAACGAATACTCATTAAACTAAAAAAGAAGTTCTATAGAACGACTATTAGACCAGCGATGTTGTATGGGGTGGAATGTTGGGAAACTAAGAAACAACATGTAGAGAAGATGAGCGTTGCTGAGATGAGGATACTAAGGTAGATGTGTGGCAAGAATGAGTATATTCTAGAATGGGTAGAAATAGTACCGATAGAAGATAAGTTGAGAAAGAATAGATTGAGATGGTTTGGTCGCATACGCAGGCGAGTGAAGAGATGCGATACGGTGACGGTTGATGGTATTGTTAGGAAAAATGGTAGACCTAAATTGACGTGAACTAGTATAATACATAGAGACATGAATTTCGTTAATTTAACTAACGAAATGGCCTTGAATAGAGTCGAGTAAAGAAGAAAGATTCGTGCAGCCAATTCCATTTAATGAGACCTAAGGCTTGATTTGGTATCATTCTCAAGATCCTCTAGTTATTTCTAATTTATGACCTCCTATATATCTCATTCGTATACAATTTTAGTACTATCTGCTTTCTAGGTATTGTTGAGGATACTGTAAAATTTTCCTGTGGATACTAATTAGTTTAAAATAAAGTCTTTAGAGTTGTCCCTAGTAGACACTAAAGGATCACGGTGTTCAAGGTTTTTCTAGTTCACTCATAGTTGACTGACTTTGTGGATATCTTTCACTGCTGAGACAATACAATTACAATCTGAGGCATAGTTCACTTCAAGATGATTCTGAATGTGTGTTCTCCAAATGCCTTTATGTTTATATTGTTTTTTTGGAGATACACTGCCATTCTAATACTGCATTCAGTTCTAATCATCATTCCTTTTAGCTTTGCTCACTCACATGTGCACTGGCATCAGAGGCATAGGAAGTCCCTAGTGTAATGGTTCTTAAAATCAGGATCCTACATAGGATCATTGAGAGGTCTCATGGATCAGATCATAAAATCAAATCGAGGATCATCAGATTCTACTTTTTGTTAAAAATGAGGTAAAAATACAAGGATGATTCATATAAAAATAAAGTGAAATCACAAAAACCCAGTGATCCTAAATACAATCTCACACAATCCTAGAGGATCCTACTTGCAATCCTGCTATAACACTGATTGTACAGTGATTTGGATCATTCTGACATTTTAGGATGGTAGGATCGTACAATCTTACAATTTGGATCGCGATTTTGATAACCATGCCTATTCGTCTAGTTAGTGTGTAAATTTTTTTAGCTTCAACGTTGATGAGTGATAATCAATTTGCAGGAAAATATCGAGAAGCAGAGAATGTCATTCATGGTAGCTTTCGCGACAACTTGGAGCTTGATACTGTAGCATACAACACCTTTATCAAGGCAATGCTGAAAGCAGGTTAGCATGGTCATTTTTCTCCATTTAATGCAAAACTTATAGCCAAAAGCAAGATGAGGATGACACACATTAGCATTCACAGGTAAATTGCATTCCGCAGCCAGCTTGTATGAGCACATGCTTTCCTCGGGAGTTGTTCCATCAATTCAGACATATAGCATCATGATCAGGTAACTGCTTGACTCTCTGTCCTTCTAAAAAAATCTTTAAAAAAAGAAAAGAAACGATGCACCACCTGAAAAAAGAAATAATATTAATAATAATAATAATAACAATGATGAAATAGAAGAAAAAAGAACTTGTTTATCTATTCATTCTGGTGAAGCAGTTAATAATGGTTGCAGTGTATATGGACGAGGCCGAAATCTGAATAAGGCTGTAGAGATGTTTAACACAGCTCGAAGCATGGGTGTGTCCTTGGATGAGAAGGCATACACCAATTTGATATGCTACTATGGGAAGGCTGGTATTGATTTCTTTCTGCCTTGGTAAAAATAGAAGAATTATTTTTTGCATTAGTCTCATGAAATATGAGAACTTACTTTTAATTCCTGATTTTGTAAGGACTTGCAAGAGATTCTGGAGACTTGTGAGATTTTATGTTAGAATGAAACAGGATAGACAGTTTTACTACTTAAAGCATAGTTACTTAAAAAGGACTTGCTGATCTTATAAACTAGTAGATTATTGTTCTCTTGTCTAGCATGCTTGGTTTCTATTGGGCTATGCTATGTTGGATCGTGTAGCTGGTACTATGGTTGTGAAAGCATCTGGAGTTGTCTGACTTGCCGTCATCAAGTTTTATGCTAGATCTATAATTATCCAAAAAAATGAAGAAGTTATATGCTAGATCTACTTTATTTAGCCACAGTTGTTGGCTCTTATGATAACCATCATATTTCTTCAGTTCTTGAGATTATCGCTTAATGTCATTATATTTTTTCCGCCGACTTTGTAGGTAAAGTTCATGAAGCATCCTTTCTGTTTGGCAAAATGCAGGAAGAAGGAATAAAACCTGGAAAGGTATGGACATCTATTCTGCAAAATTTGAAATATTTATGATAAAAGAAGATGCAGCCATGGTGTTGGTAATAATTTTACAGGCTAGGCACTGTGTGAAAATGTTTGATGATAATGCGGACCCATAATTCCCATGAACTCATTGGACCCCTAATTAAGTGTTTAGGAAGCCTTCTAATCAAGTTGAACCTTCTAATTCAAGTCATTGTGGATCACCCATTAAGTACTTGAGGAAACATAATGTGGCATTAAACCCCAATGGGTTGGCCCGATGGCAAGGCCTTGGGTCGTGGGGGTGTGCTCCCTCCAAGGTTTAGGGATCGAAATCTCATGGATGCTAACAGTTCCTTAGGGCCATCAGACTAGGGAAAAACCCTTGAATTAATCGTGGTGCACTTAGAAAATTCCTTGCCAAGGGCCTGCACATCCCCGAGGATTATTTAGGCTTTAATTTGGACACTCTGATGCCAATCAAAAAAACATAATGTGGTATTAAACAATTGGTCGTCACGCCTCATGACCAACAACATTTTTCAATAAAGAAGACCCAATTGCAATGCCCTCCCTCAATGGTGTATTATGTGTAGCAAGAAAGAATAATCAGTGGATCATTTATTTTTGCATTGGCGTTCAGCCTTGTCTTTGTGACATTGGTTATTCCAATTGATGGATATGTGTTGGGAGGCTCTAGCTTCTTGCTCCCAATTACTTTGACTTTAGAGCTTTTGGTACCAACAAGAAAGCCAAGTCTTTGTGGAATGCGATCTTTTGTTCAATTCTATGGGTTATGTTAATTGGTTAGGGCATAATGCTAGGATCTTTGAGGACAAAGTCGAGGACACTAATTCTCTTTGGGATAGAGTGTTTTTAATCCTCTTTTCGGTTTCGGTTTCGGTTTCGGTTCCTCTCCATTTAAGGGATTTCTTTATTTTTGATTTTTGAGGATAGGAGGGCAATGTGTGACTTATGGTTTGTTACCTTGATTAGATTTTCCTTTTTGTCTCTTTTGTTTTCTTTGGTGGACTTTTTGTCTCCCACTTTTTTTGTATTTCTTTTTATTTTTGCTTATTAATATAATCACTTTTGTTGCTAATCCAAAAAAAAAAAAAAAACATAAACAAACAAACAAAACAAAAACAATTGGTTGTCACTGTCCAGTACAATTTGTAGACTGTCATGCTATCATTATGATGCTTACATGATTATCTTGGGAAAATGCAGGTCAGTTACAATATTATGATGAATGTGTATGCTACTGCAGGACTTCACTGTGAAACAGAGCAACTTTTCCTAGCCATGCAGAAAGATGGCTGCTTACCTGACTCCTTGACCTACCTAGCCCTTGTTCGAGCCTATACGTTGGGACTGAAATACTCAGAGGCAGAGGATGCCATTATTTCAATGCAGAAAGTAGGATTTCCTGCTTCCTGTGCTCATTTCAACCTCTTACTCTCGGCTTTCGTAAAAGCTGGTTTGATTCGGGAAGCTGAAAGGGTTTATGGTGAGCTCATTAGTACGGCCGGTTTAAGTCCTGACCTGGTGTGTTGTCGGACCATGCTGAGAGGTTACATGGACTATGGACATGTGAAAAAAGGCATTTCTGTTTGAAAGCATAAGAGAATGTGTGGAACCAGACAGGTTTATTATGAGTGCAGCTGTGCACTTGTACAAGTCGGTTGGCATGGAACTCAGAGCTGATCAAATTTTGAATTCGATGGACAGTTTGGGGATCCCATTCCTGAAAAACCTCGAGATTGGATCAAAGACGATAGCTCCCCAAGTGTCAGAACTAATTTAGCAATGCTCCATATGGAAAAGTTGTCTAAAGATGAACAAGCACTGTATATGTGTACCAGTGGTGATATGATTGTATTTGAGACCGCTGTGTTGCCAATCATCCCTGACCTGTTGTGAAGACCAACGACTACTGAAATATTTGAAGATTGGAAATTTATTCATCATAAAGAAATTCAAGTCCGATGATCTCAGGACTTCAGAATCAAGCTGAGATAGTGGTGGTATGACAACAGGCTCCCACTTTTGCTGTCATGTTAGCTATTGGATTTGGAAGTTTTGCATTCACTCTGATTCCCATTTGTTTTGCTGTCATGTTTGCTAGCTAATGGATTTGGAAATTTTTGCATTCACTCTGATTCCCATTTGTTTTGAATGTTCACCTTATGTGATGTGGTGATGGGAGGGGGCTTCGACAAAGACGATGGCATTGTCGATACTTCCTGCATATAGTGTGTTGCGCATGCATTTACAAGCATGAGCAGCCAGCTTAATTGGTGGTTGATTTATGTGTTCGACCTGGCAGTTGTCATGGTGATTTTTGAGGTATACATCTAATTTTTTTCCGAGACATTTTTATATCAAATGGACATGTACAGTTAACAATTATTCTTCTTTAATTACATCTGCATGTGATTAGCTACATCTAAAATTAAAAATTACTTTTCTATTAACTTATTTGTGTGCGCCATTGGTTTGTCTTTTGTTATTTGTTACTTGCTACCTTGGGCCATCCAAGATGTTTTTATGTGCGAATTTCCACAATGTGTTAACATAACAAATGATCATGAGGTAGTTAAAAAGCCTCTCCTCTTGTTCCATGAGTTTGGCCTTCGTTATTCCCGCTGTAAAAGTTGTGTTCGGTGTTGTTCTCTCTGGAATAGTTGGGTCTGGTGTTGTTTTCATATGCACGTCTCTTTCATTTTCTTTTATTTTTCCCTCATTTTCTTTTCAGGTGTAGGGAATAAGCTAACCTGCGATTAATCAAATATGTGGTTTACCATGTGTTTGCAAACATCTTGAATTTGATCTTGAGCATCCAACCCATATCTCACATGAACTGGTTTGATTTCGAGTTCCACGAAATAATGGAACCACATTTCTCAAATCGTCATTAATTTTTTTCCTTCGATAAAAGATGGGAAAGTTTATGAATTAGAAATATCCTACCATTTTTATATTTTCTTTTTTGTTTTTTTTTGACCTCAAATAGATGCTAAGAAACTAAAAATAAAATGATGAAAGCTAAAAATGTTATTTTACCCTTTATTGTTAAATTCTAATATCTCCACGAAGAACACATTGCTGGACAAACTATTGGGCATTTAATAATTGTCAGATAATCCACTTCTAGAGAGAGATGCTCCCAACAATAAAACATATCTCATGTGATTAACAAACATCTAGCACCAAAAAAATTACAACCAATATAGAGTTCTACAATGATTTAGACCAATATGGGTCCAGACTACAAGACACCTTTGTCAATCTTTAGGCAATCCTTCACAGTTTTGTTGGATGCCTGCAGTTTCCTCACCATTTATTCCATCATGGCATCGGCTGGAGTCTCTGAAGCTGCCTTATTTGATTTTCGTTTGTTCTTACCTGCACATTAAGACGTATAACCTCAAATTGCAATGTTCCATAATAAAATCATGACAACAGAAAAAATATAGTTTACAATGAATAACCTCTTCTTTTTTTCCTTTTTTTTTTTCCTTCTTTTTTTGCATAGGGAAGAATGAAGCAAAACTGTGTACACAAATGAACTTGCCTTTTTTCTTTGATTGTTTGACTTTAAGCTTGAGACTCTTCTTTAAGTGAAATTGGGGGTGATGTTTATCGGAATCCAGGGATGTGCCTAATTCACAGACAAAAAACATTAGCATCACATAACAGATATGGCAGCCACAAGCTCAGTGTGGTTAGAGTTCCTCTCTGATTCAAGAGATTGAACACAAATCATAAGCAGTTTCTTAACATGCGCCTTAAGCATGACACAAAAAACTTATGCTATATCCCTTGCCATTAAACTGAACAAGCATCCAGCCCTGCACCTAAGCAAGTCCCCTCTCCAAGGTGGTTAGGTGCTCCTCACTGTATCAAGTGGAACACAAAGTGAAGACCATAGAAGGTGAACGAGAATGGTGTGATAGTATTTTCCAGTGCTTAACATCATCAAAAATGGACTTATCAGTACCAAAAATTCAAGGATACTAGAGAATTCAAACTAACAAGCTATACCACATCAAATATGAAAGTGAGCCAGAACTACTCCAAAAATGGCATCCAGTTCACCACAAGTGCATTTATCATGCATTGTTTAATGAATTCAAGGATGGCAACTTGTACATTATGCA
The DNA here is from genome assembly GCA_025200525.1 of Camellia lanceoleosa. NCBI lineage: Eukaryota > Viridiplantae > Streptophyta > Magnoliopsida > Ericales > Theaceae > Camellia > Camellia lanceoleosa. The sequence continues at coordinate 1,066,282 of CM045764.1, forward strand.
ATCACTCATTTAGTTTAACACAATGTTCATGTGTAGTTTATTTTCTACAATCACTCGTCCAGTTTACCACTTTTGCAAATATAAAATCAGGCATGTAGTTTTACCTTACCACAAGTGTAGGGTTAATGAATTGGATTATTACAGTTTTTTACATTATTATTACGACCATAACGATAAGAATATGCATGGAATTTAGAACAAGTAACCAAAAATAATGAGATGGGTGTGTAGTAGTATTTTCCACTGCTTAACAATAGGTGTAATTATTGCACCTATCCAACCCACATGTGGATGCACCATACCATACATCTTTTACATTCATCAGTTATTTGCAGCACCCATGTAGAATACCAAAATCCAATCACACAAGTTCATGATAGACACGTACATAGAGAGAGAGAGAGAGAGAGAGAGGAGCGTTACCTTCAGCAACAGCCATCTCGATATCTTGCATTGTGACAAGACCCTTCCCCATAGCATCTCTCTGTTCCTGTCCCACAATCATCATCGTCATCATCATCCTCATCAATTAAACATATAATCAAACTCTGCTCTACGAAGAGAGAGAGAGAGAGAGAGAGAGAGAGAGAGAGAGAACTGACTCTGCGCCATTTCTTGAATAGCTTGCGCTTGCGCTTACCGGAGATGGAGAGAGGTTGGGGCTTATGCTTGAGCTTACCGGTGAAAGGGTCCCCACTTGTCGCTCTTTTCCTCTCTGCTATCGCTGCTCTCCTTCTCTTCTGTACTACGTTGAATTTCGCCATCTCTCTTCCTCCTTCCTCTCCTAAACCCTAATCTCATGGACTTATCTCTCCATATATATGCAAGTTTTTTTTTTTTTTTTTTGTTAGTATTTATTTTGAGGGGTTTGACAATTTAGATTTTAGTTTTTTTTTTTTTAGTTAAAATTTACCCAAAAAATAATAATAATAAAAATAAAATAAATTAAAATAACTAATAAAATAAAATATCACATTAAATTTATAATTATTTTATTTTTTTTTATAAATATCACATCTAATTACAAAAAAATTTAATTACCTTTTCAAATATAAAAATTTTAACCCACTAAAATAATCTAATAAAATAATAACTTCTCAAACATCAAAGTCGGTTGCTCTTGGCATGTGTGTTTCAGATTCACCGATTTCTAAGTAGGACCAGCCGGTTTTTATGGCAATTTTTATCAATTTTCTTTAGAATGGATATTGTTTATTATTGAGATATGTTATAAAAAAATTGTATAAATATGGTGAAAATTTTAAAAATAATAATAAAAAAAAATTAATAAACATTAAAATTAGTGAAATGTGTTGTACTTTTATTTTATTTTTAAATGCTTTTATGCTCCAACAACATTTGTCAATAATACTCCCAACATAACTTATTTCATTATTAGGTATGTCATGCCTAAAGGCACAGTAAATAATATTGAGATTAAAATGTAGTTGTAATTTACGTATCATATTAAAATTTGTAGAGTCTCATGGCACCTAATAAAAGCTCAAGTCAAGACTCCTACCATTAGTTTGTGGTTAACACCTAATACATTAGTGAGTGTCATAGTACCTAACCAAAAATATCTGATTGAAATAATATAATACACAGAACATAAATACCATGACCTCGCAAATAGTAGTCTTGGAAATTGTTTACAAATTAAGATACGGAAATCAAATATTTTGAAATAATTTTCCAATCAAGATATGGAAAGCATTGAAAAACTAAATGCATCATATCATGAAGAAGAAATCAACTCTGTGCCATAGCATCCCAACAATATAGCAATACATTTTTCATAAAATCGCTTATGAAATACTACTTAAATGGTAAAAAAAATAATTCAACAAAAAAATTTGAAATGCAACAAAGTCCACATAGGTGGAAAGCTTTACAAAAAGTGGGTCATAGCTATCGTCTGTTTTACAAAATGTGTATATTTTACAAAATGTGTATATTTTACAAAAATCAAACACATTTTTGTAGTGGGTCATAGCTAATGTCTTCAAATTTGTTCTTTCCCACAATTGTTACGAACGCCTCATCAATTTCCAAAAGGTCTTCACAACAAAACTTCAGGGTAAACAATATTTGTGGTGGAATCTGGCTCATCATTGGGGAGGAGGATACTTATACGATCGAAAGATGTACATCTAGATAATGCTACGTATAGTTGCCCATGACTAAAAACAGGTGTACGCAAATCAATCCCAACAAATTTCACAGATTGTCCTTGAGATTTATTTATGGTCAAGGCGTATACCAATCAAACTGGAAATTGACGTCTTGTCATTCGGAAAGGCATTTCTGCAGAAGACGGAGTCAATGATATCCTTGGTATAAATGCCAAATTGCCAAACTTCTCTCTAGTTAAGATTCGAGCTTCAATTATGTGTGTCGCACCTTGATACCATCAATCTTGTGCCATTACACAATCCATCTTTCGGTGCAATGTTTCTTAATAACATTATAAGACAACCCACTTTCAACTCTACCTTAAAAGCTGGTAGCCCAGGAGGATCCAATGAATTTAAAAACTCATTAGGATATCTATTTGTAATGGAATGATCAATTTCATCATCTTTGGCCATCTTATCTGCAGCAAGATACGTATATGTATTCCCTAGAAAAATATTCAACGCAGCAATATTGATAGCACTGACTTCATCATTTCGTGCAGAAAGAATTGTACGTTCCGTTAAAAATGACGGGGTTAATGTATCTACCATATCCAATTGTGGATAAACTGCTGAAAGTAATTCCTTTAGATCCTGGCATTTGTATATTGTTGATGGAATTTTAATGATTTCTTGCGGATTGGTTCCAACGTAATAAATAAAATAAAATAAATTAAAAAAAATGGTGTAATCAAAGTATCCTCAAATGGTATAATCAAAGTACGAATAAGTATTACCTCCAAGAATTTTGCAAAAATAGCATTTCCAAGGTTTGCATCATTCAAGAGCATATTCAAATCTAAAGATAAAACATATAGATCCTTCTACAAAACTGAATATCTCCATGATGCATTCACAATTTGCTCACCAACTCCCTTGGTTATAACTTGTAAGATTTGTCGAAAGTCTCCACCAAGAACAACAGTGATACCCTCAAATGACTTTTCACAATCACAAATATCTCGAAGTGTGCGATCAACCGCCTCAACACAATGTCTATGTTGCATAAGAACTTCATCCCAAATTATGGGTTTTGTTTCTCTAAACAATTCAGCCTGTAATGATTGCTTGCTAAACTCACAAACTGAATTTTCCAAGACATTTAATGGAATGAAAAATGTTGAATATACAGTACGACCTCCTACTAATAATAATGATGCAATTCCAGATGAAGCCACAGTAACAACAATATGGCCAAGGTTGCGACATTTTAATGCAATCGTATTGTACAAAAATGTTTTTCTGCTAAGACCCCACTCAAAAAGAAAATAGTCCCTTTACTTTCAAAGACTGAAGAAGTGATTGCGTTATAAGCAGTTCGTTTCCATTATTGAGGCGATCAATAGTAATTTGCACATCTATCTGTTGTACCTTATTCTGTAGTTGTTGATGTTCGAATATCAATCGGTTACCAACTGTTGCACTTCAATTTGCTGTAGGTTGTGGCATGGGCGGGAAGTCAATTAAACTCTTTCCTGATTCTTGAAGCATTTGATTCAAAATATACAAACCATAATCTTCAACTTGAGCCTCAATTGGGTTAGAAATTGCAAACAATGTACGAAGCTTATGTGCAAAATCATCACAGATATGCATTGAAAATTGATTCCATAACGCATGTGGTTGTGGTGGAAAACATTGGGTCAAAATAATACAAAACAATCTCCTCAATTGATATCCAATTTTCATAACTGCAGCCTCTTTCAAGCACTGTATCCATTCTTCATCATCTTCTAAGAGTCCTCTTGCAACACATGCTGATTTAAACGTCTCATGCAAAACATTGTTAACTGTACGTAAACATTGAAACAATCTTGGCCCTTTGACAACAGTTAACAACAAACGCAGATAAAATCTTTCACCACAGCTAGGGCTAGCAAAGTACATTATACCAATTGCATATCCATGTTCTCTTGGTTTCCATCTATGTTCTGATTGCCAAACAAAATGTTGCGGAAATTCTTGGTAAGTGAATTGGCATGCATTTTCATTAGAAGCACAATAATCAAAAAAACCAATAAGAGTCGATTTTTGTTGCGTAGTTCTAAAAAGAATAATTTCCAATGAGTCATTAGGATTGAAAAGAACACGATGCATTCTAGGTAGATGAAGTGCCAAATGAACAACTGTTGGCATCTCTGCATGCAAATGATGACCGAATATTCGCCAAGCAGCTTCTGGTGGTCCAATATACCTCGCATCAAGATATTGTTGGATCTCATTAATCAATCCCAAAACCATTGTTGTGCGATCATAACCCTTGTAAATATACTTATGTATATACTTAACACATCTCACTCTAGCACAAACTTCTACATTTATATTACAATTGAACCGTTTAGAAAGATATGCATTGTATGGTACCACATCCTTGTTATCAACTTCCTGTCCTCTCACAGTATATACTTGACCACTATTGCGACGACGATAAATTGGATATCCATCTTGATCCATAGTTGTTGATTCTGCAAAGGCTCGAGGGTATTTCTTAGTACATCTACCATTTTCCATACATGGTGTTTAGGGATTTCGAGCACCACATGGTCTATGTACCATGCAACACTTGATAGTTTGAAAAAGTGTAAGATCATCTTTTGGATCTGGAAATTATGCACAAACTAATTTGTCTACTTGAGCACATGTTCGAATTTTGTCTGGACCTTTAAGAAAGAGAAGTGCATGCATATGTGGTAGGCCTCATTTTTGGAATTCAATTGTAAAAACATGTGCAACTTTATTACCGAACACTTTGTTTGTCTCTATCTCCTTCATTAAACACTTTCTTTTTAGCTCAAAAACACGGGCAATCAAATCAGGACGATCAATAGCTTTTTGGTGTGGTAATAATGTTGAAGTAATTTCTGGCCAATTGGGATTTGCAGTCATGGTGAGAAAAATATCTGGGTGTTGGTTGTATCGCATGATAGCCATTGAATCTTGAAAGATTTCAAACATATGTCTAGGACTACCAGTAAATGAAGATGGCAAAATAAACCTTTGACCAATTTGATTAGGTCGTAAGTTATCTGGATCAATATCGCTTAAATCTTGGTAAAGTTCAACCCGATTTTTTTTTTGATTAAGTGTGACAACCCTCACCTCTTATTAGTGCTAATCTATAATTAAGCATGATAAATAATTGATCGGACAGAAATTCTAAACTAATTACATGAGTATGTTGCTTTAATTGCATTTCTATCTGTTTGTCATTAAATGATCTGCTCGTTTTAAGTTTTGAACTATAAATTGAAGGCCTTATCGGCGGTCGAATCAGAAATTGATTAGTGTTATGTGTTAATTATGATTTATGTGATTTTATGGTAGATTTAATTGGAATTTGATTCGGAATGATTAAATTAGATTAAATGATGTTAAATTACAATAGTTTTAGTTTATTACCTTCTTGCCATTGTAGTGGGCCACTTTGTTAAACATTGTTTAGAGCTTAGTTTCATATCATTTGCTCATCTTTTAAAGACCAAACCGTATGAGAGAGGGAGAGTAGGAGAAAAAGGTTAAATTCAACAAGTTTTACTTGAAATTAGAGGAATTAAAGGAAATTTGCAAAATTGAGCTAGCACATCTTGAATTCAAGGCATAAGGTAGAGAATTCATCTTCTTAATTGTGAATTTAAGTTGTTCTTGCATGATTCATGGGAAAATTAGTGATCTAAGTCAAGAATTGGTTTAAAGTATTGAATTAAGAGTCCATTCATGCATGCATGCATGTACATATTCTTGGATTTTGTGGTTGTTCTTCATGAATTTCCACATGCATGTCCACATTTTGGTTGTGGTCCATGAATTCACCATAGTTTTGAGCTCAATCTTGCATTTGGTTATGTTTTGGAGCATTGGAATTCATTAGAACACTTGCATGTAATGTTCTTGCATTGTTCTTCAAGTTTTTTTGAAATTGGTGTTCAATTGGCTTACCTTTGGGCTTGATTTTACAAAAATTGATCGTCAAAATATGTTATAGTATGAGTTTTCAAGTGTTTTCTAGAAAATGGGCCCAAAAGGTTGAGTTTTGAAGTGTTGAATGCTTGGTTTGAGCTTGGGAAGCAAATCTGGAAATTCCAGATTTTGGCTTCCATGCTCGAGCGAAGGATTCCACGCTCGAGCGATCATCTTTTGTTCAGAGCTCCGCTCGAGCGAGGGAATGCTGGCTCAAGCGTAGATTGCAAGCTCTCAGATGTTTGGTGCACGCAGACGTATGCTCGAGCGACGAGACCTACGCTCGAGCGAAGAGTTGTGTCTCACGCTCGAGCGAGCGTCGAGTAGGGATTTTCAATATCCAACACTTTTTGCATTTTTACAAACCGCTCGAGCGAGGAAGTCCATGCTCAAGCGATCCCTCTGTTTTGGCACACTCGCTCGAGCGAAGAAAGCCACGCTCGAGCGAGACCCCTGTTTCAGCAAAAATTTGAAAAGTGTTTCAAAGTGCATTTTTACATCCTCATTCCATCCTAGGCATTCCTAGACCTAGTTTAAGGCATCTTAATAAGGATAATGTCATAGAACCACACCAAGTCAAGTTAAGGGGCTAAGTTATTAATCCCGAGTGTGTGTTCGTTCTGCAACTGTAGGATTGGCATCCGAGGACGCTCGTTAGCTTGTCTATAGCCCAGTGCTCTGTGAGTAACAATGTTGTAAAGATATGTTCAATTATGATTATTTTCTGAATGATCAACTGTTCTGCTTACTGAAATATTATTGTTTAATAAATGAATGTTTGTCCTATTTGTAAACTATATTCGTGGCATCCATAGCAATTTATTGTTACCGCATCATATCGTCATAGAGATCTCTGCCGGTTCCAATCGTGAACTACTACTATTTCATCGTTATGATGGCCATCAATCGATCGCTCGGTCTGTTAAGACCCATCGCATCGCTTTTGCTATTGGATGTAACACAAATGACTGCTATGGTTTCTAAGTGATTGATATGACTGTTTAAATACTAAAATGACATTCATTCTTAGCCTCTTTACTCAACTGTTATTCACTGGGCATAGCTCACTGTTTTTATTTATATGTAGGTGTCCAGGCATTGGATCGATGCTAGGAGCGTCAAGTTAAGCTCCCGTTTTGTCAAGCTAACCACCGTGCCTCACCTCGAGGTTCCAAGCCCGTCAAGCTAAGGCTGTTTTGGGGGGTCTCAGTTTCACCCTCCTGTCTCTGTTTTATAATAAATGTTTAGGACTTGACTGTACAGTTTTAGTTAGGGATTTGGTCCCTGACAAGGATGTTTGTGTAAATGTTGCATGTATATATGTTTTGGTTATCAATGTGGCATGTTTATAAAAAGTCCTTTTGCATTCAGAATGTCACAGCTCATTGGACATCTTTTATTTACTGTTTTGGCTTCTACCAAATTCTTTTACTCAGACTATCGTTTTTATCATAAGGTGCCTTTGGTAATCACATATTACTGGCCGGTTACGATGCTAAACTCATAGGGGCGGGTTTGGGTCGTGACATTAAGCTTGTAGTACGTCAACCGATTTTGCTCAATTGCAGCCCAAGCATCTACCAAAAACTCTTGGAATAGTTTTCCACCTCTCAAAATTGTTGAATACTTTGTAGGTTGCTCAAACAAACGATAACTATAAAAATCCATTTGAGTAAGTCGATCAATTGAAGGCCGATCATGTTTAACGTCCCACAATTTCAACTCAGGTTCCCATCCGAGCTCACCATACGGGAATAATAAAACATAATGCAATGGCAAATATGCTGGGTGACATTCATTAATTTGCATCAGTTCATTATTTCTCTGTAGATGTAAAACAACATCTTTCATTCCAGTAACCTCGGTTCCATCACCTGGTATTACAATTGCAATCTCATCAGCAGTTGGTAGGTTATACCGTCGTCGGTCTGTTGCTGAATTGTAGTGAAGATGAGCAGGTAGATTTTGTCCAGTGAAGGGTAATTGATTCAAAATTGCATGAGCCTGGCGAAATTTGTCTACAAATGCATTAACTTGCAACAAACTATCTTGAATAGTTTTGAGAACATCCCTTCGTAAGTGAGGATTTCTACGATTTCAAACTTCTAAAGCTGAATCAAGATCATAAATGTACAACTGAGCATAAGTCGCATCCTGACCTGGCTGTGGTAGAAATGATCCTGTTCGATGTCGCAATTCCCCATGGATAATAAATGGTTTAGGACCGCTTCCCCTTAGTACTCTTGGATCCAATGTAGCACCAAGACTTGTAAAAGTATTGGCTGCATTGTATACTCGAAAGTATAACGTCAAACGACCTTGCTTTATCATCACCCCCATCATTTAATGTTTGAAGTGGTGGAGGGGGTGTCATAAGCAGAGGTAGCCTAGTCTTTCCTTTTGAACAGCAAGTTCCAAATAGGAGATGCTTTCGAGATGATTGTGCTAATTTTTCGTCCATCCAATGTAAGGCTGAATAGTAAGGACATAACACATCCATCTTGCCGAGAGAATGACGACATGAATTCATGTGTGATTGAGTATTAATCGCAGTACTTATAATCATATATTCTAATTCATCATCTGTACATAGATCCTCTTGAAGAAATGTGACTATAGAATTAGGCCTATAAATATTTATTGTGGATAAATTAAAATTTATACACATGTAAAAGTAAGAGTATTATTTAAAGAATTAAACATGTTTTACCAATTCCGAGCTAAAGATGTACTTTCCATAGAGAACGAACATGTGGATGCATGTTTAACCATTGTTCTTTTTGTGCCAATGAAGTATCCGTAAGTGTCTTTGTACCCTGTTCCAGCAAGCGTGACTGCGACGACTCGGTGTTAATGAAGGAAAGTCTTTAACATATGCTCCTAATCTCTCTCGTCCATGTCACAAGCGTTGTCCCGATTGATATGTAGAGCATGCATTTTCATTTCTTTCACGCTCGTTGCAGGCACGTTGAGCTAATCTGACTCTTGATATAACATAACCATTGGGTCCCTAAAATATGAATATTAAATCATTGGATGCCTAAAATGCAAATATTATCAAGTACCATTTTCCACTGTCCAAAGAAAATAATATTTTCTATTTTTATATCCCCTCTTCTCAAAAAATGCATTATACTCTCGCTCCATGACTATCCATAGTTTTATAATAATAATAATAATAATAATAATAATAAATTGTGTGATTTTGTTACACTAATAAACAAATAATCGACCCATTTATGAGAATAATAAACGTTCGACCAACAGATTGTGTGGTTTTGTAACAGTAATGAACAAATGTTCGATCTGCAGATGAGCTTCATAAAGTATCCCCATTTTCTTGTAGGACCCATGCACTTACAGGAGACACTATATATTCATTTCTCACTATATATTCCTTCATAAAGTATCCCCTATATATTTCTTTCTTCTTAAGAATATATAGGAGACACTAAAAAATGTGCATAGTTTAAAAAATAAAATATAATTATGGCTAAATAAAATACAATATATGAATATACAAAAATAAAAAATAAAAAAACTCTACAAAAATCAATAACACCCATATTGCTAAACATGCATTTTCCTTTCGCTTGCCCTTGCAATCAGTCACCTTTGTCATTTATAATCTATATAATAAATTGTGTAGTTTTGTTATACAAACAAACAAATGTTCGGCCAACTTATGAACTTCATAAAGTATCCCCATTCACATAACTGGAAAAAAAAAAAATTTGTTGCCCATTTTCTCCCTCCTCTCTTTATCTCTTTATATCTTTATCTCAAAATTTTCGCACACTTACATTGAAAAGTGGTGCAGATTTCCACATATATACAGGAGACACTTGAAAAAGTGCACAGTTTAAAAAATAAAAATACAATTATGGTTTAAAATAAACAATTGGACATGCATTTTCAAAAACACTTTACAATTATGGCTTAAAATAAACAATTCGACATACAACTATGACTTAAAATACAAACATACGAAAACTAACAATTTAAAAAAAAATGAAAACTCTACAAAAACTAGTAAGAACTATACTGCTGGACATGCATTTTCCTTTCCCTTGCCCTTGGAAGCATAAGACACCTTTTCTTTTTCCTTTGACATTGCCTTTGCATTTTCCTTTTCCATTGCCTTTAAAAAATAACCGAAGTCTAAGAAATAACCAAAGTATAGAAATAAAAATTAAAAAAAAAATGATAAGGAAATGATTTTTGGGCTGACATTAGAAATACGAACGACATTGAAATCATGCTCATCACGAATCACTACACCGACATTTCTTTGTTGAAGAAACTAAACCTATACATACAAAAACAAATAAGTAGCTGATATGTACACAAAATGAAATTTTATAAGACGATGAGTAAAGGGAACAAATATTACAGTTCGTTGTAAGTCTCCATCTAGCTGTAAAAAATGAGGATTTTTTTTTTTTTTTTATAATCAGAACCTAGAATACAAAAGTTTTTTTAAAATCTATGTACCAGTTTTTTTTAAAAAGACAACTTACATTATCCATAATGATAGAGGTCATTCCAGATTAGTATTGCCAAAACCTGTAATATAAATGTTGACTTCAGTAAATACATATTAATCCAGTAATACATAATACAAAGTTAACTTGTAAAGGTTTTGGAATACATAGCTTATGTAAATAAAAAAGCTATTTTAATTCACCAAGTGAAACCAAACGAAGCAATCAATAGATACTTAAATGGAATCAAACATATCGGTGGCTTAAGCTTTGTTGAATTTAATTGAACTAAAAGAGGTTTAAATGGAACTGCAAAATTTATAAAATTAATTCATATGACAAACTAATAAAAAATCATCAATCATTTTGAAATCCACAGTTAATTCATATGATAAAATATCTCGTTGAAGGAATTAATAAAAAATCAAACTGAAATTTTTTTTTACACATATGACAAATTAATAACCCAATAATCATTTTCCACCACCAAAATGAGCTGTGTTTCCAAGAATGTATTTATTAAAATTAACAAATAACAAAAGATTTGCAATAAATCCACAGCTTTGAAAATAATAATTTGATTCCAAACATTTTCAGTATTGATAACACAATCAATCCAAACAACAGCAAAAGAAAGTAGTCATGAATCTTACAATTTTTCTTACAAATTAATAAATATTAAAATTGTCCAATACGCCACAACATCCCAACTTGGCAAAGGGTGCAAATGAATGGAAACATGTACAGTATTAAAGTCAACATATATATATTGTTGCACCTGAAGTGGACAAACTCAATCTCACAAATTCAGAAGCTATGAAATTATCCTCTATTTTTTTCAATAATCAAACACCCAAAAAATCCAAAAACCAGCCAAGTAAGGACCCAAAAAATTCAAAAAATCAGCATATTTGACAATCAAAGCCTATCGAAAGTTTATTTAGCAAAGTTGAGAGCTCCATCCACTAAACAGCAAGTTATAGACAGTAGACGATAACTCGGAACTTAAAATTATATTTGAAACACATTATCATTATATTTGAGACCCATTATTCAGAACATATTGAACACATTACATTTGAAACAAATTATCATAAAATTAAATCCCACTATATCTCATCACATTTAGACTGTAAATCTATATAAATATAACAAATGGCTGGAAATTTTAGAGGTTGATGCAGCTTAGTATTGTCAAAACCTGTAATACAAAAGTGAACTTAACTAAATAAATATTAAATACATAGCATATTTTAATTCACCAAGTCAAACCGAGCGAAGCAATCATTAGATACTTAACATATCGATGGCTCCTACATTATTGTTAGGGATCAAACATATCGATGGCTTAAGCTCTACTGAATTGTATTGAAGCTCATTCAAAGAATTAATAAAAAATCACATAGATATGCAGATGCCAAACTAATAACCTACCAATCATTTTCCGCAACCAAATTTTACTAAAATTAAACAATTTATCAAAATGAGTTGTGTTTCTAACAGAAACTATCAATAAAACACATCAATCACTTAGTACTTTGCTTCCAAGAATCTATTTATTAAAATTAACAAATAACAAAAGCTTTACACATTTACATGGGTTTAAAATAATAGTTTCACTCCAAACATTAAATAAGTAAAATAAATCACCAGATGGGGACATTTTCAAGGATTGGTAACACAATTTGACTCCAAACAACATAAAAAAAATATATATTAATGAATGTTACCATTTTTCTTAGCAAATGGTGCAAATGAGTAAACACATATGTATTAGCAAAAGGTGGAAATATATACTTCTGCACCTAAAGTGGACAAAGTGAACCACTAAAGTCAACCGCTAAAGTCAAAAGGCCAACAAATAATTTCATAAAAAATAATTCATCCACCAGGTGGTCAACCACTAAAATGTCTCCAAGATATAACTAAGCTAACCTTTTTTTTCACAGAAGATAGATATGATAAAGAAATATTTCAATGTACATAAGAAAATAAACTTAAAATATATAAGAACTGATTTTTCAAGATTGTTTCATTTTTGTGAGAAAAAACAAAAAAGAAGCGGAAAAGATAAAAAATAAATTGGTTTACTTAATTTTTTTTTCTTCCATAACCTCAATTTATTTTTTGCTTCCTCAATTTAAGAAAAGTTATGATACACTGCTTTAGGCATTAATGAGGCAATTGAAACCATATAAATTCCCAAACATATCTTATGTTTAGCAGAGGAAAACGTTTTAACCATAAACAACAATAAATAAAGCCAATCCCAAAAGATATGTTATATTTACCATAAGTCTTAATGGCACTTCCAAACACAATCAGACTCAAATCAAAATTAGGTGAATTCCTGTAACGAAGCTAATTAATTCTAGAACTTGAGATCCAACTGATGCTATCTAAGACCTGGAACACATCTTATAGAAAAGGTAAGAATCGAACACATCTAAGACATGAAAAAACAATAGAAATCAATATAGTGTATACAAACCAGATTGTTTTTAAAAAAAACAAAAATGTAGTAATACTGTACGATTTCATGCTCATGCTCATCACGAATCAATTATTTAACTTGATAATTTATTAATAAAAGGGCCTATTTGTTATGAAATTAGAAACCTTATGAGACCTAATGTAATTTCTAGAATCACAGAGGGTAATTTGCAATTTAAGTAAATCTCAAGAGGTGTGTTTGTAATTTCTCCTTAATATTATTATATGTAATTTATCCGTAATTTATCCTTAAAAAAATGTAGTGATACTGTACAATTTCCTGAGCTGATAAATAAAATAAAATAAAAGATTCCCTAGGTTTACTACTAAACAGGATAGAATATTTTCCAAATCCTTACAAACACATATGGAGGCCATTATTGGCCAAAAACAACCTTTTATTGGCCAAAAACTGTTTGACACAAAAATTTTAAATTTATTAAAGCTTGAACAATATATAATACCACAAATTCAAACCAAAGTATGAATTTAAGAAATCAAACAGTACGATACCACAGTATGAATTTAAAAAATTAACTCATGAATTCTATAAGAGCCTTTTCGTTGAAATAGAAAAATACGAAATGTGGTTTAGATTTCCATACTTACCACATCTGTAAAATTAATTTAACTCCTAATAAAATTAATAAAATTCAAACTAATAATAGATTAATTTAACTCCTAATAGATTAATTTTACAAACTAATAAAATTCAAATGTTTTTGAATGTTACAAACTAATAAATTCGAATGTTATCAAAATGCTATACAAACTAATAAACAGGTGTTTTATGCAATAAATAAAACTCAAACTAAGGCCTTGTTTGATTAACAGGTTAATAAAATAGTACCACTAATACTACCAATCTAACATGCCCTAAGTGTCATTCAAGGAGAAAAGAAAAAAACAAAAACAAAAACAAAAATTAATTTAACTCCTATCTATATTGGTTAAATTTGAAACATTAGATAAAAAGTCAAAAAATAATACAAAAAATAAACCCATTCAACACAAAAAACATGCCCTAAGAGGCAGAGGAAGGTATGTTTATTTTCTTCTTCCAATTTTTCATTTTTTTATTAAAAAAAAAACGCCCTCTATTTGGTTGCCTAGAAAGTAGAAACCCACTTCAGTTTATTAATTAATTGGCCCAGGTTTTGTTAGACCTGGCTTTCTTAAACATGGCTTCTCAATAACTATACATATTGGAATCATACATAAATAGGAAGTTTGGGTATAGCGATCCCGGTTCTTTTTCCTCTTGTGTACAGTGATCCGGACTTGTTTCCGTGAATGTTTGTAGTTGCTTATATCTTGTTTGCATCCTTTCGTACTTTGTATTTAAGTTATGGGATGTGTTGGGTAGGTTTGTTACAAGTTGGTTGAACTTAGAAACCAAGAGCAGTTGCCCAGATTTTTGCCTTCACGCTCGAGCGGAGCTTTTGACGCTCGAGCGTGCCCTTCATTGTTGCTTTTCCGCTCGAGCGGGAGTTTTGACGCTCAAGCGTGATTTTCCATCTTCCAGTATTTTATGCGAGATTGGACGCCGAGTCGGGCGCTTTTACGCCGCTGGTTTGTGTCTGATGCTCGAGCAAGGAACCTGGTTCAGCTAAAGTTCTGAAAGTGTGTATCCGCCGCTTGAGCGGGATTTTTGACGCTCGAGCGGAAGTTCAGGAGTGGCGCCGAAAGGGGTTTCACGCCGGCGGGCGACTTTTATATAAACACGGGATCCGACTTTTTGGATCACTTTTTCAACACACTTTCTCTCTCTTACTTTCCCAAATACAGATTTGAGAGCCTCTCACTCTAAAACCTTACATTCTCTCTCAGATTTGATCTAGTAGAAGTGATTTCCTCATCTTGGGCCTTTGTAAAAGTTGTGGGGATCGTCAAGGGTTTTGTTTTAATCTGAAAAACTTGGGATTTGGAGCACGTTGGTCTTTGGTCTTCATCTTCATTTGAGCTCAAACTTCGAGGTAGGGATATCCTACTCCTTCTCATAAACTTTACCTTTGAATTTTAGCATTTTGATGAGTTGGGGATTGTTGGGTAATTTTGAAGAAGTTTGGGCCTTTGTGTAATTTTACAAAAGTTGGGATTTTATTTATAATAAACCAATATGCATGTTTGGCATAGAGAAATGAGTTAAATGATGGATTATGGATGAAAATGGAACCTTTGAGTTGTTATGTAACTTATGGGAAAAATGCCCTAATTACATAGTCAAATTAATTTGTATAATTAATTTGGAGAAATAAAGAATTGAATTGAAAATGTTGAAATTGAACGGTATGGAATTAAAGGGTGTAGTTGGATTCATTCATCGCTCACCTAGTGGAAATGTCGATTATATATCCATTTGGTGCATTTATTTTCAGATAGAGATAACGCTTTGGGCTACCGGTGGAGGGTAGTTTTGATTGTTGTAGATAATGTATGATGATTAGGCAAATTAAAACTAATCGATTGAATATGCTATTGAGTATAGCGATTGAAATAATACATCAACTCTATATATTGATTGATTGTATATGATCTATGTTTATATACATGTGTTGTGTGGGAGGAGATAGGGATGTACTCCACGGTTTAGGGGAAGATAGGAGATGGACCTCTAAACCGGATTTTTGTGTGACATTGATATAGCACTACCATGTGTATCAAGTGTTGATTATGGAAGTGTTTGAATTGATTTGATATAACACTAAAATGTATATCGTTATCAATTGTGAAGTATAGAAGTGATTCTATGTTATGTTGATACAGCACCGAAATGTGTATCTTTCGAAAAGTGTGGAAATAGTTTATGTGTTATTGATACAGCATTAAAATGCGTATCCCTCATGAATTTCGAAAGTGTTTTAAAGATGAGTCTTAACCTCATTAAGTTATCTGGCTAGGTGTAGAGCCTTGTTTACAAACTCAAAGTTGAAACGAAATGGGAAACGAAGTGTAATATGGACTTAATGTCTTGTAACTGAAATGTGATATGCGTGGATGTATCTGTGTTGACCATCTATCAACTGCTAATCTTTTAGTCATTGTTCATAGCTGGTTTAGTGTATTTCTACTAGGCTGTGGCTCACCCTTTATGGGACATCATTTTCAGGTACAGGTAGCATGCCGCCTCCAAGGACATAGCTTGGAAGGCAAGAAACAGATAGACTTTTGTCGTTTTGTTATCTTTTGGATGTATTACATGTAAATTCAAGCCAAGGGCTTAATGTGTAGTTGAGTTAGTATTCTCTTTTTGTAACCAAGTGTTAACTTGAAAAGCTGTAAGCCCGTAGGGCATTTGCTTTTGTTGTTAACATATAATACTCATTGTAATGAACTACTCCAATGAATAAAAGAATATTTATCTTTTATATCAACGCATGTCTATATTGATGGGTTCTAATGTTATTATTTTGAGGGTGTTACATTGGGGTTTAGAATCATATATATACAGGGGGTTTGGGGTTTGGAATCATATATACAGATATATATATATATATGCATACATATTGGAATCATATGTATAGATATATATACATCCATAATCATATATAAAAATAAAAATAAAAGATTAATTTACCTTGTTTCGATATGAAAGATCTTAAGGAAGTCCACAATGCTTCAGGCTCAATGCTTCAAACTTGTTGTCAATATTATTGAAACAAAAGATTATTAAAGATTATTGAAGATATCCAAAAATTAAAGATATCCAAACATGCTGGTAACATTCATTAGTATTTTGAAAGATTATTGAAACAAAAGATATCCAAAGATAGAAATATAAAAATCAAAGTCTAGGTTTCCATTTTCCCAATTGTTAGCTACTACTTAATGCTTGGTTGGTTGTGTATGAATGACATTTAATAAATCGTAGAGGTTATTTGTAAATCAAATTTGAATGTTATCAAAATACTATACAAACTAATAAACGGATAGTACCTGTAACGCCTCACTCCCGGGTCGTTAAATACACTAAAATAGCCTAAAAAAAATACAAGTTTTGCTCCCAAAATTAATAATTACAAAATCGTCTCTAAATGGGACAATATTCTCCAAATATTCTAATTACCTCCAAAATAAACAATATTACAACTATCTCCAAATTTAGTAATTACAGTGGCGGGTCCCAAATCAGATAATAAATCTTTTTAATCTCAATTTTGAGCTCCGCTAAAATCTGTTACGCACCTGAAAAATAAATTAATTCGGGAAGTATACAATACGACAGGAATACAAGGCTCGAATGCAGAATAATTTATCAGGAATCCAACAATTTATGACATCCAATCAACGATACGATAATAAAGCAATTTACCAAATTGCACAACAAATCAACCATAATTTATCTAGGACCAAATACCGGGTTCTACTCAGTACATAACCAGTGAATAAATTCATTTATTCACCCACCTCACCCAAGCTCCACGCTTATCCGGGCATATTGGTGTAAACAATTAATAAAATTCACTTGATTCATGTACGGAGTATTTCCATGTCATTCAGTCAGACAAATCACCATTTTAACACAGAAATATTTGTAGAGAATTTTACCAAATGATCAGAATATCAACGATTCGACAACAAATGATTTTACCACCATAATCAAGTAGATTACAAATTGAGGATAATTTAAAATAAGAGAACTCTTTGCAAAGAGATTTAAATAGAGCATATTGTATACGACCCGAATTTACCTCAAAATAATTGATTTCGTCACCATAAATCTAAAATTGCTCCATAGATCTCCAAAAATAACTCTGATTAAACTTCTAGGGCATAAAGTATGCATAATTTAATAAAATCTACAACTCTCAATTATTATCAATCTGATTGGCCTACTCCACGTTATAAACTTTAACTCTTTGCTTTGCTTACACTAACTTCACTATTTATAGACCTCCAATTCTTGCATGTCACTCAAGGTTGCAATGCTACTGACACGTCCTTTCCCACGTGGCCCTCAAATGGGTGATTAATCAAGGCTATGAGGTGATTCACCAAAACTATAGATGTTTCCTTTTTCTTTTTCTTTACTTTATTATTTTCTTTTCCCAATGGTTGGTTTGATGGTGGGGAACTATGGGTAAACCCACGGTTTTGAGTGTTTGTTTCACATATTTTTTTTTTCTTTTTCATGGGGAATTGTAGAGAAAAATTAATTTATTATTATATCAGAATAAATAACAATAGGATAGATATAAAAGGGATGAGATAAATACAAATAAATAATTTAAAATTAAATTCTTATCTAAAAATCGCACCACTAAATTATCATAATAAACCATCAATACCACTCACTAAATATTAATACCTCAAAATACGGGGTGTCACACCTTGTTTGATTAACAGATTAATAAAATAGTACCACTAATAATACCAATCAAACATGCCCTAAGTGTCATTCAAGGAGAAAAGAAAAAAAAAAAAAAAACAAAGATTAATTTAGCTCCTATCTATATTGGTTAAATTTAAAACATTAAATAAAAAGTCAAAAACTAATACAAAAAATAAACCCATTCAACACCAAAACATGCCCTAAGAGGCAGAGGAAGGTATGTTTATTTTCTTCTTCCAATTTTTCATTTTTTTATTAAAAAAAAAAAAAACGCCCTCTGTTTGGTTGCTTAGAAAGCATAAACCCACTTCAGTTTGTTAATTAATTGGCCCAGGTTTTGTTAGACATGGCTTTCTTAGACATGGCTTCTCAATATATATATACATATTGGAATCATGCATAAATAGGGAGTTTGGGGTTTGGAATCATATATATACAAGGGATTTGGGGTTTGGAATCATATATACAGATATATATATACATACATATTAGAATCATATGTATAGATATATACATACATAATCATATTTAAAATTAAATATAAAAGATTAATTTTATTCATATCTCATTGGTTAAATTTGAAACATTAGCTAAAAAGTCAAAAATTAATACAAAAAACCAACCCATTCTTTTCTCAACCCACAAAAAATAAACCCATCCAACACAAAAAATGAATGTTTCTTTTCTTCTTCCAATTTCCATTTTTTTTTTAAAAAAAAAAGAAACACTCTCTATTTCGTTATGTAAAATTAGAATTCTCTGCTCAGAAAGACCCACTTCAGTCTTCGTTTCAATGATTTTATCAATCAAAAGCTTTTCAAAACCATGAAAAATCAACACCCATTTCCCATTAAAGAATCAAACCCATTTCATAAATCAAAACCATGTGAGAAATCAAACATTTCAAATTAATTTTATAAATGCATATCAGATTGGGATCAAAATGCATAAAAATAAAGTAGAATTCACTGGATACAAATGAAAGCACAATCAAAGTAAAACAGAAATCACAGTACACAGAAAAGGTCCAATAATTCAAACCTTGGTGCCAAAAGGTCCAACTGGATAATTCATCTCCAAAACGTTCCTTTTTCAAATGAAATAATTGGATTAAATTCAAATTCAATTCTCTCTCAAACTATCAAATGTCTATGTTATTACACATACATATCAGACACATGAATTGAACTGAATAAACAATAGGATACCTCCAGTTCGGCCTCAAGTTCTTCACCCTCATGACCTGTAGCAATTGGCATAACATCTGCAACTCTCTTTTTCCCCTTCAGAATAATATCTACCATCCATCAACAACTAAATGATATTTCGAATCCTTACTCTTCTTTTTTCATCAAATTCAATTAAAATCTTGGTTAAAAACTTAATTTGATAAGAGTACTCCAATCCTTACTATTTTTTCTCTCTTTTTTTTTTTTAGCAAATCTTTTTGAAAAATTCCAAACTTATCCTAAAATCAACTTTAACCATTTTTAATCCTTACTCTTTTATAAATTAAAACCATCTTAAAACCCATTTCAAAACCATCTTCAAAACCCATTTTAGATCAAGTAACCACAATCGTATCTATATATAAAAGAGTTGATTCAATATTTGGGATATCTCAGTATTCTCAATATTTGCATTGTCCTCTTAATCATATATAACCAAATGTCATGTGGACTTGCGTTCAATTTTCAAGTTTTGGCCTAAAACATAAACTGATACACTCATATGGAACCAATTAAGGCCGTAATTAAGTTGCCCTCGGCAGAAGTTATTAAATGAGTAGTCTTGCATCTTATTATGATTATACCACATGTAAACAGATACATATAATTGTTTTACATATTTGATAATACATTCCGATATGTATTAAAACTTCATAAAATGGATGCTTAAATCTGTTCATTAACATGCTCAGATTTAGTGCACATTCATACACATTTGTCAAAAGAAACAAAGACCAAAAAAAATGTCAATTTCATTTATTACTATCAATCGGCAAAATGACTTCCATTTTCTCAAATAACCTATACCCCACAATGAAAAAAAATGCTTAGGAATGTGGCAAAGCAGCTTTAAAGATTCAAATGACATATAAATTGCATGTTAGAGCAACTCTAATGGTGTGCTCCCCCTTCATACGAAAGCCAAAATTTGGCAACAACACTTCCAATTCATGTGCTATTTTTTGGTACCAAATTATAACAATGCCAAAATTTGGCAAGAGCTCATCTCTCTATTCTCTAATGACAGAACCCTATTTGTCAACAAAGCCATTGTGATATAAGCTAATTGTTATTGTTGTTATAGTTCTTTTTCAAAGCTAATTGTTGAAGTGTAAGGAAAATTCACCTAAATACAGCTGAACAAACATTAATTAACATGAATTTCAACAAATTCAATTCAAATAACATGAAAATGACCCCACATTTCCAACTCAAATTAGACAGTAAAATAATAAAGAAGTGAGAGAAAACAGTGTACATGGCAATTTATCAGTTGAAGAAGTTTGATGGGTGTTTCCATCTGTTAGTGAAAATACCAGAAAAATTATATTTTATGGATAAATAATAGAAAGAAAATGAGATACAAATAGATCAGGCTGAGGCACGGATATCTTGTTCTCTTTAAGGAGATCAAGCCCACTGCGGTAGGAAGAACCCCAATACCGATACAGTAGTCACAAAACTATGACTTATCCCCTCCAAGATACAACAGCCCGACCACTTGTCGTATGGTTTAGGCCAACTCTGCACAAGATGGTGAACCCAAAGCTCCACCAAGAAAAATACCGTTCTTTACTAGTAATCTCTCTTGTATAGAAAATAGTTGGTGTGTGTTGGTATAGAAAAGAGTAGATGAAATAGACTATTTATAGGCCACTAGGACCTTACAGTTACACCAAAAATAAAGATGATCATTAAACTAGAGAAAATGGAGAAACTCCAAAATTAACTCACCACCAAGGTCATGAATTCTAATTAATCTCCATTCATGACCAAGCTAAGAGGTTACCAAAGTAATGAAACCCCATTTATGAACAAGATATATAAATAAATAAATAAAAGATATTAAAATGATCCAATAATCCCCCACTCATTTTAATATCAACAAGGATAAGAGAGATTACCAAACAAAGGTAGACTAGTATGCATCATGAAGGTGTGCTCTGCATTGAATCTTCATTAGTGAAACAGCAACCTCTACTCCAGAGTCAGTAGTGGTCTCAGACTTGAACTATGACTGCTTAGGAGAAATAAAGAATTACTGCTCACACATGATAATCTAGGTGTTGACATGAGCTTTAATAGCTAGCACATTACTGTTGGAAAATGGTTTTATATAGGCATATTTTTTGAGCCCATTTTGGGTGGGCCCCAAACGTCTTTTGGGGTGGGTCCGAAAAGGTGACGTGTTCCTTGCCATGTGGCAAGTCACACGGTAAAGACGGAACGTCAAAACCATTTATGAGTGAATGGGAAGTTGATGTCGTTTTTGGGTTTGACATTAATTTTTAGACAAAGTTCATTTGAATTTTTTCAATAAAAATTATTGTGGGAATTTAATTTTAATATAATTTTATTTTTGGTTTCCTAATATGGTTTCCTATAATAGATTATATAGTTTAAATATTAAATTCCAAACTGTTTGATAAACTTTCCTCCATTGACTTTTTTGTTTAAACTATTCAAATAAGTTTAAATATTAAATTCAAACATTTTTGAACTTTGCCAATCCAACGGTTCTGTGTTCAAAATTGTTTAGGGGAAATAAAAAGCTGCTCCATGTGATACGGCAGTTTTGCACCGTTTCATTTCCTTTTGGACCTGTTCGGGTTATGTGTAATTGCCTATAAATTCTACATTCCAGCAATTGTTTAGGATCCGGGAAAAAATTCAGTCGGTAGATTTTTGATATTGTTGTTCATTTTATTCTAAGCACATATATTCTTCATTATAGTTTTATAATAAATAAAAGAGTAGAGATCACAGTTTGGTTACGAACAAATTTATTTGAAGTGCTTCTATAAATTTGTGAAGATCATTGTATCTGGGAGATAGACCATTCAACCGTAAGCACGTAATGGCGAATTAATTCTTAAGGACAGAGTGTCACACACTCGACTTGGTCTTAAATTATTTATTCGGTTCAACGAAATAAATTCGGTATGTTATTTAATTATTTTGTTTGAATTATTTCAGTTCTTTTTATTTACACAGAAGATTGTTCCTACAATCTTAAGACAGATTCGAATTATTCTGTTTACAGAATTTTTCGTTTGTTTCCTTTTTCCATTCTTCGTAAATAATTTCGAAAGAAAATTATTTTCTGTAAATTTACAAAATAATATTCTGGTTGGAAAAACAAATAGTGATTATATGCTATTTGACAGATAGTAGTAATATACTGTCTCTTTTCTTTGACAACAACTAGTAGTACGATACTGGTGTCATTAACAATTCAGAATATATTTTTGTGGAATTTTTTTTAGAAATTAATTTTGAGTTTTAGAAATTATTTTCTGAGTTTTCATTAATTAAAATTCTGTTTTCAGTATTTTAATTATTGGAGTGTAACAAGAGATTTAAATTTCTGTGTGAAATTAATTTGGTTAAATAAAATTTTATTTTTCCAAATTAATTGAAAAATAAAAGTTATATTTTTATTTCTTTTATTTTATAGAATTTAATTTCTTGTGTGGAATTAATTTGGTTAAATAAAATTTTATTTTATTTCCAAATTAATTGAAAAAATAAAAGTTATATTCTTATTTCTTTTATTTTATAGAGTTTTATTTTCTGTGTGGAATTAATTTGTTTAAATAAAATTTTATTTTATTTTCAAATTAATTGGAAAATAAAAGTTACATTCTTGTTTCTTTTATTTTTACAGAATTTAATTCTGTGCATTTGGTTTAATTTTCTGTGTAGTGTAAATTCTAATTATAATTTTGTTTTATAAATTAGAATTTATGGCTACAGAAACAAATGCCCAAACAAGTACTACTGTGGTGGCTGCAATGACGCCAACCCCCTCTCCTGTGGTGACAGTGCCAATAAATCATGGAGAAAAGCCAGAGAAGTTCTTAGGAACTGACTTCAAAAGATGGCAACAGAAAATGTTGTTTTATCTTACAACTCTGAACCTGGCTCGTTTTCTCCGTGAAGATGCTCCTATCCTGAAAGAGGATGAAACCGATCGGCAAGTGGTTGCTGCGGTTGATGCTTGGAAACATGCCGATTTCCTTTGCCGGAATTACGTCTTGAATGGACTTGACAACACATTGTACAACGTCTACAGTCCCATCAAGACAGCAAAGGAACTTTGGGAATCGTTGGAGAAAAAGTACAAAACAGAAGATGCCGGCTCAAAGAAATTTGTGGTTGGCAGATTCTTGGATTTTGTTATGGTTGATTCAAAAACTGTGATCAGCCAAGCTCAAGATTTCCAACTCATTCTGCATGACATTCACGCAGAAGGTATGTCTCTCAGTGAATCCTTTCAAGTTGCAGCTTTAATTGAAAAATTACCCAAAGGCTGGAAAGAATTCAAGAACTACCTTAAACACAAGCGCAAAGAAATTTCTATGGACGAGTTAATTGTGCGTTTAAGGATTGAGGAGGACAACCGCAATTCGATAAGCGAGCCGTAAGAATCCTATGGAGTCTAAGGCAAATGTGGTGGAACATGCTTCAAAAACCAAGAAACGTAAGTCTTCTGGAGAAAGTTCATCACAAGGCTCTAAAGGGGAGGATAATAAAAAGTACAAGTTTAATGGCAAATGTTACATCTGTGACAAAGAGGGACATCGGGCCAAAGATTGCCGTAGCAAAGGCAAAAGCAAGAAAAGAACAAGCAAGAAGCCTGCTCAAGCCCATATGACTGAAGTGGACAATATTTCCAATGGTGTAGATGACATCAATCTTTCTGCGGTTGTTTCCGAGGCAAATCTTGTCGGAAATCCTAAAGAATGGTGGGTGGACACTGGTGCTACACGCCATATTTGTGCCGACAAAAAGATGTTCACATCTTATTCTACAGTGGACAATGGTGAACAACTGTTTATGGGCAACTCCTCAACTTCCAAAGTTGAAGGACAAGGAAAGATTGTACTCAAGATGACATCAGGAAAGGAACTCACTCTCAACAATGTGCTGCATGTACCGGACATTCGCAAGAATCTTGTTTCCGGATCTTTGTTGAGTAAGAATGGGTTTAAGCTTGTATTTGAGAGTGATAAATTTGTACTTACTAAGAATGGGATGTATGTAGGAAAAGGTTACATGTCTGATGGCCTTTTCAAGTTAAATGTAATGACTGTTGTACCCTCTGTTATTAATAATACTACATCTTCTTCTTACTTGCTTGAGTCTTCAAATTTATGGCATGGTAGACTAGGACATGTTAATTATGGATCTTGTCGTAGATTAATTAATATGGAATGTTTACCTAAATTTGACATTGATTCAAATCATAAATGTGAAATTTGTGTTGAGGGAAAATTATGTAAAACTCCTTTTCATTCAATTGAAAGAAGAAGGGAACCACTTGAATTAATTCATAGTGACATCTGTGATTTTAAATCAATTCAAACAAGAGGTGGAAAAAGTATGTAATCACTTTTATAGATGACTATACTAGATATAGTTATATTTATTTAATTCGAACCAAGGATGAAGCTTTGGAAACTTTCATTCAATATAAGAATGAAGTTGAAAATCAACTTGGTAAGAAAATCAAGAAACTTAGAAGTGATAGAGGTGGTGAATATGAATCACCTTTTGGTGAATTTTGTAAAGAACATGGAATAATTCATCAAACCACCGCCTTACTCACCTCAAAGAAATGGAATTTGAAAGGAAAAATAGAACTTTAAAAGAAATGATGAATGCCATGTTAATAAGTTCTGGATTACCTCAGAACTTGTGGGGGGAAGCAATACTTTCTGCTAATTATATTTTAAATAAAATACCCCGAAAGAAAGTAAATCAAACACCTTATGAATTGTGGCATGGAAGAGTACCATCCTACAAATACTTAAAAGTGTGGGGGTGTTTGGCTAAAGTAGCTATTCCTAGTCCTAAAAAGACTAAGATAGGTCCTAAGACCATTGATTGCATTTTCATTGGTTATGCCAAGAATAGTAGTGCATATCGGTTTTTGATTCATAAATCAGAACATTCCGAAATGCATGTAAATACTATTATTGAGTCTCGGAATGCATCTTTCTTTGAACATGTATTTCCAAAGAAGACTGGACAAGAGACTAGTACTAATAAAAGATCTTATGATGCTATTACTAGTCAGGATCAAGAACATGATCAAGAACAAGAGTTAGATCAAAATGAGGTAGATGAACCTAGGCGTAGTAAACGTGCTAGAACCTCAAAATCATTTGGTCCAGATTTTTTAACATATTTGTTAGAAAATGAACCTTTAACTTTTAAAGATGCTATGTCTAGTCCTGAAGCTCCTTTATGGAAAGAAGCTGTCAACAGTGAAGTTGAATCCATCTTGCAAAATCACACTTGGGAATTAGTAGACTTGCCACCAGGTTGTAAACCTCGTGGGTACAAGTGGATTTTCAAAAGAAAATTGAAAGCAGATGGATCAATCGACAAATACAAGGCGAGACTTGTAGTCAAAGGTTTTAGACAGAAAGAAGGTCTAGATTACTTTGACACATACTCACCGGTTACAAGAATAACATCTATTAGAATGCTGATTGCCATAGCATCTCTATACAATCTAGAAATTCATCAAATGGATGTTAAAACCGCTTTCTTAAATGGTGAGTTAAATGAAGAAATTTACATGGAACAACTGTAAGGGTTTTTCGCTTCCAGGAAAGAAAAGAAAGTGTGTAAATTGGTTAAATCATTATATGGTTTAAAACAAGCGCCAAAGCAATGGCATGAGAAATTTGACAAGGCAATGATGTCAAATGGATTTAAAATTAATGAGTGTGACAAATGTGTTTATATTAAAAACACAGACAAAGGTTATGTCATTGTATGTCTTTATGTAGATGATATGCTCATCATAGGTAGTAATAATGACATGATTAAAACTACCAAGAAAATGTTGAATAAACATTTTGACATGAAGGACATGGGCATTCTTGATGTAATTCTTGGTATGAAAATTACCAAAACATCGAAGGTTATACATTGTCACAATCTCATTACATTGAGAAAATACTTGACAAATTCAAAGAAAGATGATGATCATCTTGCTAGAACTCCTGAGATGTTAATTTGTATCTTTCTAAGAATGTACAGAAAGTATTTCTCAATTAGAGTATGCCCAAATTATTGGAAGCTTAATGTACTTGATGAACTGACTCGCCAGAGATATAGCTTATGCAAGAAGTAAATTAAGTAGATATACGAGTAATCCGAGTAGAACACCGGAAAGCAATTATAAGGGTTCTAAGATATCTCCGATTTACTCGTAACATTGGACTTCATTATACTAGATATCCAAAGAAGATTGAAGGATCTTGTGATGCAAATTGGATATCGGATACTAGAGACTCAAAGTCCACCAAAGGGTATGTCTTTACTCTTGGTGAAGTAGTATCTTGGAAATCTTCCAAACAGACTTGTATAGCTAGGTCTACTATGGAATCTGAATTCATAGCCTTAGACAAAGCTGGGGAAGAAGCAGAATGGCTTCGCCACTTCCTTGAAGATATTCCAATATGGCCAAAACCGGTCCCTGCTATTTGCATACATTGTGATAGTCAATCAAAGAATTGGTAGAGCACGAGTCATATGTATAACGTAAGTCACGCACACATTCGTCGACATAACACCGTGAGACAACTACTCTCTAATGGAATTATTTCCATAGAATATGTTAAGTCTAAAGACAACATAGCGGATCCACTAACCAAAGGGTTAGCAAGAGAGTTAGTTGAGAATTCATCGAGGGGAATGGGACTTAAGCCTATTAAATAAGAGTTACCACAACGGCAACCCAACCTAGTTGACTGGAGATCCCAAGATCTAGGTTCAAAGGGACAACCGAGTTGTGAATGACTCAGAAGGATCACTGGGGAGTCTAACTCCTACCCATTTCTATGATGAAATAGTGATGTCTGCAGCGTTAAAGGTTAAGTAAAATTTTAATGATTCTTATATCTAGGTAAACCTAGTGGAGTATGGCAGGATACTCTTCATAAGAATCACCTATGTGAGTGTGAACTGGGCCGGTTCTATGAGATTTGTGAAGGGCTACAATTCTCTAAAAGCACTCATGAAGACCAGGTTGTTCAGGGCCAAAATGAACACAATAGTGAGAACTAAACTGTGTCTGGGAATATACTGTGTGAGTTCTATTGTCTTGGTTTACACAAACGGCTGAACAGTTCAAAACATCATGTTCACTGGTTAGCTAGTAAATCCGATAGTGTCTCACAAGGGAAGGTTCAAAGCCAAAAGCTACCTATCCTTTGCAGAATATTTCCATTATCTGTACTCTCTGTAATTAGATCATGTTGTTGCATTTTCTCTCCGTCAAATTCCATTCATGTGGGGGATTGTTGGAAAATGGTTTTATATAGGCATATTTTTTGAGCCCATTTTGGGTGGGCCCCAAACGTCTTTTGGGGTGGGTCCGAAAAGGTGACGTGTTCCTTGCCATGTGGCAAGTCACACGGTAAAGACGGAACGTCAAAACCATTTATGAGTGAATGGGAAGTTGATGTCGTTTTTGGGTTTGACATTAATTTTTAGACAAAGTTCATTTGAATTTTTTCAATAAAAATTATTGTGGGAATTTAATTTTAATATAATTTTATTTTTGGTTTCCTAATATGGTTTCCTATAATAGATTATATAGTTTAAATATTAAATTCCAAACTGTTTGATAAACTTTCCTCCATTGACTTTTTTGTTTAAACTATTCAAATAAGTTTAAATATTAAATTCAAACATTTTTGAACTTTGCCAATCCAACGGTTCTGTGTTCAAAATTGTTTGGGGGAAATAAAAACTGTTCCATGTGATACGGCAGTTTTGCACCGTTTCATTTCCTTTTGGACCTGTTCGGGTTATGTGTAATTGCCTATAAATTCTACATTCCAGCAATTGTTTAGGATCCGGGAAAAAATTCAGTCGGTAGATTTTTGATATTGTTGTTCATTTTATTCTAAGCACATATATTCTTCATTATAGTTTTATAATAAATAAAAGAGAGTAGAGATCACAGGTTTGGTTCGCCGAACAAATTTATTTGAAGTGCTTCTATAAATTTGTGAAGATCATTGTATCCTGGGAGATAGACGCCATTCAACCGTAAGCACCGTAGCGGGGCGAATCTGTCTTAAGGACAGAGTGTCACACACTCGACTTGGTCTTGTAATATTTATTTGGTTCGATAAATAAATCTGGTATGTTATTTATTTATTTTGTTTGATTTTATTTCAGTTTATTTTATTTACACAGAAGATTGTTCCAACAATTACGGCCTTGTGCTAATCCTAGTTTTCATGAGCATATTTGAGAATAAGCCTTGTTCTCATAGAAAGCGGCCCCACTTTCATGCTCACATAGGTGAAATCTGTCAAGGATGTTCCTGTAATTTACACACCCCACTCAACAAGAGCTACATAATTTTATTAAGAGTATAAAAACTCAACCTTCCAACATTACAGGACAAATGCACTTACATCATAGGGATGGATAACAAAATATTAAAGAGTGCATTTTTTACAACCACCATATGATTCGTTCTTCCCATTGAACCTAGTTACAGGATCTCTGATCCCTAGGTTGGGTATCTTCATACATAGTTTATGATTTTATAGGCTTCAAACCCATCTCCCTTGATGTATTCCAGACCCTATCTCTTGCCAAGGCCTTGGTTAACAGATCCGCAAGATTATCATAAGATCTTACACAATTCACAGTTATGATACCATTACTCAAATAGGATCTCACATTACTGTGTTTCCTTCGAATAGGTCTGGATTTACCATTATAAAAATGATTGTTCACTTTACCAATAGCAGCAGTGCTATCACAACGAATTAACACAGGAGGAATTGGTTTTTTCCCAAAAAAAAATTTCATGTAACAAATCTCTCAACCAATTCGCTTCCTCATATGCTGAAGCTAACACTATAAGCTCAACTTCCATTATAGAATTAGCAATTATCGTCTGTTTTTTAGACTTCCAACATATAGCACCACCACCCAAGGTAAAAATAAAACCCGAGGTAGAGAGAGAATCACCTAACAAAGTATTCTAATCGACATCACTATATCCCTCAAGTACCGCAGGATACTTGTTATAAAACAAACCATAATTTTTTGTTCTAGATAAATATCTCATAATTCTTCCCATGGCTAGCCAATGATCTCGACTTGGCTTGCTAGTAAACCTGCTAAGTACTCCAATAGTATATGCAATGTCAGGTCTAGTACAACAAGAGTATATCTCAAACTACCAATCATGCTAGCATATTCCTTTTGATTAATCACTTCTTTTTCATCTGTTACAATAGATAAATGTATGCTTGCATCAAAAGGAGTAGCAACATGTTTACAGTTTAGAAAATTATATTTCTTTAACATTTTCTCAACATAATGCGACTGATCAACAAATACTATCATTAGTCTTGGTAATTTTAATTCCCAAAATAAAATTGACTTCACCAAGATTTTTCATATCAAAATGGCTATTAAGCATATTTTTAGTTTCATTTGTGATATACAAATTAGAGCCAAAGATAAGTAGATCATCCACATATAGGCTAATAATCACATGTGCATTTTCACAAGTTTTATAATATATGCACTTATCACATTCATTAGTCTTATAGCCATTCTCAAGCATGCAGGAATTAAATTTCTCATGCCACTGTTTAGGAGCTTGTTTTAAACCATAAATGGATTTAGTTAGCTTACACACCTTGCTTTCTTGGCCAGGCTCCACAAAGCCTTCGGGTTTGTAATCGCCATTTAAAAATGCTGTTTTTACATCCATTTGATGAATTTTTAAACCATGAATTACAGCCACTGCAATCAACAGTCTAATGGATGTAAATCTAGTAACCGGAGAAAAAGTATCAAAGAAATCAAGACCAACTTGTTGCTTAAAACCTTTAGCGACAAGCCTCGCTTTATATTTATCTATAGTTCCATCCGATTTAAGTTTTTTACGAAGGACCCATTTACACCCAATAGTTTTACAACATGGAGATAAATTCACTAGCTTCCATGTTTTATTTGAAAGTAGTGAGTCTATCTCATCATTTATAGCCTCTCTCCAGAAAATAGCATCAGGTGATGATAAAGCTTCTTGTACCGTAAGAGAAGTTTCTTCCACGTTGTAAAGATAATAGTCAAGGCCAAAATCTTTTTCAACTCTAACTCATTTACTTATTCTTGGTTGGATTTGAAAATTTTATTTTTCTTGAAAAACTTGAGAAGGAGTAGAAGAGCTAGGCATAGATAAAATATTTTCAGAAATTATTTGACCCCCACTATTTCTAGATTTGAAAGGAAATTTATTTTCATGAAAAATAGCATCACCTGATTCAAAAATAATATTATTTTCCATATCAAAAAGTCTATAAGTTGTACTATGCAACGCATACCCAAGAAAAGTACAGGTAGTAACTCGTTCACCCAATTTAGGTCGTTTAGGATCTGCAAGCCTCACAAAAGCTAAACAACCCCAAACCCTTAAATAACCTAAATTTGATTTATGCCCCCACCACAACTCATAAGGTACAATTTTAGTCTTTTCGTGGAGCCTTTTCCCAAACTAGGCCTAGTTTGGACGGATTTCCCAAACTAGGCTAAAGCGCTATTACAAATCGCGCTTTTACTGTTTGGAGCCCAAAATTTGATGAATAGTGAAAGCGCTATTCGAAATCGCAATTTTAATTAAGAAAACGCTGTTCCAAATCGCGCTTTTAACATAAAATTTTTTTTTGAAGAAAACGCTATTTACAATTGCGCTTTCACTGTGAATTTAATTTTTTTTTTTGTTTTTTTTTTTTTTTTTTAGAAAACGCGATTTCAAATCGCGTTTCTACTGTTGACCCCACCCACAACTCTGACACACACACACAACACCAACCCACACACACCCACAACACTCAAACATTGAAATAATATAATTTATAATAATCAATTATATAATTTTTATAATTTTCATAAATATAAATTATTTTTAGGTTATGGATGGTTTGATTTATAATACGTATGTAAGGGTAAAAATTTTTATAATCAAAAATAATTTTTGCAATTTTTATAATCAAAAATAATTTATAAATTATCAAAAATAATTTATAATACGTATGTATTATTTAAATCCTTACATTTTTTATTTAAAATTTTTTACAGTAAACCCATCTTCACATTTTATAATACGTATGTATTATTCAAAAATAATTTATAAAAATTTATAATTAATACGTTTGTAAATAATTTAATATGTATTTTCACATTTACATTTACAGTAAACCCATCTTCACATTTACATACGTATGGTTTAAGAGTAAATTTTTTGATAAATGACTTAAATGATAAATCAAACCATCCATAACCTAAAATTTTTTACCCTTACATACGTATGGTTTAAATAATTTATAAAAATTATTGCCATACGTATATAAAAATCGATTATAAAAATTACAAAAATTGATTATAAATTATTTAAAATTTATTATCAAAAATTATTTATAAATTGCAATTTTTGATAATAATTTTTAAATAATAATTTTGATAATAATTTAAATAATAATTTTGATAATAATTTTTAAATAATTGCAATTTATAAATAATTTTTGATACTAATTTTTAAATAATTTATAATCAATTTTTATAATCGATTTTTACATACGTATGGCAATAATTTTTATAAATTTTTATAAAATGTGAAGATGGGTTTACTGTAAAAAAATTTACATAAAAAATGTAAAGATTTAAATAACACATACGTATTATAAATTATTATAAAAAAATTTATAATACATACGTATTATAAATTATTTTTGATAATTTATAAATTATTTTTTATTATAAAAATTGCAAAAATTATTTTTAATTATAAAAATTTTTACCCTTACATACGTATTATAAATCAAACCATCCATAACCTAAAAATGATTTATATTTATGAAAATTATAAAAATTATATAATTGATTATTATAAATTATTATTATATATATAAATTATATTATTTCAATGTTTGAGTGTTGTGGGTGTGTGTGGGTTGGTGTTGTGTGTGTGTGTCAGAGTTGTGGGTGGGGTCAACAGTAGAAACACGATTTGAAATCGCGTTTTCTAAAAAAAAAACAAAAAACAAAAAAAAAATTAAATGCACAGTGAAAGCGCAATTGTAAATAGCATTTTCTTCAAAAAAAAATTTTATGTTAAAAGCGCAATTTGGAACAGAGTTTTCTTAATTAAAATCGCAATTTCGAATAGCGCTTTCACTATTTATCAAATTTTGGGCTCCAAACAGTAAAAGCACGATTTGTAATAGCGCTTTAGCCTAGTTTGGGAAATTCGTCCAAACTAAGCCTAGTTTGGGAAATAGATTACAAAAGAGGCTTAGTTTGGGAAAAGGCTCCTTTTTGTGTGGCACTCTATTTATCACATTGCAAGCTGTCAAAATAGCATTGCCCCAAAGATTTGAGGGAGCACCTGAATCAATAAGCATAGCATTCGTCAAGTCAATTAACGTTCTATTTTTTCTTTCAGCTACGCCATTAGATGAAGGTGAATATGGTGAAGTAGTCTCATGAATAATTCCTAATGACTGAACAAAAGAGTTGAAACCTAGAGATTCATACTCCCGGCCTCTATCACCTCTAATTCTTTTAATCTTTTTACCAAATTGATTTTCCACTTTAAGAAGGAATTCTTTAAATTTTTCAAAAGCATCACTTTTATTTTTTAATAAATATACGTTTGTGTATTTTGAAAAATCATCAATAAAAGTGATAAAATATCGATTACCACCCCGAGTTAAAATTCCTTCAAACTCACACAAATCAGTATGAAATAATTCTAACAATTCGGTTTTTTTTTTTTCCAACACTTTTATGAGGCCTCTTGGTAATTTTTGCTTTACTGCAAACTTCACATTTCTCAAAAATTTTTGTCACTTTAGGAATTAATCCTAAATTACTCATGATTCCCACATATTTACTGTTAATATGACACAAGCGAGCATCCCAAAAATTAATAGAAGACAAAGTGTAAGTGGTGTCATAGTAATAATCATAAAATTAATCAGCAAGGAAATTTAAGAGATGAAAGCAATATTTATACTCATCTGATTATAGGAAGTCACTTTTGCTTCCTGTGCCTCATAGTCTTCATCATTCATCTCCTCGATTGGGATTTTGTTTGAATTCTTTTTGGTAAGAACATATGCAACTTTCAAAAGGATAAGGTAAAAAAAAAAATTTCCTTTCCACCTCTTAAAGTGAACTCCTTTGAACTTGAAAAGCTTGTTGAGATCTCCAATTCCATCATTGGTTTTTTCTGGTACTTGTTCCATGGTTGATCTCCTTAAAATTGTTGGTGAAAATATCAGAAAAAATTATATTTTATGGATAAATAATGTAAAGAAAATGAGATACAAATAGATCAGGCTAAGGCACAGATATCTTGTTTTCTTTAAGGAGATCAAGCCCACTGCGGTAGGAAGAATCCCAATACCGATGCAGAAGTTACAAAACTATGACTTGTCCCTTCCAGGATACAACAGC
Organism: Camellia lanceoleosa; assembly: GCA_025200525.1. Taxonomy (NCBI): domain Eukaryota; kingdom Viridiplantae; phylum Streptophyta; class Magnoliopsida; order Ericales; family Theaceae; genus Camellia; species Camellia lanceoleosa. The sequence continues at coordinate 1,100,468 of CM045764.1, forward strand.
TCGACCATTTGTCGTATGGTTTAGGCCAACTCTGCACAAGATGGTGAACCCAAAGCTCTACAAAAAAAAACACCCTTCTTTGCTAGTAATCTCTCTTGTATAGAAAATAGTTGGTGTGTGTTAGTGTAGAAAAGAGTAGATGAGACGGACTATTTATAAGCCACTAGGACCTTACAGTTGCACCAAAAATAAAGATGATCATTAAACTAGAGAAAATGGAGAAACTCCAAAATTAACTCACCACCAAGGTCATGAATTCTAATTAATCTTCATTCATGACCAAGATAAGAGGTTACCAAAGTAATGAAACCCCATTTATGAACAAGATATATAAATAAATAAATAAAAGATATTAAAATGGTCCAACACCATCGTTGGGTTTGAAGAACCCTCCCAAATCCATCTTCCTCAACAATTTTTAGAAAGAGAGAGAGAGGAGAGAGAAGAAAATACCTAAATTTAAAGGGCGACCAACGCCGATGCATAATCATATATATACATCAATCTCTGAAATTATATACAAACATCCATATATAATACATACAATCGTATCTAATATACATAAATTAAAGTCAGTACACCTTGTTAAAAAAAAAAAAAAGTCAGTACACAAATTAGGACAAACTGTTTTAAACTAAGATCAGAAGAAAAAAATTGTCTTAAAATGGCTTATTCACACAAATTATCTTAATAAAACATAAAAAAAAAATATAACAAATGCAGCCGTAACCAATATTGTCTAAAATAGAATATAAATATAGACGAAGCCCATTACTTCCGTTATTTCAAAGAATCTGAATTTATAAACTCCAAACTGTCAAAACCAAGTTAAAAAAACTGACACTATGAAAATTATATTCTTAATTCAATCCAAATCTCCATACCAACATTCAGAAATATATGCATTGATGATGATACATGTTTTCTTCTAACTGGGCTTAACAGAACTAACAAAATCATGTAAATTAATGATACAGAAAGATGGAAGAACAAAAAAAAAAGCTGTTCACGATTTATCGACATGAAACCATAATCAAGAATGACATGGTAATAAATAAAACAAAAGAAACAAAATCTGATTCAAACATAAATTCAAATAAATAGATAATTTGTCCTCTTAATTTCTGAAAGTACACAACAGATACCATAATACATATAGAATAAAAAAATATGTTTAGACATTGATATAGATAGATGACGAACAGAGTTGAAATGACACGACCTACGAAACTCTCTAAACAAATTATAGATTGATCATGAACTCATGTCATGCATTATACATATACACTATTTGGTTATCCAAAAGACTAAATTAAAACCAATTCAAGCAAATCATAAGAAATAAATTACATATGTGAGTTTGTAGTTTACAGAAACTGAAAACAAAGTGTAAAATTGTTCAACCAGAAAACTCAAAATCTGATTGTAATAAACAATATACCAGGGTACTGAATTTTATTAGATGTCATTAATAATTGCACAGACTAAAGACTCGAAGTAACTGAAACATTATTTCGGGTAAAAGCCATCAATTTATATATAATACACACAATCTATATATATAATACACACAAATGCATATATATATACATCAATCTCTGAATCTCTCATATCTCTGATCTCTTTTGCAGTGGCTTCGTCAATATTGAAGGGAGTTTGGGGCTGCCACTGTTGATGACGATTGGGATGGCGGAGAGAGAGAGGGAGGGAGAAAGAGAGAAAATGAAGAGACTAATAGGGGGTTTGGGGTTCAGTCGCCAGCGTTGGGCTCCGACAATGAAGCACGTCCGATGGAGGTAGAGAGAGAGAGAAAGAAAGAGAGAAAGAGAGAGAGATGGGGGTTGTGTTCAAAATTTGAAATCAGAAAGAAAGAGATGAGAATGTCTGTGAGAGAGAGGTGTGCGCAAAAAATGGTCCATATTTTGGACCAAAAAGAGAGGGAGACATTGTGAGCCATTGGATTGGATTCAATCTAATGGTCTATATTTTGACAAAGAGATAAAAGTCACATCTGAATTCAAAACCTGAGCTTCCTTATTATATAGATATGCACATGTACATAATCAATATTTATATTTCTTAAACCAAACATGGACACTTCTAAATTATATACGTGCACCGTTTCATCCGCAAAAGGAATGACAATGGGTTGGGTTTGTAGTAACTCATCTGCATCTCGTATCATAGTATGATGGAACGAATCGAGAGTGACGGTGATGGGCGGAGAACACATTAATTTTTTAATTTTAAGAATGAAATTATTAATAAAAAATGATATGATATATAATAGATAATGATTTATAATTTATAATTTATAAGAATAATAAAATGTCAAATATATGAGTGACAAATGTTAAGTGAATATTCAGGGTTTAATGTCATTAAAATGAATAAATAAATAAATTATATTAGATACATTTAAATATATTTAAGTTACGTATGGAGACAAAGTAAATAAGTAGCTTATTTATTTAGTCTAAATTATTACATCACATTTATAACTTTTTATATATATTTTTGTAAAAAATTAATAAAATATTAAATAAATAAAACTCAAACAACCACTTAATAAAGGCGTTAGGTAAAACGGGATGAGAAAAACAAAACTCACACCTATTATACTTTTTTATCAAGCTTAAAAAAATTTGCACAGGACAAAAGATAATCATCATCCCTAATTAGGAATAGGGATGCAATTCGGGCGGGTTCGGTCAGATTTGAGAGGTTGTTCAAGCCCAGCCCAAGTTGTGCTGAGATCTGTCCGGGTCCACCTAGGCCCGAATTGTAACCTGAGGTTGCATGCTCAAGCCCGACCCGAGTTAACCTGAATTGCTCGAGTTGCCTGAATTGTAAATCAATTTCAGTTTTTTTTTTTTTTACATTATTAAATTATTAAACTTTGATTTTATTTACATTTTTTTATATAAAAAATCATTAATACCATCAAAACAAATAATTTATATAACGTAAGAGAGATACCGCTATAATAATCTTTATAATTTATGAGTTAAAATAAAAAAAATAAGATTTTATGCTATTTGTATATATAATATATTCAATATGATTTAGTAATCTAAATTATTTTAATATCATATAATGGCTAATAATTTATATATATATATATATATATTTAATATTTGTGTATATCTATATATGTATAATTCAGGTTTCGGGTTGCTCAGGTTATTTGATATCTTTGTCCAGTTCCACCCAAATTTAATTCGAATTTTTGAATATTTGCCCAAGCCCGCACCAAATTTGAAAATATCTTGTTAAAGCCCTTAAAAAATTAGGCTAGGTTCGAGTTGCTCGGGTTGAGCCCGCCCAAATTACACCTCTAACTAGGAATGATAGTAGATTTAGTCAGGTTCGTAATGCTCATCCCTATCCATATCATATTATAACAAGTCACAGTAGATAGGTGGTTTGGATTAGGAGAAAAATGGGTTAATTATACTACTTTAAAAATTAGAATTTATATGAGTTATACTTATAATCTTTTTGTTATTTAATCTAATTAACTCTAAAATTAAGACTCATATAATATTTTAGTAATCTTTGACTCTTCAGATTTTGAAAATTTTCTTCGAAGAATCCACCTTGAAGAATCAGCATAACGTCAACATCAATAATTGATACTTCAGCAAAAGAAGACAAAATTTGTGGAAGATAAGGATGCGCACCAAGATTTTTTTGATTTTTGTATTTTTGTCAGTCATAAAGATTTTCCTTCACTCACTACTTTAATAAAGTAGATATCTCTTATCCTGCTTTATTAAAGAAAAGCTATGAAAATCTTTATACATGTCCTGTAATAATTTATAGTGTCAAAATTTTGTCAAAAAGAAAGGATTGAATGATATGTGATGGGACCCAAAGCAGTACCCGATATCATTATCCTAATCTTTTATTGATAAAATTTAATAGTGTTTTGAGTCAAACGTGCATATAATTGTATGTATATAAGTTTGTCATTATTAGGATATTTGTTTTCAAAGTCTAGAAAAGTCTATGGCTTAGATTTAGAGACTTTTGAATCTACAACTTTTAACGTAAAGATATTTATTTTGGCTTATATGTATCAACTTCGTGTATAAATTGGCATTTGGACCAACGGAAGAAGCAGAATGAAAAATACCCCTTCACTCTGCATTGTAAAATTTCCAACCCTTCTCAAAAAACCCTCTAAGTGTACTAAGTCTTTCAGAATTTCAGAGTCTGTAATATAATCTTTGTAAATATATTTCTTATTAATATGAAGTGTGAGTAGTTTCTTTTTTTCCTTAAATATTTCAAAAGGGTAACTCTTCTATTCTAAAAATTTATTTTCTTTTTGGAAAAACTAAGTTTATGGAATGCTTGTTTGCTCATTAATATTATATGCTTTGCACCTTCGTAGTATCTGCTATTTTCTATTTTGTTACTGAGTGACCTTAGCTGAAGAGTCCGTGTGAGCCGTGGTTGGGCGTTGGAGGGCAAAGGCAGAAAGGGAAAGGTAAAAAATTAGAAAATAAAAATATATTATGTTGAACGAGGCTTAGCTTCAAGGTGGGAGTACATGTAATGAAAATAAACATTGCCTAAAAATAGTTTTTGCCAAAGAAAAAGAATTTTAGAATAAAACGAGTGCAACCCGAGTAGAAATATTAAGGAAATATTGTCTATAAAAGAAATTTAAAAAATCAAAACTTTATGCTCTTAGAAGAAAAAATTAGGATTAAAATCAAAATTAGTACTGAACTTATACAAGAATTAGAAGATCAAATATCAAGATATCAATTTCTTTTATCATTAGGTTCTGGCAGATCTTGAGAAAATTACAGCTTAAAATTTATCGATAAATAAACATTTAACTCAGAAACAAGAAGCCTTAAAACTAGCTATACAACAACTTGAAGACCTATTAGCATAACTGTAGAATTAATTAGATAATTCTCAGCCCAATTTCAAAATAGTGGTAGACCACTAACTCATTTCCCAAAAAATTTGGTATCAGAGCAGTGTTCGGTTTTAGGACATTTTTAGTTAGTTTATGCATTTTGCTTATGGTAATAGAGTAGTATTTATTTTTGGACATTTTAGTCATAAATTTCATGTTATAGTAGCTTTTAATAATTTTAAAGTAAGACTTAATTTTGTGTATGAAAAAAGTAGAATATCTAGATTTAGAACTCAAAGAACCATAATCATCGCCTTAGTATAAATAAAAATAAATTTCGTTGTAATTTCAAGATACTTTTACACATCACCTTCATAGTGAAAATAATCCTCGCTAAATAGTATCATAGATTATCGATTAATTTTACGTAAAATATTAAAAGGACATAGATAGAATTAGTAATCTTTTTATTTCATCTATAGAACACCTTCGTAATAATCGTAGCATAATTAAAGATCAAGATAAAAAATTAGACTATATCCAAGACCAATGTACTTCAATTTTACAAAAAAGAACATATTTAAATTTAGAAAAGTTTCCCACTAAGCTAGAAATAGAAACTTTAATTTCAGCCATAAATACTAGTAGCTCAAAACAAATAGAGTTAGAATTTAGACAATTAATTGTACAAACTCATAGCCAGATAAATCAAATAGCTAAATAAATATAACAAATCAACCAAATTCAAGATAATTTAAAACAGAAATTAGAAATTTTAGAACAACTAATAAGATCTTAGTTAATGAGTAGTGATAAAAAAGCTAATAGAAATTACCAGACTATTTTAAAACAAAAGGTAAGATTTTATAATAACCCGTATGAATCAAGAGCTATCGTGAATAAATCACGATAAAATATCAATGAGACAAAATAACATAGAAATTTTATTTCTAATTAGATTGTGTAAAAATTTGAATATCTATCGTAACACCTACACGTTTTAGAAAATCGCCTAGCTTCTTTAGAAAGAATAATACTTCAAAAAGGTAAAGGAGAAGGACAAACAAATAAACCTCAATCTCGTAAACGAAGAAGACATAGCTAGATATTTTGAAAAGCTTAAGTTACCAAAGAAACTGCTTGTAGAACTTACGTAAAATAAAAATGTTTAAGCAAATTAATAAAAGGAAGTAGTAGCAAAAAAGCGTAATGAAGATGAAGATATTAAATGGAAGAATTTCTAATTGTAGAACAACAAATAGAAAAATTCAAGAAAGAAAAACTAAAATTAATTCCAAATTAAATATGTATATAAGCTAGGCAAGATTCAGCCCTCGCTTGGGGAAAATTTAGTAACTTTTGGCTAATTGGCTAAAAAGGTTGGTAAGAAAAACTCGTGCCACCTTTTAAACGACGTGCAAAAAGTAGAGAGAAAAGGGAATCTTTGACTTTTTGGTATGAGTTGTTGGCTTTTTGGCTAAAAAGGTAACTTTTTGGCTAATTGGCTATTTTAGCCTCTTGCCAAACGAGGCCTCATAAAAAATAATATCTATTTAAACACTATGGTGAACAAATAATTAGTGTAACACAAGAAGATGAAAAAATAGAGCTAAATTTAATAGACAGAGAAAGCTATAAATATGCAGTAAATGAACACCTTAAAATGACCCACCTAGGAATAGTAGTGGTAAGAGTTAAAGCTTTAACTAGAGAAAATTTAGGAACTAAAGGTAGCGTTTGGTTGTGTTTTGTAAATGTGATTTGAGAGTATGAGTTGTATTTTGAGTTTGTGTGTTGTGGAATTATAATTTGAGTGTAGAAAATTTGTTTGGTAAAGAGTTTTGAAAATAGTTTTGGAAAAGAGGTTTGATTTGAGTGGAGAATTATTGATGTGACATTTGATATGTGATACAAAAATTTACAACTCATAACTAAACATACAACTCAAAATTATTTTAAAGCACATAAAAAATTTAAAAAAATTTAGAAAATATTTGTCCCGATTATGTAAATCAATTGCAAAAAAAAAAAAAAAAAAAAAATTTCTGGAAATCAGCCGGACATCCGGGTGGACATCCGGGTGGTCTACCGGGTGGACATCCGAGTGGTGGACAAAAAAGCGCCTGTGCTTCAGAGTTCTCTCTGCAGAGTGTAGAAAATTGATTTGAAAACGAAACCAAACATCATGCTCCAACACACGGGTAGAAAATTGATTACAGAGCACAACCAAACAAAGCCAAAGTTTTTGTATGTCTTTATGATGATAGGTTTAATGATGTAGGACAGAGTATTTTAGGCAGTTATGAATTAGATATGAATTCAAAAGGAGGAATAGTCTATTTTACACCAGATTTCTTACTACCCACCTCAACTTTTCATAAAAAGATAAAAATAGGAATAAAGAGTAGAAGATGTAAAATGAAAAAATGAGAAGAGAATTTGTTAGTTTGCACAAGATTTTTAGGCTTAGCAGTCTCAGAAAGTAATACTCACTTTAGACTCACGAATGATCAGATAGTCAAGTTGTTAAGTGCAAAAGGAATAAAGGCATTACCACTAAAAACTTAATTTCAGAGATAATGCAAAGATTAGATTGAAATTAGAGACTTTTAGGACAAAAAGATTAGCCCTCAAGACAATTTATTATATCAAGCGAGAAATGGAAATTATGCGGTAAGATTTACTCAATATACTTATGTAGCACCGTAAAAATCGGAAGATGACAAATTCAAGAGTATAGATAGGGAAGAAAATTAAGATAATCGTAGTGAAATAAATCAGCTTTATGTAATGACAGAAGAAAAAACAATATCACAAAATAAAATATATAATATTGATGAGATAGACTTAGAAAATTTTACCCTAACTAATATGAATAAAATATTAGATGCTAGATATTATGAATACTTAACCAGAGGAGACACCCATGATGAAGCTGTATCATTTTTAGACCAAAAATTTCATACTGAATATGTAGATGATATCATAGAAGATAGAATACATCCTAGCAAAATATTTAGAATACCAGAACAACCCAATTTAGAAGATACTTTTTATATGAACACAGAGAGCTCCGGAATTAGTAACCAACAACCAGCTGTTGAAGATCCCGTAGAACCAATGCATTATGCACTAGGAGGAAGAAAACCATTAGCCAGTACAGGACAAAGTAAAGCAGATCCAAATAAAAGTTATGGATTTCATGGAAAGCGTAAACAACTAGATATGAGTATACAATTATAGCCAGCTATTAACCAAGGAACCCTTTTAGACCTAGCTAGATTCGACCCTCAGATATGGCAAGAAGTAATAGAAAGATGGGGAAAAAATGCGGTAAAGGCATGGATAAGTAATCCCTATGAAACAACCGATATGTGGGAATATATAGAGACACTTTTAGGAGATTCGGCTTTTAATATATATTTAACATTTAAAGGAAAATATGAGAAGATAATTAGACAGCTTAAAGAACTAGGAGATAACCCATGGAATTTCACTAGTTTTATAAAAGAAATACTTATAGGATATGACCCTTCCAGACGAAATACTTACACTCAAAGTATAGCATTAACCGAATTAGATCAGATGACATTAGGAAGTTGGAAATATATTGTACCCTTTAGCAAATAATATTTAGCCATAGCAGCCAGAACTGGAAAAAGTTTTGATGAAGAAATAGGAAATAAATATTTTAGAAAATTACCCGAGAACTAGGAAGAGAAATAGAAAATAAATGGTCAATTTATTATGCAAACTTACCAAACTTAAATAGCCTCAGGAGAAGTAAAAATAAAAGGAACCTTAGGAATAGGACCTAGGATAGTTTTTACCTTCCATAGACTTAGAGAAAAATGTGTAGAGGTTAAAATACAAAAAGAATTGAAAAAACAAAATTATGATTTTTGTAGTAGCATTATATATACCCCTCAACAATATGAAGATAAATATAATAAGAAAAAATACAGAAAATATGGAAAATATAAAAAAGAAAAATATTGGAAGAAAAAATATAAAAAACCATGGAAGAAACAGAAATTCATTAGAAAAAGCAGAACTTTTAATAGGATAAAGTATAAGCAACTACCCAATGAAGAAAAAGATAAAAGAAAACAGAGATATGTTATAAAACCCAACAGTAAAAAATGTAATTGTTTTATATGTAGAGAACCCAATCATTTTGCAAAAAACTGCCCAAAAAGACAAAGGCCCAACATTAACAAACAAATAGAAAGGCTACATATTATAGAAGACTTAGAAGAAGATATCGTCAACATAAATAGTGATGATTCATAAGTATATAGTATAGTCAGTGATTATGAATATCAAATAGAAGCCATAAGTTCGCATAAAGGATTCGTAAAGTGATACGATATAGATAATCTTTTAGAATAACTCAATCAAGACATAGGCACAACTCGAGCTCATGATAGTGTCCATATGATGGGATGTAATGCAGATGCTGACTGTCAGCATAATTTTCAAATAGGACTAGGATTTGATACCACTAGATGCGCTATTGCAATTGGTTTCCAACTAAAGATGAGAGAGCTCAGTGTTTATTATGTAGTATAACCTATTGTATGGTCTGTCTTGAAAAATTAAACATGACACATAAGATAACATAAAAAAATAACAAAGAGGACCATAGTATAGAAAGTAGAGAATTACTTTTAACAATTAGAGAATTAGAAATACAAGTAAGAGAACTCAAATTAAAAATACGAGAGATAGAAACTAAAACTAGTTTTGACATAGAATGTTTAGAATTAGAAAATAGACAGCTTAAACAGCAGTTAGAACAATTTCACAATAAATACCCTTTAAAAGATAAACTAATTGAAGAACATATGAATTCTTTAGAAATAGTCAACTTAGTTGATTCTCAACCCTTTAGCCAATACTCTCAAGTAAAATCAGATAATACATATTTACCATTTAATTATCCTCATATACCTGTGTCAAATTAAGTTGAGTTTTCTTGTGTAATTAAATTTGTAGAAAAAACCCTTAGTATAGATGCCATAATAGATACAGGAGTCAGTAAATCATACATTGAACAACACATAGTTCCACCCGGATGGAGTACAGCTTTAACAACCCCAACTTTAGTCAGCATAGCCGATGGCACTAAACAAACCTATACACATTGCATTAATGGTGCACATATTAGTTTTCATCATCTAGGTTCTCAAGATCAGCATATCGAATGGTTCCCTTTACCTCAAGTTTGGATTGGAAATACTCGACAGAATCATCCTTTTATCTTAGGACTTAATTTCATACTTAGTTTACAAGGAGACATGTTTATCAGCCAACACAACATTAGTTTCTTCAAGTGAACAAAGACATATACCCACAAAGATATGCCCTCAAAGACTATAGTACATTCCTCGAGTTATGCACGGCGTGGTGGTACCATAGGAGTAGATTCCATTCCCGCTAGTTTTTTATTCCCTAATAGAAATATTTTCTCGAGCTAGCTCAAACGTACATACCTAATGAGATAGCAAATACTTCTTTAGAAAATTTAGATATGGAAAAGTATGAGTTAGAAGAATTTGATTTTGAAGAAAAATGAGACTATTGGAACCTAGAAAATTTTCAACAAATAGTTAACTTAGAACTAATTTTTGCTAAAATAGGGAAATTAAAGAAAAAACCAGTATATAGAAGAACAGAAAATGATTTAGATGAGATAATAAGATTAGCTGAAACAATAACAATTTTAGGAGAACAACCCATGAAATATTGAGAAAGAAATAAAGTTTTAGCTAGTTTAGATATAAAAAATAAAGATTATAGGATTACATCAGCACAAATAGACCACACGCCAGCAGATATAGAAAAATTTAGAACACAGATTAAGGAATTACTAGATTTATGAGTAATTAGACCTAGTAATAGTCCGCATAGGAGCGCAGCATTTATGGTTAGAAATAATGCAGAGATAAAAAGAGGAAAAGCTAGAATGGTTATAAATTATAAAAGATTAAATGATAATACAGAAGATGATAAATATAATATACCAGATAAAGACCAACTCATAAATAGAATACAGACAGCAAAGATATTTAACAAATTTGATTGTGAGTCAGAATTTTGGCAGATAAAAATGGAAAAGGAAAGTATACCGTGGACAGCCTTTTGTTGCCCTCAAAGACATTTTGAATGGCTAGTTATGCCTTTTGGATTAAAAAATGCACTTTCCATATTTCAGCGGAAAATGGATAGTATATTTAATAAATATAGTTTTATACTGGTATATATAGATGACATATTAGTATTCAGTCCAGATAAAAATAGTCACATAGATCATTTATATATAACATTAGAGTAATTCATAAATAATGGAATAATAATTAGCAAGAAAAAGATGGTATTAAATAAACCTTACATAGAATTTTTAGGAATGGAGCTAGGAAATGGAAAAATTAAGTTACAACCTCATATAGTCAAGAAAATTTTAGACTATCCAGATAAATTAGAAGATACAAAACAACTTCAATCTTTTTTAGGAATTTTAAATTATGCACGAATGTATATTCCTAACCTTAGTAAAATAATAGGATCCCTTTATAGTAAGACCACACCCACAGGACAGAAATATTTCAATCAGCAAGATATAGCTCTAGTTAAAAAAATAAAAGACATTTGTAAAAATCTACCAGACCTACAACTTCCCTTAGAATCATAATACATAGTCGTAGACACAGACGCAAATCAATTAGGATGGGGAACAATATTATTAGCTAAACTTAGTAAGTATGATAGCAAAAATAAAGAACGCATTTATAGATATAGTTCTGGAAAATTCAAAGAAAAAGACACGACCATGACCAGCCTAGATTTCGAAATATTAGGAGTAGTATATGCAATAAATAAATTTAGATTATTTTTACACAAACTTTTTACAATTAGGACAAATTGTGAAGCCATAGTTAGATTTCATAACAAACTTAACGAACGTAAATTAAGTACTAGAAGATGGCCAAAATTTTTAGATTGTATAGTAGGACAAGGATATAAAGTAGAATTTGAGCATATTAAAGGAAGTGATAATAGGTTAACAGATTGGTTAAGCAGAAAATTTTATTTAGAAAAGAGAAGATAACAAGTTTAATTTTTGTGCAGATAATGGAGAACAGCAAGACCATGAACTTTGGGGGATTTTCTGTTCCCATTCATGAAGGCAGAACCAAGTTCAGACCTTTAACAGGGATTGAGTTAGACCAGTGTCTTTTAGATAACCTTTGGAACAGTCAGAACCACCCAGCTAAACGCCTTTTAGCCCTAAACTCTCTCAGTATATATTTTTCAAAAATCCAAAGCAAACCCTTGTCTAAAAGTTTTTCTTTCTATGTAGTAGCTAAAGGAACCAAGCCTGGTATTTACCATGACTGGATAGAAGTAGAACCCTTAGTTAAAAATTTTTCTATACCCCAGTTTAAAAGATTTTATGATTTTGAGTCAGCCAGTACCTGTAATAACCCCGACCCTGATTAACGCCAATTGGAACTTAATTAAGCCTAATAATAATTAAGAAGAAATCTGGAATTAAATTGCATGTACATTGCATGAATTATGTGTTTCTATTTGTTCGGTGTCAAAACATCTTTTCGTGTTTTAAACTTTAAACTGCAAATTGGAAGCCTTATCGGCGCCCGATTCCGAAATTGATTGAAGTGTTAGACTAGTTAGATTTTATGTAAATTTATGGTAGGCTTAATTAAAATTCGATTTAGAATGTTTAAATCTGATTAATTAACATTTTAGTAATGAATCTAGTATAATTACCAATATGCCATTGTTCGTGGAATGTGTAGGCAACTTGTATTGAGTTTATGGCACTTAAACAAAACTTTCTCCTCAGCCATTTCTTGATTCCAAAACTGACTAGAGAGAGAGGAGAAGGAAAATTGGTGTAGAATTGGGAATTTTGAACTCAACAAGTGATTGGGCTTGATCTTGGAGAGGATTGAAGAAGTGTGTGTGTGTGTTAGAGCCTCTAAGCTTGACATTCTAGACTTAAAGGTGAGAATTCATCCCCTCATTTATGTGATTAAACTAGTTCTTGCATATTTTCATGACATATAGAAGATTAAAGTCTAGATTTAGTTGGAAATGGTGGAATTGGGTAGTATATTATGCATGCATGTTTATACTCTTGCCATTTGAGTTTGTTTTCATCACAACTTGACATGCATGCCCATAATTTTGTTAGAGTCCATGTATTCATCATGTTTTTCCACCAAATTGACCATTTGATCATGGTTTGGAGCTTTGAATTCAATTGAGCTCTTGCATGTTGGTTTAAACTTTGTTCATGAAGATTTGTGGAAATGGTGCTCAAATTGACTCACTCTTGGGCAATAATTTTATAAATTGACTTTTGAAACTTGGTATACTATGTGTTTAAAGTGTTTTTCCAGAATTTGGGCCCAAGAGGTTGAGTCTTTGGTTGAAGAATGCTTGGTTCGAACTTGGAAGGCAAACCTGGAAATTCCAGATTTGGCTCGCCGAGCTGGCGATTCTCGCCGAAGCGAAAGCACCTTTGCCCAGAAACTCGCTCGAGCGAGCATCGAGCGACCATCGCTGTAAAATCACAAAGATCCAAGATTTTTACTATCGTTTGACGACCGCCGAAGGAGTTTTCGCTCGAGCGAAGCCTTTGATTTTGGAAGCTCGCTCGAGCGAAGGAAGGCTCGCTCGAGCGAGGCTCTTATTTTCAGCAACTTTTGAAAAATGTTTTCTAAGGCAATTTTGCACTCTCATCCAATCCTAGGCATTCCTAGGCCATGATTAAGACTCCACACTAAGGTTAAGGGGTTAAGTACACACTTAGAATCGTTGATGTAGGTTTTGTATAATTGGAGTGCATGTTTCAAAGTGTGTACCCGTAATGTGTTATGTAGGTCACATGCCGCAATCTGTTGACCCTTTGACTTCGTCTACCTGTATCAATGCCCACTGTGAGTAATAACTTTGTAAAGTTATGTTCAATGTTATGTATTTTCAGTATACTATGATACGAAATGTTTGATTCTTTGAAAAGCTATGTTATGTTGAAAATGAATGAATGATTGTCCAAGATTCTGAAAGTTAACCGTGGCATCCTTAGCACCACATGATATACGTCCCTTTATGGGTCATCAGGTCCCCTCACGGGGCATCAGAACGCCTCAGGCACATGAGTCATCGAAGCCTTTAAGGCGCCCCTTTATGGGTCATCGTGTCCCTTGATGGGTCATCGATCCGTAACGCTATTGGATGTACCACGATGAATATGTGGATATGGAAATGACAACGAACAACTACATGAAACTGCTTTTGATACTTAATGTGGATACGAACATGACTACGCTTCTTATTTGAAATCAATATGCATAAGACTTTATCTCGATAAGCTTGTGTTTCGATATAACTCGATTTCTAACCTGTGATGGACATCATTCATTAAACCCATTTACTCGTTATTATTCACCGGGCTTTCGCCACGCTTATATTATATATGTAGGTGAGCCAAGACAAGACCTCGCCGAGTTGATGGCCATCTGTTTCGTTTTTGGTCAGCCACCTGTTGCGCCTCCCGAGGAGGTTCTGCCTGAGGCCTGATGTTATGGCAGTTTTGCACCTCATGCTAGTCATTGTACTTGTTTTGTTAAGTTGAACCTTGGGATGTACTTATGTAAATATTTTGTACATATGGGTGTACCTGACTAGCATGTTTATGTATATAAATAAGTTTTAAAATTTACTGTCCCATGTATGTCCTCACAGCTCATTGGACCTTGTTTATTTTACATTATTGCTTCCGTAGCCCCTTAATATTTGTTAATGTTTACAGAGGCCGTAGGTAATCCACGGATTACTGGCCGGTTACGTCGCTAAACTTGTAGGGGCGGGTTTGGGTCGTGACAGTACCTATGCCCGAAGACAAATAGGAACCAGTTATTTTATTAGCCAGATAGCAAAAGATTACCTGGGTACATTAAGCAAGATGAGGTCAACCGTTCTTGCTACTAGTGAAGTTCCAGTTAGCCAGATAATTGGAAACAGTAGTACAGGCAGTAGTAGTTCTAACCCTCAGACAAATTCTCAAAATCCTCTCCAGATGTGCAGACATTGTGAAGGCCTTTATAGAAATTTCAAGAAAATTATGGATAAAGGCAAAAGAGTCAGTGAAGAGTTAAACCAGCTCCGAGACGAAGAAAAACAATTGAGAACAACCGTTCGAACCCTAACTCACCAGCTTAAAAAATTAGCTCCAGAAAAAACATCTACCTACTTACCAAACCCAGAAATCAAACGACTCACCAGTGAGGAATTTGACCAATTGAGTGCTAGAATGTATTTCTTCGTGCATTCTATCATTCGATCTTTTGTGAGAAAAGCCACAATAGAAGACCTAAAACCCTATATTTACATCTTAGTCAAGATAGCACCTTAGTCAAGATAGCGAAATAACGAGCTAGTCATTATTCAAATAATTTCTTCAGATCTCTCCATAGCAAGAATTGATTGCCTGCCTAGCTTATCAATGGATCTATACCTATGAAGATGAGGAGCACAGCTAGAAGAAAGAAAATGCGAAGAGGTCCTAACATTTTGGTAGATGTCAGGCAACCTAGACTTCAAAGATTTGCCTTTGCGTATAAATCTAGCTACATTTGAGCCATTAGAGATAGAGATTAGAGGTGAAACATGTTATCTAATGTTCCAAAATTGTTATATTACGGCTTTGTCTCCGCACTAATTTTCTCGTAACCGCATCGACAGATAACTTTGGATATAAGCTTGCTCATACAAGACAGCGTAATGGAAGAACATCATCCGCATGTAGAAGCATTAATAGATAGCAGACTACCAGTGGAAGGGAATATGGTGCAATCCAAATTAAACACAAAATGTACCAGAGACAAGCCCGCGAGGATCTCGCCATATTCGGACTTTTTTGTTGTTGCGGTTCTTAATCAACCAAAGAGTCTAACTCGCAAATCGCTTAAGAAAAACAGATTTTGAAAGAAGTGCCAAACATGGACCGCTTTGCTGACATGTAGTCGCCACCTAAATATTTTATTTTGGAAAATTTAGGAAACCCCGACTCGGTGCCAAAGGCCACGGTCCGCTATCACCAAAGTTGCCTCGGCTCGAGCTTGGTACGATCAGGAAGGTCAATGAGCACCCTTTTCGCCTCAAGACGCCTCTACTAACCATGATATCCATTTTGAAAACGTTATGTGTTCTTGTTCTAAGTATTAGCCTAGAATTATTATGTTATGCGACAAAAACAAGTATAGTCTAGGTTGCCTTATTTGGAAACAATGCTTAGATATCCGCTTGTTTTGAAAATATTTTGAAATTTGCTACTGCAAGTAGGCTAAAATACGGATTTCAATGAGTTTTTCCAAACCAAACAATCCAACCTTCACCCACAGCATTCAAACATTTTAGCTCATATAAGCACTTAGCCACATGGTAAGCATTACATCGTGACTGCGTCAAACAATAAACTGGTTAGCAAACATGCATGTCCTAGTTCATGTTAAGTGGCTAATGCAACACATGCAAGGATGCAGTTAGAGTAGGCTCGGCTAACCCTAAAATGGCATGTGAAATGCTACAATTATCATATATTCAATTTGGAATTGAAAATACAATGCAGTTTGTATGATGTACCGAGCCCGGTGCATGCAAGACCAATGCATGGATGCACGCATGCATTGCATGAGATATGCTAATTTAAACGTGCCCTAATACTAACCATCAAAGCAGGTAAGTAAAAGGGAGAAAGAAGTGGAGGTTGGAAGACATGCACGCACACGTACCCATACTTATTACAGATTCGCCCTCGCCCGGAGGGACCAAAAGAATAATACAAATTAACCAACTATGTAAGCTAATTAATAATTACAAATTGCCTAATTAGTTAACAACTAACTAAACTAGGAAAAACAGTAAACCGCCTCGGGAGGAGAGCCTGATGCAACGCATGCTCGGGTCCTGCTCGGAATTGCACTGCTATGCATGATCTGCCTCTGTTTTCCTTGCTCTACCCTTCTGCAGACTACCAAAATCTCAGAGATGCTTCTTCAGATCCTGGGGATCACCACCGGCTAAGTAGAATAGTCACCGGCTGCAGAATGTGATCATCGGCTGGAAATGAGGCTATCGGCCACCCATACATTGCCGGTCAGCACTAAATATTGCCGGTCGGCAAAAAGTTCCTGCAGAACCTGCAACTCACAAAGAAGAGGGCGTAACTTGTACGGCAATACAATTCAAGCAATGTATGCACCAATCATGCCCTTATCATGTTTGTGACTCAAAGGCACATGCCTCGATTCTCTGACCATCAATCACGATTTCCATGCATGATGGCCTAAAGAATCAAGCATGCACTTTCATGTCAAATGAAATGCAAACCAAACAAACAAACCAAGACCCAATTCCTATCACCAAATCAAGGAACAAGGCATGCAAGATGCATGCAACCCACGACGCAAGCTAAGGATGCAACATGGCATGGCAAGACACTTATGCAAGCATACAAGCAAACATGAGGCAATGTAAACTAACGAAAATGTGGACTTAAACATGATTTAGGCAGCTCTAAATAGGCCTAAAACAGTGGCCAAAGTGCCCAAAAATGAAGGCTAAACACACATGCACATATGCACATGTTGTGGTCCAAACCTTAAGCATTAAACTAGCAACTTTCAAGCACACTTAAAAGAGGCTATCATGGACAATTAGCATGCAACATAAGCTCTGAAAATCATGTTAAAACATGGTGCCAAACCAACTTAAACAAGACAAACATAAGCATGCAAATAGTCCAAATTCTTGAAGCAAGTCAAGAAGGCTTAAATCATGGCTAAGCCGACCGAGCCCTATAAGGCCAAGAAGGCTTAAAACAAGTTCAAGGCAGTCCTTGAGCATGTAAAGGGGACCCTTAGATGGCATCTAAGTGGCTCAAATTCAATAGCATGCCTAATGGCTAAAACATGGAGCATACAACACAAGCTTTCAAAGCTTCAAAGAGGCATCCAAGGCAAGCATATGAGCATGTCAAAGGGACTGAAATGGCATGCTAAGTGGTTCCAAACCACTAAATTAATGCAAACAATGCATGCTACACATTCACATACTTGAAGCATACAAGCTCAAATACAAAGGAGCTATACTAAGCATGCCAAGATCGACCCAAGCAACTATGGACAGACCTAATACATGGCAAAATGAACACAAAACCTTCACAAGGCTTAGCCTAAAACATACTAGAGCAAAGGCTAACAACCTAAGGCATATTAAGGCAATAACAAGGCATTACATGGTAGGTATGCTACATGCATGGTGTACCAAAACCAATTTAATACAAAGTTAAATCATGACAATATAAGCATAAAATACAGCTATGGCATGATCAACAAACCTTTAAACATAATGCTCCCTCAAGAGGCCAAAATTGGTCCTTTTCAAGGACAACAAAGAGAGGGTGACCTCCCTTGAGACTTTAAGGCACCATCTTCACCACCGAAATCCTCAAGATTTCAAAGGTGAAGAGGCCCAAACACCAAAGTCCCGAAACTTGCACAAAATAGCACAAAAGGAGCCTTACAAGGCCTAGGAGGGGTCAAACTCTCCAAACCACAAAACACCCTTAACAAACAATCAAGAGGGCTTAAAAACATAACTTTTTATGTTATACACTAAGCACAAAAACAGTTCTAAGATAGGTAGAAAAGCAATGCAAAAATAGGGAATAAAAGGAAGTTTACCCTTGAAGACCACCTTCACAAATAATGCTCCAACAAATTTCTTTGGCTTAAATCCACTCAAAACACTAAAACAACCCTCCAAGGGTCTCAAGTCCAAGAGATGGTGTTGGTGTGTGTTTTGAGCAAAAGTAGGACAAAACACACACTTATAGAGATAGAATATGTATCTAACCCTAACCCTATAACTCAAGCTTTACAAAAGTCAGCCTAAAATGTCTAACTAAGGTCTAACCCTTGGCCAAAGAGAGAAGCTCTCCTATATAGGCAATTCCTCTTGTAAGGCTTACAAAACAAGCCATTCAAGAAATCCTCCATACACGCATGTATGGAGGAATGGGGTGCCACTATCACAAATGCACAAAATATCTCGCTAAAAGTAGATTTAACAAGAATTTGGCCAAAATTGTCATTTTGATAAAATTGATGGCCGGCCAAAGAGTGCTTCGGCCAAATATATGGCCGATGGACACAAACAACATGGTGGCCTCAAGCCACGGTAATGCGCGGATGCTTCACAAGGCATTCTTCGCCTCCAAGGCAAAACACAAGTGTTTGGTGCAAAACCGCATTAAAATCGCCGAGTTCAGAGATCCTGAGACAAGGCGCGTAGCCGAGACCTCCGGGAACTCCAAACGAACACAAACATGGATAATCACCGAGCGTTCCAACGGTGACGTCCAAGTCTTGAGGACGGTAAAAAATGGAGTGTCTACAGTACCTCAGAGAAACCTCTACATTCCCAGGATACACATGACTTCTCAATATGAGACCTCGCCACGCAGAAGATTTCCACACAAAGATCAGCTCAATAGATGGAAAAAATTTGCTAGCAACTCTCTATTAGCATATAATGGAAACTATGGGTATCTAGTCTGTAAAGATAGACATCAGAAGATACATTGTAATTTAGCTATCCCAGGATATCCTTTCAGCAAAGAGACATTTGTCGATGAAAGTCAAGACTTAACTATCAAGATGGCGCTCTCTCATGAATCACCGATGATGGGAGAAAATGACCAAGAATGGTACGATGAACCACCCATGGAGATGCGGATGACTTTACGACCAACTCTCAAAGAATGCATCTTCGCAGATGTAATGTACGGAAAAAAAAAAAAAAAGCGGGCAACTCTGCTGAGACTTTAGGAGGCCGGACGAGCCTTTGGGTTTGGTGAAATTATTTATTTGGTCATATCCGAAAGACAAATGAGAGTACGATCAATTCGTAATACTTTCAACCAATCAAAATCACAAGTACGTGATTGTTTATGATCTAAATAAGTGTACTTTTTGACTTTTTATGAAATATGAGTTGAGTAAATAAAATGACGCGATTTAAATAGATAATGACTTTTCGACTTTTTAACTTGTTTCAAAATGTCAAACTAGCCCTAAATTTTTCTAATATTGACACCTATTATAAATCAGACACGTGGCAACCAAGCATTGGCAATTTATTCCACCGATGACGCGCATACTCTCTCACACGCACAAAAACACACAAGCAGCGTGATATACTTGTTCGCACTTTGCACACGATTTTTTTTTTGTGTTTTCTTGTTTGGTTTTTGATTTTATTTTTGGGGATTTTGGGATTCTGAGATTCTTCTTCTTCTGCTGTCGAAGGTGAGAGTGATCGCCGACGAAATCCACAGACAGAGAGGCTCAATAGGTACTTTTCCCTATACAATACAAACCTCATCGCCTTACAGTTCTAGGGTTTTTTTTTTATTTTTTGATTCGATCATTCTATTATTCGATTTCTCCATAATTTGATTTTAATAATTTGAAATCTCATTACTTTCGCTGCAATTTTATTTTGTCAGTTGTTATCGATCTCATATATTCAGGTTGAATTTTTCTTATACATATACATATATATATATATTTTTGGGGAGAGTTGAATTGATTGATAAATTCGATGCAAAAACGTACAGAGCAAAATGATGAGGCTGCAAACGTATGCGGGCTTAGTCTGGTAGCCACACTGGTGGTTATTTATCATGCGTTTCACAGCAGAGGGCAGTTTTACCCTGCAATGGTTCATTTATCGTCCTCCAAGATCAGTCTGGTGCTTCTTCTCAATATGGGCCTTGTCTTTATGTGTATTTTGTGGCAATTCACCAAACGGCTCTTCCTTGGATCTCTCCGGGAAGCCGAGGTGGAGAGGCTGAATGAGCAGTCATGGAGGGAAGTCATGGAAATACTCTTTGCAATCACCATCTTCCGCCAGGACTTTTCCGTCACTTTTTCTTGCTATGGTCACTGCTCTTTTGTTAATTAAGGCTTTGCATTGGTTGGCTCAAAAGAGAGTTGAGTACATCGAAACAACCCCGCCTGTTCCCATGTTGTCTCACATCCGAATTGTGTCTTTTATGGGATTCCTTCTCTTTTAGACAGCCTCTTTTTGTACAACTCTGTAAGCTATTTGATACAAACGCTGCAGGCTTCGGTTTCTTCTTTTCATTCGAGTAAGTCTTTGTTGTTACTTTACTTTTTAGTTTACTCGTCAATTTGATCACTAGAATTGGGTTTTTCCTCATTAGAGAGGAGGCATTTTCAAATATGGTTATATTTTGCATATACAATGTAAAGCTAAAGTTAACACTAATATATACAATACACGTAAACTAGGTGGGATTGAGTGAATGAAATATCACATATCAGGGTTTCACCCCTTTTGTTGCTTTTTAATACAATTTCTTTACTCACAAAACAAGAAAAACAATCCATATTATGGTTGGCATGGCTATATAGACTATATTACTATTAATGTTTATATTGGCACATCACACAATGCTCTGAACATAAAAGACTTTGTGTGCATGCATGTGAGTGTATATATATATATATGTATCTGTTTTAATCTCACTTGTATTGTATAATGCTAAATAATATCTACAACAAAAGTGTTTTAACTACCGCTAAGCATGTAATGGAACCATAATGATGCAATACCAGCTATGAGCTAACTCGTGGACAAGTTTATTGGTGTTGAAACAAAATAATTATTTTGGTTTTCATGATCTGAAGTAGTTGATGGGATCACAGTTTATGCCATTTCAGAAATAACAAAACTATAGATGTGAAGCACATTATATTGGCTTTATAACATTCATTGAAAATCTTTATAATATTTATAAATAAAAAAAGAAAGTGTATTAACTACAGCTAGGCATGTAATGAAACCATAATGATACAATACCAGCTATGAGCTAACTTGTGCACTAGTTTATTTGTGTTGAAACAAAATAATTATTTTAGTTTTCATGATCCGAAGTAATTGATGGGATCACAGTTTTCCCATTTCAGAAATAATGAAAACTATAAATGTAAAGCAGATTATCCCTATGATATTTGCTGTGTAACATTCATTGAACATATCTATTATGATATATATGCAACATAACTTACTCTTTTCAGTCCATCAAACATTTTATATGTAGACATTCAGTTGACCATGGTTTTAACCACCTCATGGGTCCTGGTAATAGTTGACTTGGACCTAATATGGATTATTATTTAATAAAAATGCTTATAATGCTGAAAACAAAAAAGGCACATTGTTGATAATTTCACACTCAATGATGCATGCATATACATAATGCTATATCCCAGTTTTATTTTTTTTCTTTTTCCGCTTCGTTTTTTTATGGCATGGCATTGTAATTTGAGCATGGTGCACATGGGTAGCACTGGTAAAAGGAAGCAATATATTTATATTTATGTAGTACAGGTATACATGCTTATAAGGATTTTGAAGTTCATATTTTTTTGAAGTTGTTCATTTTGTTTTTGGTAGGTTCATTTACGTAACCTACTTGTTTAAGTTTACGCTTCAGTATTTGTTCCAAATGTACACCTGGGTAAATTCTTTGGAGTCATGTTTTTTATAGGTGGTTCTGATACCTCTCTATTATTATTTTTTGTTAATGTATATCAGGTATATGATACTGGCAACAACAACAGTGTCAACATTTGTAAAATATGTTTTCACGCCAGCGACATGCTTATGGAAGGACAATGGGAAAAAAGGCAGTCTACACCTTTTACTTGGAACTTATCAGGACTTGCTGCACTTGTCTATGTATCTGTGCTTCTTTCTTGTGATTTTCGTAAGTAATTTATCTGACTTTGGTTGTCTGCGTGATGTGTTTGTATATGCATATGATACTCAATGGATACCTACAACATGTACCATTAACGTGGGTGTTGAGTGGTTGTTTGAATGTTTGTATCTATTTGCCTTGCTAGATACGCTGCGTATGCGATCTACATGTCATGTCTATGTATGAAGTGATATCCACAATGATGCTATAGGACTTCTTATTTTCAATATGTAACATAGTTACCTTGTGATTCTGAACCTAAAATCTTGCTTTGGAACCTTGGTCTGTTAAGGCATTTGCTTATATGACTAATATCAAGGTTATAATTATCACTTCCTTAACAGAATATGGTGAGTTGTTAACTCGTATCTTAGTTTCTCTTTCTTGCTTTCGTTCTTCTTCTTCTTCTTTCAAAAAAAAGTATGTTGCATTATTAAAAAATCTGATGAACAGGCTTCATTAATTCATATCTTTATTAGAAGTATGTTGCATTGTGATCACTTCCTTAACTGAATATGGTGACTTATTAACTCGTATCTTGGTTTCTCTTTCTTGTTTGCATTCTTCTTCTTCTTTTTTTCTTCTCTCTTCTTTTCTTTTTCTTTGTCTTTTTCTTTTAAAAAAGTATGTTGCATTATTAAAAAATCTGATGAACAAGCTTCAGTGCTAGCCTTGTTATGTTTGCCACAGCTTTGGAGGTGGATCAGTTGTGAAGCAGATCTTTAATTTTGCATCTGCTAGCAAATTGGCATCTTGTTTATCCTAGAATGAGTGCCTTTGCTTCTAGTGAGCACACCAACAAGAATACTATTGTCATGAGGATTTCTAGATATCTAGTAAAGCTCCATATATGTATATATATTTTAAAAGGGAGTTTTTGAAAAACTCTTGAACATGTTTAAATACATTACTGACATGGTTATGTAGCCTCTTTCCCCTTCCTTCCCCCTTCTCTGTTTCCTGATTAAAAATAACAATTTATCACAATGTTTGTTTTCCTTTCTCACCGCTGACAGTCCTGAGAAATTTCTGTCTGCGCTTTTTACCATGAAATGACTATTTTTTAACAATGTTTCTTTTCCACTTCTTTTTTTTTCCTCCCTTCCATTGGGTCATGTCCCATTTAGGAGGTTTTTTATTAGTTTTTCTATTCCACCCATGGAATGATGTTTACTTGTATTGTATTTCCCCAGGAACTATGGTGTGCCTCTGCACTTGGTTCGGGAGCTCTATGAGACATTTCAGAACTTTAAGGTTCGGGTTAATGATTACATTCGTTATCGGAAGATCACTTCAAATATGAATGATCGTTTTCCAGATGCAACACCTGAAGAGCTCAATGCGTGAGTTGTCCCCTTGATTCAGTACATTGAAAGTATGTCTTCTTATTAAATATTCTGATGTATAGTAACATGATTTGTTACTGATGCTCATGCAGAAGTGATGCAACCTGCATCATTTGTCGTGAGGAGATGACTACAGCCAAGAGACTAAGTTGTGGCCATCTGTTTCATGTGCACTGCCTCCGGTCATGGTTAGAGCGACAACACACATGTCCTACTTGCAGAGCCCTTGTTTCACCACCTGAAAATGGGACTAGTACTTCTGGATCACGGGCAGATGCTCACCAACAAGGTAATCATATCTTTTGTTTTTTGTTTATGTTGAACAGCCCTTGATACTTGTCCGTAGTAATGAACTCAATTTTGTTGATTGAAAATTGTGAAACTTGATATTTGACCTTAGATGAGAACTTCAATTTGAGGGTTTGCAATAAATAAAATAAATAAATAAAAACTCAAGAATATGGTCCCTCCAAATTACTTTTTGTCGTGTTCTCATTAAATAAAAGTTTCTGCATCGCTTATCAGAGTCATGTAAAACGTGTCCAAATATTCTATGGATTATTCACTGAAAGTCTTGAGGACTTTCCCTTCCAACTGACCAAAGTATTTGGCATTATGTATGGCAGCTTCCTTAAAGAAAACAGAAAAAGAAAATAAGCTATGTAGCAATCAGTAATGTGCAAATTGTATGGATGCAGTAAGATTTATGTTAATATACACTTTTTTCGTTTATTTATTTAAATGTTTTGCTCTTACGTTTTTAAGCTTAGTATCATCCACAACAGACACAGGCAGCAGATAGTAGCATGGCTTTGCTTATTTCTTGCTAGCAGAAACATCAATGTGATTAGATGGTTTTTTGTGATCTTAGATCCCTTAGTTTTTGTGGAAATGTAAAATTTTCTTCCATCTAAATGATATTGCATACTGAGGTGTTATTGGTCATTCTAAAATAATCCAGCTATATCTTTATTTTTTGGGCATAGTTTAATTCTTAAGCTTGATTATGGTATGTGCCATAGTTTGTTTGTTTGTTTGTTTTTTTTTTTGAACTAGGTATGTGCCATAGTTTGATCACACTTTCTGTAATGCAACTTAAGAAGAGGCTCATATAATGGTTTGAGATAAATTGATGAATCTAGCTTCATGTATGTTGAAAATGGTGGTTAACTCTTTTAGTTGGGTTCAGGAACAGGCACAGCAAGTGCACCTTCTCAGAATCCAACTGGAGATGATGTAGCAAATAACACTATCAGCCAGCATCAGACCAGACTCCAAGCTGCTGCTGCCGCGGCCTCAATATATGAGAGATCTTTTGTTTATCCTTCAGCAAATACATTAGTGTGGTATACAATTCTTTTCGCTGTTATACTGATGTCTTTTACTTCCTGATGCATTTACATTGTTGCTACTCCCATTGCCATTATTGTTGGTCTTGTCCTGCAAATGAAAAAAGAAAAAGTTGCATTACATGGGGCTTTTGCCTACTAAAGTTCAAAAAGTTGGTAGGCATCCTTTATTTGATATGATGCTTCAACTCATCTGTCAAAATACTTGATTATTCCTTCTTTTTTGACATTTTTTTTTTCGTAATTAACTATACTCATCTGAGATTTTTAATATAAGTTATCTCGCCAGCAAGCTAGAGTTCTAATGGAAAGGAGAGGAGTCTTGGCATGTCCTGCAACTCAATGCAAGCCCTAGGGCAATCAAGCGCCCCAAGTTTAAGAGGCCAGACTCTGTTGTCCTCTATTCTGAACCTGAGTAGAATCAATCACTTGTCTTTCCCCTTACCTTCCTTAGGATTTATGCTTCAACATTTATTCATCAATGAGGTATCTATATCACACTAAAAAAACTCCCAATCATGGATCAAATTTTGTTTCGTTAGCTTGGAAACAAAATCATCTTGGAAACACAAGGAATGACAAGAATTTTGGAATGTATGAAAATGTTAGAATAAAAACTAAAACCCATATATATCTTAATACATGGTCACGTATTAATTAATTCAACATGTTGAGGTATATCAATATTTGATTAACAAAATGTTTAAAAACTTAATTAGGAAAGGGGATTTGCCATTGTAAGAAAATTGTGAATTTCTAGTTGTAGTAGGGATAGAAAAAGAAAAAAAAGAAAAAATAGCAGTGTCAGTTACAGTCTTTATTAAAAAAGTACTTTGCAATTACAAATATAGAGAATAGGTGACTTAATCATGCTTGTTTTATCTTCTCTCTCTCTCGTATTCTTGTTTTTCTTTCAAATTTCACAGATTCTTTAATATTCTATTCTCATAGCTTGTTTTCTATAGGTTTGAGAGAGAGAGAGCAAGAGAGCATTCTATCTAAGCTTTTTTCCTGTGCATTAGCTTTCCCCCATTGTTGATGGTTCAGTGACTAAGGAGTCAGACCAGTTTTCAATGGGTTACTCATTTTGGGAGTGAGAATTTTGTCTAGGATTGGTTTGCCTAATACACTTGCATTCTTGATACGTGGATGGATTAGCACTTCTTTTCTTTTCTGGATTTTTGGATCTAGGTGGGTTGCAAGGAACTACTTGTGTTACATAAATTTTGGCCAGTTGGTCCACAGAGTGTTGCTTACTCTTGCTCCATGTCAGCAAGGATTAAAAGAGATGAAAACTCATGATTCTGGTGGGGTACAAAATCTGTCACTTAAAGGAGTATTGTGACTAACAATGCAATAATTTGACATGATTTGCCAAGATCTTTGGTTTTTATGCTTTGGTTCCTTTTCTTCACTGTTATATATATGGATGAACCACTTATTGGTGCAAGTTGTGAACACTTCAATAAAGATTTTGAAAAGTCCAGAAATGCTACATTTCATAGCTGTGGCCTGTGGTGAGACATGTGTCTGGTATTCATAACTGTTTTACACTACAAAACAGTCATTATGTATAACACAAAAGCATGAGGTTAAGAAAATTATTCTTTGAGTGCAGGTCCCCTGGATATGCTTTACTGCCCCAAGCACAGAGGCCACTGGCAGACACTATTAACACAGACTCTAGTGGAGAACAATCTTCGACTAGTCAATCGCAGCAGCATCCGATTGCAATCCCTGGTGGGCCTGCCAACTTGCCCTTTCCTCACTCTGGTTTTGTCGATTTTCTTGCTCCTGGTACAGATGTGAACTATGGAGAGAGATTTGGCAGCAATCTAAATACACCAGACTCTCAATTAGAGGCCCAGGAAAAAATTCTTCAGAACCAGATTAAGGTATGGTACATTATGTGCTGATCTTTGTATCATTTGCCCTCTGTTATGAAATGATTCATCCTATATCTCTTTTATGTTTTTATCCTTTATTCGACTGCTTTGACATCATGATTTATTCCTAGAGTTTCCATAATCACCGTTTGCTTAGCTCAAGATTTTATAACCTCCTCTATATCACTAATCGATTACCTGTTACTCCTGAAAAATGAATTGGTTACTTGTTCCTGTATAATTTATTGGTGAGACATTTCCTATTTTGTGCTGTGTTGGATAATAAATTCTGGGGTTTTCTGGTTGGTGAATGTATGTATAAAAGCATCTACGCTTCCATGCATTATACGTATATATGGAGAGAGGGAGGGAGGGAGGTTTTCTATTTTTTATATGTGACATGTACCTATCACTTTCCTTTCTTCTTTTTATTTTTATTTTTAATTTAAATAATTGAAATGTACCTACCAACTTTTTCTTTGTTAGTGACAATGTGAAAACTGACAACTTGGAGTGGAAATATTTTGTGGCAACTGACGAGACTCGTTGAATATAAAATCTACAAATAAATTCAACGTGGTTTAAGATATGAATGAATTATTTTGCTGCCTTAATAGTTGAACAAGGAAGTGGATATGTTTTCTCAAGAATATGAGTTGATGCATGGTCTTTTTTGTTTTTCCCCTATTTTTTCCTTTACATGATTGTTTTACCTACTGAATTTTATTTAATTTATTATCTGATGAATTACTTCTTGGGAAAATGGTAGCCCAACTGTACAAGATCTTGCCTTGCAAAACATTACTGTGTTATCTGCTTAAAGATGGACTCCATCATCGATGAGCCCTGCCCTGCACCACACTCTCCGAAGCCCACTGTAACAAGAAAGGATATAATGGTAACAAGAAAGGACATGATGGATTCTTCTCTCAGCTGTCAATTCACCTATAGCGCATCAATCAAAATATAAATCCAAATCCACTATCTCCACCTGTAGCCAAAGGCCATCCTTTGCATCAAGCACAACATGAATTCCCAATTCACATGATCATGTCTTTTCAATATCCAACTTACAGTGCCCTGTTTCGCCACTTCTCAATTTAGAGTCAACACATTTATTGACCACAGTAACTGTATTCAAGATTTGTCTACCTCAACAAAAGTATTCTGAGAATCTGAAACCACTACATTCAACACCTGTTTTCAATCTAGAAATCGACACCTTTGCCCACGACTTATATGCAACAACAGCAACACCAAGCAAACTGATAGGCTGAAAATCATTGATGTCTTCCGCACATCTTTTCTTTGGAATTAGAACTACAAATGATGCATTTTAGACGTTCTTAAACAACACATGCTCATCGAATAATGTCATCGTACCCGACACCTCTTTCAGCACACTCCAATACTATTCAAAGAATGATAGAATCATCCTATCAGGCCCTGGCTGAAGCCACAATGATGTAAATTTCTGCTTCCAACTAATTCCTCCATCTTTGCATTTCTTCTCCTTCCTCCTTCCCCTCTCCTTATCAAGAAGGTTGCTAACTGCCTTTGTAATCCAATCTCCGAATCTCCTCAAGCACACAAGTAAACATCATTACATGGGTGGAATAGAAAAACTAATAAAAAACCTCCTAAATGGGACATGACCCAATAGAATGGAGGAAAAAAAAAGAAGTGGAAAAGAAACGTTGTTAAAAAATAGTCATTTCATGGTAAAAGAGTGCAGACAGAAATTTCAGCACTGTCAGCGTGAGAAAGGAAAGCAAACATTGTGATAAATTGTTATTTTTAATCAGGAAACAGAGAGAGGGGGGGAAGAGGCTACATAACCATGTCAGTAATGTATTTAAACATGTTCAAGAGTTTTTCAAAAACTCCCTTTTAAAATATATATACATATATGGAGCTTACTAGATATCTAGAAATCCTTATGACAATAGTATTCTTGTTGGTGTGCTCGCTAGAAGCAAAGGCACTCACTTCTAGGATAAACAAGATGCCAATTTGCTAGCAGATGCAAAATTAAAGATCTGCTTCACAACCGATCCACCTCCAAAGGTGTGGCAAACATAACGAGGTTAGCACTGAAGCTTGTTCATCAGATTTTTTAATAATGCAACATACTTTTTTAAAAGAAAAGACAGAGAAAAGAAAAGAAGAGAGAAGAAAAAAGAAGAAGAAGAAGAAGAATGAAAACAAGAAAGAGAAACCAAGATACGAAAGTTAATAAGTTACCATATTCAGTTAAGGAAGTGATAATAATGCAACATACTTCTAATAAAGATATGAATTAATGAAGCTTGTTCATCAGATTTTTTAATAATGCAACATACTTTTTTTGAAAGAAGAAGAAGAAGAACTAAAACAAGAAAGAGAAACCAAGATACAAGTTAACAACTCACCATATTCCGTTAAGGAAGTGATAATTATAACCTTGATATTAGTCATATAAGCAAAGGCCTTAACAGACCAAGGTTACAAAGCAAGATTTTAGGTTCAGAATCACAAGGTAACTATGTTACATATTGAAAATAAGAAGTCCTATAGCATCATTGTGATATCACTTCATACATAGATATGACATGTAGATACGCATGCACGCCAGATCTAGCAAGGCAAATAGATACAAACATTCAAACAACCACTCAACACCCACGTTAATGGTACATGTTGTAGGTATCCATTGAGTATCATATGCATATACAAACACATCCACGCAGACAACCAAAGTCAGATAAATTACTTACACGAAAATCACAAGAAAGAAGCACAGATACATAGACAAGTGCAGCAAGTCCCTGATAAGTTCCAAGTAAAAGGTGTAGACTGCCTTTTTTCCCATTGTCCTTCCATAAGCATGTTGTTGACGAGAAAACATATTTTACAAATGTTGACACTGTTGTTGTTGCCAGTATCATATACCTGATATACATTAACAAAAAAAAATAATAGAGAGTGGTATCAGAACCACCTATAAAAAACATGACTCCAAAGAATTTACCCAGGTGTACATTTGGAACAAATACTGAAACGTAAAACTTAAACAAGTAGGTTCTGTAAATGAACCTACCAAAAATAAAAATGAAAAACTTCAATAAAATATGAACTTCAAAATCCTTATAAGCATGTATACCTGTACTACATAAATATAAATATATTGCTTCCTTTTACCAGTGCTACCCATGTGCACCATGCTCAAATTACAATGCCATGCCATAAAAAAACGAAGAGGAAAAAGAAAAAAAAATAAAACTGGGATGTAGCATTATGTATATGCATGCATCATTGAGTGTGAAATTATCAACAATGTGCCTTTTTTGTTTTCAGCATTATAAGCATTTTTATTAAATAATAATCCATATTAGGTCCAAGTCAACTATTACCAGGACCCATGAGGTGGTTAAAACCATGGTCAACTGAATGTCTACATATAAAATGTTTGATGGACTGAAAAGAGTAAGTTATGCTGCATATATATCATAATAGATATGTTCAATGAATGTTACACAGCAAATATCATAGGATAATCTGCTTTACATTTATAGTTTTCATTATTTCTGAAATGGGAAAACTGTGATCCCATCAATTACTTTGGATCATGAAAACTAAAATAATTATTTTGTTTCAACACAAATAAACTAGTGCACAAGTTAGCTCATAGCTGGTATTGTATCATTATGGTTTCATTACATGCCTAGCTGTAGTTAATACACTTTCTTTTTTTTTATTTATAAATATTATAAAGATTCTCAATGAATGTTATAAAGCCAATATAATGTGCTTCACATCTATAGTTTTTGTTATTTCTGAAATGGCATAAACTGTGATCCCATCAACTACTTCAGATCATGAAAACCAAAATAATTATTTTGTTTCAACACCAATAAACTTGTCCACAAGTTAGCTCATGGCTGGTATTGCATCATTATGGTTCCATTACATGCCCAGCGGTAGTTAAAACACTTTTTGTTGTAGATATTATTTAGCATTATACAATACAAGTGAGATTAAAAACAGATACATATATATATATATATACACACACGCGTGCGCACACAAACTCACACAAAGTCTTTTATGTTCAGAGCATTGTGTGATGTGCCAATATAAACATTAATAGTAATATAGTCTATATAGCCATGCCAACCATAATATGGATTGTTTTTTCTTGTTTTGACGAGTAAAGGAAATTGTATTAAAAAGCAACAAAAGGGGTGAAACCCTGATATGTGATATTTCATTCACTCAATCCCACCTAGTTTACATGTATTGTATATATTAGTGTTAACTTTAGCTTTACATTGTATATGCAAAATATAACCATATTTAAAAATGCTTCCTCTCTAATGAGGAAAAACCCAATTCTGGTGATCAAATTGACAAGTAAACTAAAAAGTAAAGTAACAACAAAGACTTACTCAATGAAAAGAAGAGAGAAACCGGCCTGCCGTTGCTTGTATCAAATAGCTTACAGAGTTGTACAAAAAGAGGCTGTCTAAAAAGAGAAGGAATCCCATAAAAGACACAATTCGGATGTGAGACAACATGGGAACAGACGGGTTGTTTCGATGTACTCAACTCTCTTTGAGCCAACCAATGCAAAGCCTTAATTAACAAAAAGAGCAGTGACCATAGCAAGAAATGTGACGGAAAAGTCCTGGCGGAAGATGGTGATTGCAAAGAGTATTTCCATGACTTCCTCCATGACTGCTCATTCAGTCTCTCCACCTCGCTTCCCGGAGAGATCCAAGGAAGAGCCGTTTGGTGAATTGCCACAAAATACACATAAAGACAAGGCCCATATTGAGAAGAAGCACCAGACTAATCTTGAGGACGATAAATGAACCATTGCAGGGTAAAACTGCCCTCTGCTGTGAAACGATGATAAATAACCACCAGTGTGGCTACCAGACTAAGCCCTGCATACGCTTGCAGCCTCATCATTTTGTTTTACGTTTTTTGCATTGAATTTATCAATCAATTCAACTCTCCCCAAATATATATATATATATATATGTATGTATGTATAAGAAAAATTCAACCTGAATATATGAGATCGATAACAACTGACAAAATAAAATTGCAACGAAGTAATGAGATTTCAAATTATTAAAATCAAATTATGGAGAAATCAATAATAGAATGATTGAATCAAAAAAAGAAAAGAAAACCCTAGAACTGTGAGGCGATGAGGTTTGTATTGTATAGGAAAAGTACCTATTGAGTGATTTTTATATATGAATGGAATGTGTATATAATACCTTTCATTATTATGATTTGTAAAAAATAATGAAATATAGCCTATATTGTTGAATGTTTAGGAACACTAGAGCCATATATATTTGTGAGTGATAGAAGGATAGTGATACTTGTACCCTATTGGTATATTTGTGAGTGATAGAAGGATAGTGAACTTCAGAACCAGATTAAGGTATGGTACATTATGTGCTAATCTTGTATCATTTGCCCTCTGTTATGAAAATGATTCATCCTATATCTCTTTTATGTTTTTATCCTTTATTCGACTGCTTTGACATCATGATTTATTCCTAGAGTTTCCATAATCACCGCTTGCTTAGCTCAAGATTTTATAACCTCCTCTATATCACTAATCGACACCTGTTACTCGTGAAAAATGAGTTGGTTACTTGTTCCCTGTATAATTTATTGGTGAGACATTTCCTATTTTTGTGCTGTGTTGATAATAAATTTGGGGTTTTCTGGTTTGTGAATGTATTTATAAAAGCATCTATGTTTCCATGCATTATACATATATATGGTGAGAGGGAGGGAGGGAGGAGGAGGTTTTCTTTTTTTTATGTGACATGTACCTATCACTTTCCTTTCTTTCTTTTTATTTTTATTTTTAATTTAAATAATTGAAATGTACCTACCAACTTTTTTCTTTGTTAGTGACAATGTGAAAACTGACTAATTTGGAGTGGAAATATTTTGTGGCAACTGACGAGACTTGTTGAATATAAAATCTACAAATAAATTCAACGTGGTTTAAGATATGAATGAATTATTTTGCTGCCATAACAGTTGAACGAGGAAGTGGATGTGTTTTCTCAAGAATATGAGTTGATGCATGGTCTTTTTTGTTTTTCCCCTAATTTTTCCCTTTACATGATTGTTTTAACTACTGAATTTTATTTAATTTATTATCTGATGAATTACTTCTTGGGAAAATGGTAGCCCAACTGTACCAGATCTGCCTTGCAAAACATTACTGTGTTTTCTGCTTAAAGATGGACTCCATCATCGATGAGCCCTGCCCTGCACCACACTCTCCTGAAAGCCCACTGTAACAAGAAAGGATATAATGGTAACAAGAAAGGACATGATGGATTCTTGTCTCAGCTGTCAATTCACCTACAGCGCATCACAAAATATAAATCCAAATCCACTATCTTCACCTGTAGCCAAAGGCCATCCTTGCATCAAGCACAACAAGAATTCCTAATTCACATGATCATGTCTTTTCAATAGCCAACTTACAGTGCCCTGTTTCGCCCCTTCTCAATTTAGAGTCAACACATTTATTGACCACAGTAACTATATTCAAGATTTGTCTACCTCAACAAAAGTATTCTGAGAATCTGAAACCACCACATTCAACACCTGTTTTCAATCTAGAAATCACACCTTTGCCCACGATTTATATGCAACAACAGCAACACCAAGCAAACTAATAGGCTGAAAATCATTGATGTCTTCCGACATCTTTTCTTTGGAATTAGAACTACAAATGATGCATTTTAGACGTTCTAAACAACACATGCTCATCGAATAATGTCATCGCATCTACACCTCTTTCAGCACACTCCAATACTATTCAAAGAATGATAGAATCATCCTATCAGGCCCTGGCTGAAGCCACAATGATGTAAATTTCTGCTTCCAACTAATTCCTCCATCTTTGCAATTCTTCTCCTTCCTCCTTCCCTCTCCTTATCAAGAAGGTTGCTGACTGCCTTTGTAATCCAATCTCCGAATCTCCTCAAGCACCCTTGCTTTCTGCCCTTTAAGCAGCCAAATTCCTCCACATTCCTTGTCTTCAAGTCCTCCCAGCAGTAGCTAGGGTTCTCCACCAATTTATAACCCTTATCCGATCAACCACGCTATACCAGAAACCGCCTATGTGCAACCACCTTTTTTAAATTGATTGGTGCCCTACCTATAGTAATGCCACTACTGTCAAGCAGAAGGGGCACATGGTCTAACACCGCCATTGCAATGGAAGCCAGATGACATTAGAAAATGCTCCTCCCGCCCCATCGACACAAAAAGCTATCAATCTCGGATAATTTTTTTCCACATGTACTTGCTATTTAGTGAACACATGTATGCACTCATAAAAATATCTGCATATGTTTGTCTGTGTCCTCTATATTCTAAGAAACAAATGTTCTCATTCCCCTGTTTAATATTTTAGGGATGTGATCTTTATAAATATCAGATTTGGTTAGGGTTCCACTAAATTGTATATAATGACAATTGTTTGAGTTTTATTTATTTATTTATTTATTTTGTGCAGTGAATGGTGTGCCTTTCTATCCATGCTCTTTTTTTTTCTCATCTGAACCAGTCAAAAAAAGCCAAATAACTTGATTTTGTTTTTCTATCTTGACCTGACCATTTTCTCCCATTTATTTACAATAGATGTTGCAAAGCCAGCTCCACCTTGTACAAAATTCAAGAGCTGAGAAAAGTATGGACACAACTGTGACAGCATCTTCTGACTACAAAGGAAAGGCAGTTGCATCATCATCTTCATCGTGTGTTTCGGATTGTGGTCGACATGGAGAGAGTGAAGAAACTGAGAAGAGGTAACTGCCTTGAAACGTGAACCTATATTACAAGGGCTAGAGGCTGTGAATATAGGAAAAGACAAAGGGGTATGCACAGCACTACCGTGTCTGCAAGTCATTTTGAGGTAGTTTTAAGAGCTCTGGAAATGTTGTACTTGAGTAACCTGCTCATTTAAAAATTTTCAAGGCCTATAGCAAGCAATGCCCCTTGTAAAGGACATTCTATGTAAGTGTGCATGTTTAGTATAGACTGACACACCCCTTCTGTCCTTTCATCTTTTATTTTCTTCCCTGTTTTCCTTTTTATAGTGGGCCATGACTCTGTTATATGCCATTTTCCGTCAAGCTATTTTTTGTGTCAAGAATATGGGGTATATTTGGAATATTAGTCTTTTTAGAGTCTGTCTTTTTTCTTTTTTTGTCCTTTGATCTTCTGGGTTTAATTTATATCCAAAATCTCTATTTTAAACTTTAGTTTCGCCATTGTATATGCTTTTTGAGTATTCAAATGACAATTTATATAGGGCCTAAAGGTATGGAGAAAGAGAACAAACAGAGATCAATGAAGCTATGTCATCATCCTAAATTCTCTGCTTGTTGTGTTAGAAGGTGTCATTGAATTACAAGTGCTTGGAGTAATGGGATATGCTTGTGTGTTGTGTACATATGTTCTTTATTTTTTTGGGGGGAAATATTAAACCAAGATCTCTATGAAGTGAAAAAGTTTTGTATACCAATAGGGTACAAGTATCACTATCCTTCTATCACTCACAAATATATATGGCTCTAGTGTTCCCTAAACATTCAATAATATAGCCTATATTTCATTATTTTTTACCAATCATAATAATGGAAGGTATTATATAGATATATTCCATTCATATATAAAAATCACTCAAAGTGAACTCTGTGATGAGAGCGGCGTGCATGTTTCAAAGAGTCGTTAGTATATGATGAGAATAATGTGCATGTTCAACGAGACATTACAAGTGGTGTATTAATATACTGGAGATAATAAATAAGTTTTATTGGCTTTAATATTTTGTAGAAGTCATCTTAGAAGTCTCAGATAGTTCAAAAATCTCTAAATTACGGAGGAACTTGGTCCTCTTTAATGACACAAGGTGATTAAGAGTATTTTTAACGTAGTGTTACATGCACTAATTAATGTACTAACTA
This sequence comes from Camellia lanceoleosa, assembly GCA_025200525.1. Classification (NCBI taxonomy): domain Eukaryota; kingdom Viridiplantae; phylum Streptophyta; class Magnoliopsida; order Ericales; family Theaceae; genus Camellia; species Camellia lanceoleosa. The sequence goes on from CM045764.1 coordinate 1,136,817, forward strand.
GTGTACCAATACCGCTTATGATATTATTATTGACTCCATTTATTAATCACATTATAAATATCAAAAATTACTTAAATTATGTCACATCATCAATTGGTATACTATTTAGTATACTAATTTGTGCATATAGCATTATTTGTATTTTTAATCAAACTTTCAAATGTTATGATGTATAAATCTTTTAAAGGCACGATTTCTTTTAAGTTGTGTTATGTCAATTTGAAATAGTATTTGGACTTTGTAAGCTCATTTGAGATCGATTTTGCGATTTAAATAGTTCATTTTTTACTATTGTTGAATATAATATTTATGCAAAAAATCAAAATTATTGATATCGATAACTATATGTTTAAGTCATATTTGTTTTAAAAAAAATAGCCGATAAATATAATTTTGATAATAACCATCTATTTTTTTAATACAAATTTAATTCAAACATATAACTATTGATATCTGATCATATTATTTTTTTGCATAAATATATTACTCAACGAATTCTACAAAGTGAATGATTCAAATAACCAAAATTGGTTTTAATGGGCCTACTATAATCATATGCTCTTACGCTGACATGATCAATTTAAGAGAAGTTATACCATTTTTATTAAAAATTTATGTAATTGTATAGGGGAAAAATATTCGCCGCCTTCCGTATTCCTTGTTACCAAGCTCTTTAAATTGATGGAACTCATTTTCATCAGGAACAAACAAGGGTGAGCTACCCAAGTGGGTTATCGAAAATCCTCCGACTACCAAGGTAGCTTTTTAAAGAATAAAAGAAAATATAGATCATTGTAGAGAGAGAGTGGCTAAAAGTTACTTACTCCTATGAGTTTGATTATGCCATTTTCTAGGTGGTCATGCACCTTAGATTGTGTGCACACTACCTCTCGTTGTTCTTATTGGATGTATGGCTATACTATCCTCTCCATTCCTCACACGCGTATATATGAATACTACCAAACAATATTGATGTACACCAGAGCAATTCTTTTCATTGGTCCATGTGGAATACCTAATTGTGCTATACTTGGGTTGCACTAAAGATATTGATCGACATATTGATACCGAGCTAAGGTATACCCTAGATCGACGTCAAGACTTAGTCAACACCTTCACGCATCGACAAGTGTGACCATTATCAACTTGGCCGTATACTACTACTTTAATGCGGTCCGCTTGCTCTTCGCTCGACCCATCCATCGCCAAATTCAATGATCGCTGAACCTAACCATGACGATATAGCCGCAAGCACCTTAGATAGCTCACCAAACATTACACTCCATGTTGGCCTAGTTAAACCCACCAAGACTAATGCTTTGTGTTGGCCCAACACCATATTTCATGTTAGTCCTGCCCGGCCCAACAAAATTACTGTGTTGATTTTGCTTGGCCATTATTTGGCACAAATCATCCTCTCAGTAATAATTTAACATCTTCTAAAAAATAAGTACTACAATTAATATGTTAAATTTATTATTTTATTATATATAATTTTTAATTTAGTTTGTGTTTTCAATTTTGCAGACAAAACTTCTTAAAGTAGGTTCGCATAATAAATAAATAATATTTTTTGAGATCCTTGTTCTTGTCTACCAAATATCAATGCAGGCTTTTTATAGTTTGTAATAAATTTTTTTTCCTTGTATTTTATTTTCCTTTTAATATATTGCATATTTTTGCTTCTAAAAAAATAAAATAAAATCAATTAAATAAATAAATTTAGACAAACTATAAAAAATAATTTATGATTGGGCACTAGTAACAAATAAAATCATATATATATATAGTTTTACATTATTTCAATTTTAAATTAGAATGAATTTTAAAATTATATTAACTCAATCCATCAATGGAGCAAGGATATTTTAGATAATTTAATTATTTTTTGTCGGTGATGCTAGATGGTAGCGGTGGTTATAAATTGGGAAAGAAATGAGAATGTCAATGAATTGGGTAGGGAAGGGAAGTAGTAGCAGCGGTGAATGGGCAAAAGGGGGGGATGAGTGATAGTGATTAGGGAAAAATAGAGATGGTGATGGACAACTATAAAGGTGAAAAGTGATCGCCAATAGTAATTAAGGGAAAAAATGATTAAATAATCTAAATTGCTAATTTCCTATTAACAAATACAAACAAATGTTTAGAATTGATATTATTTTAAAATCTAAATTGAAACGATTAAAAAATTAAAATTTAATTTGATGTGGAGATCAAATCTTGAAGATTTTATTTATTAGATTTTAAATAAATTTTGATTAAAGGTTAAAGGAAATATTAAAATGTTACATTTTGAATTGTTACTTTAAAATTTGGAATTAGTTGGGAGATAAAGTTGGTAAACATTCGAGGATCCCTGAATCATGTCTCTAGAGATTCATTAGCTTCTAACGGGACACACGCACCACACACCACACACACACTACTCTACTGCACTGCCCAGTCTCGAAGAAGCCTTCTTTGGTCTTGTTTTTAGGTTACTCTATAAAAACCGGAGGAACGCTTTTCCCTAATATAAACCATTTCAAAGCACTCTCTCTCTCTCTCCTCTCACAGCTGCTTCAATTTGAAGCTGTCTTTTTCTTTTTTTTTTTTCCTTCTCTCGCTCTCTCTCTCTCTCTCTCTCTACCAACTATTCGCATATCTCTATCTCTACGGACACTTTTGTTTGTACTAGGGTTTACAATCTCTGTGAGGTTTTTCAGCCTGCTTCGATTGCTAGGGTTTTGTCTATTTCTCTCTCTTTCATGGCGGCGGAGAAGCTCAGGATTTGAGTCAGCCGATTGACGTCGGCTTACTCGATGCCACCGTCGCTGCCTTCTATGGCACCGGATCTAAGGAGGAGGTTGATCATGCCTCTCTCTCTATATATATATATATATTTCACATATGTATGTATGTATGTACAACGCAAACACAAAGTGTAAGAGTTCATACTCTGCTTCATAGCAGCAGCTGCGATAGTTATAGAATTTAGCCTTTTGGTTTCATTGTTTCGCAATGGACTCGGCGGCGTCCGTATTAGGCCTAGTTTTTGTTGGGGAACTACTGTACATGGTGTTGATTGGTGTGGTGCCTTAACTATAATGATGAAAAGATTGCCTTTTTTTTTTAATCTACTCTGCTTATTCCGGTGCCCTCCTCCTCATCCTACACATACTAACACACAGGACAAAAATAAAATAAAAAATACTACCCTTAAATAAACTATGGTCCAAGTTTTAATTTATCTTATTTTATGCACTCTCTATATATAAATCAAAGGCTGGACTTGGTGTCCTGAATCCTTTCTTCTTATGCCAAGTGGCTTTTGTAACTATCCCTTCTTTTTATATGTATTCAGAATGACATGTAGATAACTTATGGATTCTTGAAATTACAGTTAAGATGCCCTTATTTACATGCTAATTAAACTTAAATTGATATTTTTGTCTTTTGATATAAATTTCAACTGAAATCGTTCTGAACAACTACTTCAGTTGAAGGTTTCCAATGGAATGGACAATGTTGCTATTTTCACTGCCTGGTTATGTAAAGCAAATGGGTACACTTGCACTCATGATGATAACTAATTTCTGAATGAAATTATGGACTGCCTAAATCATCATTCTGCTTGTTTTATATGTATTTATGTAAAAATTGGGATTATTAAAGGTAGCGCCACACAACTAATTATTATTTTGATCCCTTTATTCTTGTTGGAACAGAGGACCGCTGCAGACCATATTTTATGGATTTGCAAAAACAATCCAGACACGCGGGCTTCAAGTGGTTCATATTCTATCAACTTCACAGAATTTGAACACCAAGTTTTCGCTTTGCAGGTCAGTTGTATAGTTTCTACAGTAATTTATTTTAGTATATCAATTTGATAGTAATTGGCATTAGTATGTCAATTTATGGTAATTGAAGTTAGTGTATCAGCTTGTTTAAAGGAAGCTAGTCATGTTAGATAGTGGTTTTTGTAGAGCCACCACTTGGAAAGAGCCATAAATAATATCTATGAGGTGGTGTTGCCAATAATTAGTTTTGTGGTTCTCTTTGAGGATTAAGAAAATTGCAAATTTGGGCAGTATGATGTGATGATGATTTCAG